>OY740795.1:21744196-22164196 GCA_963514005.1 Raja brachyura
TGTATGCCACAGCTGTGGTGTTATCTATCTGTAATTGAACATGCACATGCTGCATGTGCCCACAATAAGCTTTCAGACCATAAAGGGCTGTGAGTAATTCCAAATAGTTAACACCATGCAACTGCAGAAAAGATATCTCATGCATGTTCCATCTGCCACTGCAGCTAGAAACGGTGTCAGTGGCGCCCTACCCCAGAGCACTGGCATCAGTCTGTAAAACAACAGAAGCGCTTTCAATTGAAATATTGCCAGAACAATGGACAATATTGGCTTTCCACCACTGTAGCTCATCAATGGCTTCGGCCGGTAATTGCATAGCTCTGTCAAAGTGGCCGAAATTATGTTTGAGTGCCTGCACCTTTGCTCGTTGTAATTGCTGATAGTGCAAAGGCCCATATTTGGCTGCTGGAAATGCAGTCACCAATTTTCCAATCAAGCTTGCCACTTGCCGAATTGAAGGCAGCTGCTGTATGATAAGATGATTGCAGGCTTCTATTAACTTCAATCTCTTGCCCTCTAAAGAAACGTAACCTACCACCAACATGCAATGAACCCACACCCGGTATGTTACATTGAGGTCCAGACCCACCTACCTCCATGTTAGTCGGTGGATTCTGGATATTTATTTCCTTCCCCGATGTTTGGGGACTTGAGGTGCTGTTGTGCACCAGCTGCGCATCTTGGCTGTCGGCCAGTTTGGGCATGTCCTCAGATAATGCGCAGCCGTCTACCGACCTGGCGAATGCTGTCAACCCCGTGCCAGCAGGTTTAAAATTCTTTGCAGCTTGACCTCTTGGGTCTTAATGCCGCCCGCAATGTAGCTCCCGATGGAACTGTTCACCACCGGTACATTGAGGGAAGCACAGTTGCTGGGAGCGTAGTACCTCATGGCTGTCTCCATCATGACTTGTTCCTGAAGCTGGTGGGAAGCGAAGTAATTAATACTGGCCGCCAGCTCTACTTCCAGCGGCTCCCCAACCAATGATGGCACTGCAAATCTCGAGACCATGGTTGGCACCTTCGCTTCCCGCGGATCCCGCACCGAACGTTCCTCCGCCCAGGACTGGTGGTCTATACTCCCATCCTCGGATGGGGATACATAATGCAGCCCTGCACCATGCGCTGCTGCGGGCCCTCGAGACCCGCTGTGATATGACTCCCGACCAAGGAGCACATCATCTTATGGAGAAGATGCTCCATGCGGGAAAGGTGTCCGCCAAAGCTTCCCGCTCGAGGAGGCGAACCCTCCCAGCCGGACTCATCCGAGTCCGCTGGCGTGTTGGACTTACACTTGGCCTTCCTGACCAGCGGGGTAGTCAAAGTGATGTCCGTGGGCACCGAGCCCGGGATCGCTGGCTGTGCTGTCAGCGATCGCGATGGTGAAACAGACTGCCGCCCGCTGACCGCACTGTCACGGTCTTCGGAAGCGGTTCTCCCTGCAGCTCGTCGAGACTTCACCCTCGCCTTATCCAGGGTGTTCTTGCTGTAACAAGACACAAGAAAAGACTACCGCAGACTAAGTTCAAAACTGACCTGGAGGTCTTATAAAAACTTACCACTGGCGGAGCAAAGCGCCACCAGCCAGTTGGAGCACTATGCGTTTGCCGTGATGACGCACATGTGGTCTGATGGGTTCTTCGCGTAGTCACTCACGTGACTCCGAAGTAAAATTGCTATGGGAATCGGAAGTGTTGCAGCAGGCAGGGGAAGTGAAATTGCAATTTTCTTTTAAAGTCCAGTGCTGGGGGGGGGGGGGGGGGGAGGCAGGGTAATGCAATCTTACGTTGGGGAATCGGTTGAGTTGGGGGACCACGCCACCCGTGCGGGGTATGAGTTAATGGTGGAATATTGCATTGGGGTACTAGGCCTCCTGTGTGACGGACCCAACGGGTCCCAGTTGGTCTAGTATGTAATAAAATTAGAAAAAGCCGAAGATAATCCTGTTTTGTCTTTGCTGGTTTTTTTAAAATATATTTTCATTAGAGGTAAACAATAAATTGGCAAACACATATTATGGTAGAAATATTTTGTTTACATCAATCATACATTATTAATATTATCCATTGAATCATTCTGCCTCTAATAGTTTTTTTATTTTATAGATTAAGAGTAATAAAAAAGAGAGAGAAAAAAAAGAGGAAAAAAAATCATAAGGAATGGAATAATTTACCATTAATACATCATTGGATATAAGATCAAGGAATATAGAGTATAACTTTAGTCTTTGCTGTTTTTTACGCCGTATCCTCTCTCCCAGATTGAGTGATTGCTCTGCTGAAGGTGTGTTTTTAATCGTTAAGCAAGACAAGCTTCTTTAATTCTCTCATCGTTCTGACTCCAATCGTCTTAGGCTAGTTATATTGCTTATATTACTGCAATGAAATTTGACACAAAGTTTAAGGAACTTCTGAAATTGAGTTACTGGATTATTAAATATGGATGTTTGTAATATACTTTTTCAGAGGATGGGATCTGCTTTTAACCAATTTAAACCAAAGATGTACAGGTTTGTAGGTTAATTGGCTTGGTAAATGTAAAAATTGTTCCTTGTGGGTGTAGGATAGTGTTAATATGCGGATAGGATCGCTGGTTGGCGCAGACCCAGTGGGCCGAAGGTCCTGTTTCCGCGCTGTATCTCTAAACTAAACTAAATACTTGAGGAAGACTCTCAACCCGTACCGCAATCCATTCCTTTTCTCTAGAGATGATACCAGTCCTGCATCAGCATTTTGTGTCTATGTTCGGTTTAAACCAGCATCTGCAGTTCCTTCCTGCACATTAAATACTTTACTGCCTGGTTTACTTTTTTGTTCTATTTATGTATATTTTTTCCCTATTTGAATCAATTTATTATATATATATTTCTATATATTGGCATATAGGTTACTGAACTAAATTTAAGATAATTGGGAAAATAATTGGTGGGGAAATTAGGTCTTTATGTGCAGTATGTTATAATTTAGATTAAACAGTCTGTAGGGTGGTGGAAACATTTCAATAGGAATTCACATGAATACTTAAAATGAATGTAATACATGAGTGAGACTAATTACATAACGCTTATCATAGAGACATCCCAGGAATAACAAGCTGAATTCCCTAATGGTTGGCCGCAAAGATCTTTGCTTTTTTCACACTTTTAATTTAGAAAATGCACTTCAACTGATTAAAGGCGTCTCAATTGATCAGAAGAAATATAAAGTTTGTTTTGTATTTGACCATAATTAAAAATTCTAGTTTGCTAGGTGAAAACAAGTGTATTCTTTTGCATTGTCCAATTAAACTTTGGAAGGAATTATGCCTGTTTCTTACACAGGAATTGAAGTTCACTAAATGTACATAACTGGGCCCTCATGGACCCCAATCTCCATTGCCATGCTCTAGGTTTATTCTTTTTAACATATCTGCATTGGGTTTGTTTACAACTTTGCTCTTTTGAAACCAGCTGCACCAATTATAAAGGAAGACAAAAGTTCACGATTCTTAAATGGATTGAATCGGAGTTACCATGCCTTGCGTCATTTCAAGTATTACTAAGCCCAATTTTATTTCACTTTCTATTTGGTGTTAATGGATTTTGATTTTGATTTACCAATCTCAAACTGGCACAGGTAAACAAGTGAAGGGATGATGAAATTAAACAAAATCTATAAACTTTAAAGATTAGCTTTGTACTGATAATCGTTCGAGTCTGGACCTAACTTGCTTACTATTGTATGTTGTACACAGTAAATCAGAATGCCTCCCTTTAATCAATTGAGAATGAATGCCAATGTGCAATGAATTTCAGCTTATGACAAAAGAAGTAGTTAATATAACTTGATGAGTGTTGTGTTACATAGCAACCACTTTATTGTGATTCTGCAGCTTTTCTTTTGAATAGCGGGGTGATAGAATGCACTTGATATGACAGCATAAGAATATAAAACATAGCTATAGGTTTATTGTGAAATCAGCTGATCTTTGCATTAACTTTACATTCTTAATTCTCCACTTATTATTAATTCTGGTTTATGAAAAGAATTCAAAATAACTGTTGTTTTTTGTGTGCACCTTAAATTCCTGATTGTTTAGTACTTGTATTGCAGTTAATACACCTTTCATTGATTGGGAGTGTTGTTGTACATCAAATGCTTACTTATGTCAGATTTGCAACTGGTCTAAAATCACCCGTATTACAACAGCCATTTTGGGTCCCCTTACCTAAAAAATAGTTTAGAAATTGGTACAAAGGAGGTTCACTGGTTAATTCCTGGGATAAGAAAGGTGTTGAGCCCAGTATAGATCAGCCATGATCATAATAAATGGTGGGGCAAGCTAGAAGGGTGTGAAGGCATCCTGTTTTTAATTTTTAGACATGTTTGTTTTAGGGTTAGCATCTTAAGTAGTCTTTAAATTCAATTAACGTTGAACTAAAATAATCTAATGGGAAATTTGTGTTAATTCCCTTTACATGAATAGCGTATCATAGTACAGTAGTAGCTTAATTGCAATGTAACTGATTAAGAGTAAATTTTTACACTTTTAGAAGTGAATTTGTCTAATCTTTGCACAAGCGTGCATGATAGTGTTGGTGTATGGGATGATTGCTGGTCGGCGTGGACTCGGTGGCGTCTTTTGTAAATGCACATTTTTGTTCTATTGAATGTAGTTGCAGCTTTAAAACTGAGTGTTTAAGAATATTCTCTGGTTTAGGAGCTTTCACTTCTGTTAGCTCATTGTGGTATTAAAGCTTTCTGTGAGGATTTGTTTATGAAGTGGAATTACGATTAGCAGGCTAGAAGCAAAGCCAAGTATGCACATACTCACAGATATTAGTGTGTGTTATTTCTGAGTGCCAGATGTACAGTGAACATTTATTGCAATGCACAGTTTGATATTAATCACATAATCACCCTGTTGATTATTTTGTTCATGACTGTACTTGTTGTGTGGAAAGAGTCACACTACAACCTGAAATTCTGATATTAATAAAAAGTTGTTGCCATGTTCTGTGCAGTCTGCTTTTCTCTGTATATGTTGCAAGTAAATATGTTTGTCAAAAGTGTTTTTTGTTTTATGCATTCAAAATGCGGCCCTTGGGTACAATTGTTTTAGAAATAAATCATTTAATAACATAATTGAAGCGGAGTTTTGTTCTCGATATAATATAATCTCTTGACTCTGTCTTGAATCTGGTATTGACTATTCATACTTTTAATAAACAATGAATTGATAATGGCATTTCTGTCTGGTTTCAGACATGGTAACACCTGATAACACCAGACAGTGCAATTTCACCCCTTCAATCCCTTCCTGACCATGTAGATCTAGCATTTGATGTAGTCCAGCATGTTGGACTAATAAATTAACCTCATTAACCATACTTCTGCTTGTATGATTGTGTAGAGAATATTTAACTGTATGCGTTCAAGAGGTGCCGCAGTGGCAGGCGCCTTCTGGAGGTGCAGCTGCGAGGCAGGAGGGCGGCGCCTCACAGGCCGATTAAGCCTGCGGCCGGCCCTTGGCTCTGTGGAGCCCGCAGCTGGGTCGGCGTCACGGAGATGTCCAGAGAGGTCCCGGCGGCAATAGTGGAGAGGTCGGTGTGGCAGTTGTTGATGGCTCCAACTGATGGGTGATGACGGACATGTAGAAGTGAGGACGTCACTGCCGGGTGAATGGAGGACCCGGCACGGGGGGATCATTGTGAGGGAGGGGGAAGAACAATGGGGACCCAGCATGGTGGGACTGCCATGAGGGTGGGGGAGTTGGGGAGAACAAATGGGGACCTGGCATGGGGGTACTTTGTAACTTTGCAAGCACCCTTATGGGTAACTATTTGCATACCTTGGGTATGCAAGCAAAAAAATGCACTGGGACTTCACTGGTCATATGTGGCAATATAGTATTCAATTCGGTTCAATATAGGCACCAGAAGGTTCACTAAGGCTGAATGAATTAAAGTTTATAATGATTTGGAAATTTTGCACATCCCTCTACTAATGGTCATTGAATTTTACAGAATCTGTCTTCTGATCGTTACTGATTTATTAACTGTTAGCTTTGTCTGTATTGCTTACTCTATGTTAACAGCTAACTTTCCTTAAAGCACCCTGATACAAAACGTTAGCTGCTTAGTTGTGATGTAAGTTGTCAGCTATATTGCCTTCTGGAGGAGGATAACTGTAATTACAGCCAATTCCTCCAGCCCATCATGATCTACTTCGAAAAACAACACTAAACATTGACGATAGACACAAAATGCTGGACTAACTCTGCGGGTCAGGCAACATTTGTGGATAGTAGGACTGGGTAACGTTTTTGGTCGAGGCTGTTCGTCAGACAGTCGGGAGAGGGGGGGCAGATATGGAGGGTAAATTGTGAAAACGAGATATCAAAGGGGACGAAGATCAAGGAAAATGTAGAATAGATCATTGATACAAAGATAAAATGTAATTAGGAAGACAGTCAAATTGGTCGCAGAACTAGGATGGGGGAGGGAAGGAGAGGAAGGGAAAGCAAGGGTTACTTGCAGTTAGAGAAGTCGATATTCATACTGCTGGGTTGTAAGCTACCCAAGTGAAATATGAGGTGCTGTTCCTACAATTTTCATTGGCCTCACTCTGACAGTGGAAGAGACCCAGTATAGAATGGGACGGGGAATTAAAGTGTTTAGCAACTGGGAGATCATGTAGGTTTACACAGACTGAATGGAGGTGTTCAGTAAACGATCACCAAGCCAGCGATTGAAGGAACTGCAGATGCTCGTTTACACTGAAGATAGACATAATGCTGGAGTAACTCAGCGTGTCAGGCAGCATCTATGGAGAAAAGGACTAGGTGATGTTTGGGGTTGGGATCCTTCAGACTGAAAGTCAGGGGAAATTGAAGAAGAGAGAAGGAACTGCCCAAGATCCAAAGCATATCACCTCATCTGTGAAAAAGTGAAGAGGTCCTGAAAGGAGAATTTAGGGAGTTAGGAGGAGAGTTAAGGAGAAGGACTGCGAAGGTAACAATCTCAGGATTACTGCCTGTGCCACGTGACAGGGTGAGTAGGAATGGAGCGAGGTGGAGGATAAATGCGTGGCTGAAGGACTGGTACAGAGGGCAGGGATTCAAGTTTCTGGATCATTGGGACCTCTTTTGGGGAAGGTGTGACCTGTGCAAAAAGGACGGGTTGCACTTGAACCCGAGAGGGTTCAAGTATAATACTTGTGCAAAATAAGTGCATAATACTTCCTGGCGGGGAGATTTACAAAGGCTACTGGGAAGACTTTAAACTAGAACGGTTGGGGGCAGGAACTCAAACAGAGAAAGCTGGTAGACTGTGTGTGAGTCAGGAGGCAGAGTAGGGAAGTGCTCAGACCCAACTTGTAGGGGAGAAAGAAGAAAAATATAATAAACAGAGAATAAGAGGTGGTGGGTTTCTTAAATGTGTGAGCAGAGAGACAGAGGGGTGTAAAATGAGGGTAGAAGCAATAGGGAGCATGGTGAAAAGTAAAAGTGGCAGGCAGACAAATCCAGGGCAAAAATCAAAAAGGGCGACTTTTCAATATAATTGTATAAGGGCTAAGAGTGTTGTAAAAACAAGTCTAAAGGCTTAATGTCTCAATGCAAGGAGCATTCGTAATAAGGTGGATGAGTTGAATGTGCAGATAGTTATTAATGAATATGATATAGTTGGGATCACGGAGACATGACTCCAGGGTGACCAAGGGTGGGAGCTTTACATCCAGGGATATTTAATATTCAGGAGGGATAGACAGAAAGGAAATGGAGGTGGGGTAGCGTTGCTGGTTAGAGAAGGGATTAACGCAATAGAAAGGAAGGACATTAGCTTGGAGGATGTGGAATTGATATGGGTAGAGCTGCGAAAGACTAAGGGGCAGAAACGCTAGTGGGAGTTGTGTACAGGCCACCTAACAGTAGTAGTGGAGTTGGGGATGGCATCAAACAGGAAATTAGAAATGCGTGCAACAAAGGTAACACAGTTATAATGGGTGACTTCAATCTACATATAGATTGGGTGAATCAAATTGGCAGGGGTGCTGAGGAAGAGGATTTCTTGGAATGTATGCAGGATAATTTTCTAAACCAACATGTAGAGGAACCAACGAGAGAGCAGGCTATTCTAGACTGGGTATTGAGTAATGAGGAAGTGTTAGTTAAGTCTTGTATGTGGCCCCTTGGGCAAGAGTGGCCATAATATGGTTGAGTTCTTCATTAGGATGGAGAGAGACATAATTAATCCAGAAACAAGGGTTCTGAACTTAAAGAAAGGTAACTTTGAGGGTATGAGGTGAATTGGCGAAGATAGACTGACAATTGATTCTTAAAGGGTTGACGGTGGATAGGCAATGGAAAGCATTTAAAGACTGCATGGATGAACTACAAAAATTGTTGATCCCCGTTTGGCAAAAGAATAAATCGGGGAAGATAATACATCCGTGGATAACAAGGGAAATCAGGGATAGTATCAAAACAAAAGCATACAAATTAGCCAAATAAAGCAGCCTACGAGAGGACTGGGAGAAATTCAGAGTCCTGCAGAGGAGGACAAAGGGATTAATTATGAAAGGGAAAATAGATTATGAAAGAAAACTGGCAGGGAAAATAAAAACTGACTGCAAAGGTTTTTATAGATATGTGAAGAAAAAAAGATTAGTTAAAACAAATGTAGGTCCCTTGCAGTCAGAAACAGGTGAATTGATCATGGGGAACAAGGACATGGCAGACCAATTGAATAACTACTTTGGTTCTGTCTTCACTAAGGAAGACATAAATAATATGCTGGAAATAGCAGGGGACTGGAGGTCAAATGAGATGGAACTGAGTGAAATCCAGGTTAGTCGGTGTTAGGTAAATTGAATGGATTAAAGGCCGATAAATCCCCAGGGCCAGATAGGCGGCATCCCAGAGTACTTAAGGAAGTAGCCCCAGAAATAGTGGATGCATTAGTGATCATTTTTCAAAACTCTTTAGATTCTGGAGTAGTTCCTGAGGAATGGAAGGTAGCTAATGTAACCCCACTTTTTAAAAAGAGAGGGAGAGAGAAAACACTGAATTACAGACCAGTTAGTCTAACATCGGTAGTTGATAAACTGCTAGAGTCAGTTATTAAAGATGGGATAGCAGCACATTTGGAAAGTGGTGAAATCATTGGACAAAGTCAGCGTGGATTTATGAAAGGTAAATCATGTCTGACGAATCTTATAGAATTTTTTGAGGGTGTAACTAGTAGAGTGGATAAGGGAGAACCAGTGGATGTGTTATCTGGACTTTTAGAAGGCTTTCGACAAGGTCCCACATAAGAGATTAGTATGCAAACTTAAAGCACACAGTATTGAGGGTTCAGTATTGATGTGGATAGAGAACTGGCTGGCAGACAGGAAGCAAAGAGTAGGAGTAAAAGGGTCCTTTTCAGAATGGCATGCAGTGACTAGTGGGGTACCGCAAGGCTCGGTGCTGGGACCCCAGCTATTTACAATATATATTAATCATTTGGACGAGGGAATTGAATGCAACATCTCCATGTTTGCGGATGACACTAAGCTGGGGGGCAGTGTTAGCTGTGAGGAGGATGCTAGGAGGCTGCAAGGTGACTTGGATAGGTTGGGTGAGTGGGCAAATGCATGGCAGATGCAGTATAATGTGGATAAATGTGAGATTATCCACTTTGGTGGCAAAAACAGGAACGTAGACTATTATTTGAATGGTGGGCGATCAGGAAAAGGGGAGATGCAACGAGACCTGGGTGTCATGGTACACCAGTCATTGAAAGTAGACATGCAGGTGCAGCAGGCAGTGAAGAAAGCGAATGGTATGTTAGCATTCATTGCAAAAGGATTTGAGTATAGGAACAGGGAGGTTCTACTGCAGTTGTGGTGAGACCACACCTGGAGTATTGCATACAGTTTTGGTCTCCTGATTTCCCTTGTTATCCACGGTTTTGGTGAGACCACACCTGGAGTATTGCATACAGTTTTGGTCTCCTAATCTGAGGAAAGACATTCTTGCCATAGAAGGAGTACAGAGAAGGTTCACCAGACTGATTCCTGGGATGTCAGGACTTTCATATGAAGAAAGACTGGATAGACTCAGCTTGTACTCGCTAGAATTTAGAAGATTGAGGGGGGATCTTATAAAAACATACAAAATTCTTAAGGGGTTGGACAGGAAGATTGTTCCCGATGTTGGGGAAGTCCAGAACAAGGGGTCACAGTTTAAGGATAAGGGGGAAGTCTTTTAGCACCGAGATGAGAAAAACATTTTTCACACAGATAGTGGTGAATCTCTGGAATTCTCTGCCACAGAAGGTAGTTGAGGCCAGTTCATTGGCTATATTTAAGAGGGAGTTAGATGTGGCCCTTGTGGGTAAGGAGATCAGGGGGGTATGGAGAGAAGGCAGGTACGGGATACTGAGTCGGATGATCAGCCAAGATCATATTGAATGGCGGTGCAGGCTCGAATGGCCTACTCCTGCACCTATTTTCTATGTTTCTAAACACGGTGGTGGGGATGTTATGGCCTGGGCATGTATGTAGAGGAATTAAACAAATACTTTGATTTCCCAGAAGAGACAAATTTCCCAGAAAGTGTGTAGGAAAGAACTGCAGGTGCTGGATTAAATCAAAGGTGGACACAAAATGCTGGAGTAACTCTTGACTGGAGTAAATTTCCCAGAAATATTGGTGAATCAAGGGTTTGGTACAAATGAGGAAATAAAATAAATTCGTATTGGTAAAGACCTAAAAGTTTGAGCTTGTAAACTAATCAAATTTCAAGGTCCCAAATGGTCTTCATCCAAGAGCTTCACCATAGTTCATAGTGGAAACAGACGATTCTCTACTCATCATCCTCAAGTTTAATGTATTCTGGAACAGTTCCCGCAGATTACAATTATGATCCCACGCTTTATAAATCAGGAATTACTGACCTGTTAGCCTGGCAGGGAAAATGCAAATACAGGAAATAACATGACCGAGCTGAGTTGACATGAAAGAGGAATGTTAATTAACTAATTGACTGGAGTTTTTTGATGTAGAGTAAATTAGGGAGAATCAGTAGATGTGGTCCATTTGTGTTTTCATTAGGCTTTTGTTAAGGTACCACAGAGGAAGTTGCTGAACAAAATTGAATCATGTAGAATTAGAGTAATTTTCCTGCGTGGATTGAAAGTTGATTAACGGATAGAAAACAGGCCCTTTGGTTGTCAAACTGTGACTGATAGATACTCCAGAGATTAGTTAGTGGTGTTGTCCCAATGTGTGTATCTGTTATCACTGACTTGGCTGTGGGGGCTTAATATGACATTCCCAACTTTGCTGATGACACAATTTTAGTACAATCGTAAGTAGTGATGAGAGTGTAAAGAGGATTGAAGAATTGTGTGTGTCAATATGGCACAAGGAGTACAATGCAAAGTTATTTACTTTGGTAGAAATACGAATATGATGAGTTTTCATTTAGTGAGAGATTGTGATGAGAAGTGCAAAAGGACCAATATTTTGTACAAAAAAAGCAGTACCAGTTACTGGAAGTTAGAATGCAATCTCCCAGAGAACCCTGTTTTTCTTATTTTCCTTCACCTCGTCTAATGCTTTATTCATTTAACTTCCTGCTGTGTTTCCAGGATTTTCCATCAATGACCTACTTTGAAGGAAATATTTTGTCATCTGGTTGAATGATGCAGATTTTAAACTGCAGTTCAGCAGAAATTACTTGTTAGTATTTCAGTGGCCTGAGCTCCAAAGACACAAATTTAAATGCATCCTGCTAGCTGTATGTTTAAATTCAAGTAATTGTAAGATTTATTTAAAATAGATTTGGTCTTGATGATGTAACTATTGGGTAGTAATTATCCATATATAAAGGTTAATGCAATGTTGAGTAAGTGCTTCAGGTCAGGATCAGGACAATTTATATGTCCTTTTTTTTTAAAAAACTGCTTCAATATTTTACTTGTTTTAATTTTCCACCTCCCTCCATACCGCTACCTCCACTTTGTTCCATCTAGGTTTCATCCGCTGCCCCTCCAACCCCTTTCTGCCCCACCTGCCTCTTCTTTCTCTCCCTCTCTCCCTTTATTGCTCAGAGGCAGTGCAGCCATCACAAGCACAAGAGGTAAAATGCACTCTTCCTGTAAATTGAATGCAAGATTCAATGTACAGTTTATTTGGAGGATTGCTTTACTGTGGCATCAACTTTATGCCCTTTTTTACATGTACTTGTACATTTGCTCTTTTCTATTCAGCAATGTTGGCCTGCAATTTGCTGCAGTGTTGAACGCGTAATGATTTTGTTAATTCTTTCTAAATCCTGAAATCGCAATGATTAAAGAATGCATGGTTGATCGCATTGTCAACTGAAGTCCCAAATGCCATTGCAAAAGTTACATGCAGCATTTGTTTTCAAGCTTAAATGCTGTACTTGAGATCCATCTTTCCAGGAAGGTCCAGTCTATCATATGTGGCTCTTTTAATATATACTATGAAGCTATGTAATTTGCAGCTGCAAAAGGTGCACCACAAAGTCCTCCATGCTCCATCTGAGCCTGGAACATTGAGAGGAGAAAAACACCTATGTGCGAATGCTGTTCGTGGATTTCAGTTCAGCATTCAACACCATTATCCCACAGCACCTGATAAGCAAACTGGTTCCATTAGGCCTCGGCACCCCCATGTGTAACTGGCTACTGGACTTCCTCACTGACAGACCCCAGTCTGTGAGGGTTGGAAATAACACCTCCAACACCATCTCTCTGAGCACCGGCTCCCCTCAGGGCTGTGTCCTGAGTCCACTGCTGTTCACCCTGATGACTCACGACTGTTGTGCCAGGTTTAGTACAAACCACATCATGAAGTACGCAGATGACACAACAGTGGTGGGCCTCATCAGGGATGACAATGAGCTGGCTTACAGGGAGGAGGTGAAACAACTGGTGGACTGGTGCAATATGAACAACCTGATCCTGAATGTCGAAAAAACAAAGGAGGTTATCGTCGACTTCAGGAAAACCCGGCACAGTCCCACACCACTTCACATCAATGACAGCGATGTGGAGGTGGTCAGTAGCACAAAGTTCCTGGGGGTGCAGATCACTAACAGTCTGACCTGGTCGAATAACATCTCATCAACTGTTAAGAGAGCGCAGCAGCGGTTGCACTTTCTGCGCCGGATGAGAAGAGCTCATCTCCCCCATCCCATCCTCACTACTTTATACAGGGGCACCATAGAGAGTATTCTGACCAGCTGTATCTCTGTCTGGTTTGGGGACTGTAGAGCCTCCGACTGGAAGTCTGTGCAGAGAGTGGTGAGGACAGCGGAAAAAATCATCGGGACCTCTCTCCCCTCAATCGGGGATATTGCGACCAAACGCTGCGTGTCTAAGGCCAGCAGTATTATGAAAGACCCCACACATCTCCATCACGGACTGTTCACTCTGCTGCCCTCGGGGAAAAAGATATCGCAGCATAAGGAGCAGAACATCAAGGTTCTGCAACAGCTTCTTCCCATGAGACTCCTGAATGCCATGTAATGGGCTACCACCATTGTCTATTTATCCTTTTCATCCATTCCTATCTTTCGGTTAATTTATTGTGTTGCACAGGGAGCCAAATGCAACGTAATTTTGTTAGGAACTGCATATATCAATGTATTTCTAAATGACAATAAAGTTTGTTTGACTTTGACTTGACTTTGACAAAACAATTTGAACAGATTAGATGACATCTATTGGTTTCTGATAATTAAATCTAAAGATAGATGAAGTGTAGCATGCAGCTGTTAATGCATAGGTGTACAATGAGTGTATGTGGGAAATAGTGAAGTCAAAGACTAAGTTGTCATAATATCCACTGTTTATGCTTGCTGTGCCATATATAATTAGAATGGCAATTTTCCGAACAAATTTGCAAAGGTAAAGTTATTAAAATGTGTGTATGTCATCAGTTTCATCACAAATCCAGTCTAATTGTATCATTTCATGCTCGGTTGCAATTAACAAAGTAAACCATCAAAAGGATCCTGACCCGAAACACCCTGTCCATTTCCTCCCCAGATGCTGCCTGACCCGTTGAGTTCTTCTAGCACTTTGTGGTTTAAATCAACAAAGCAGTTGAGTTCAAGTTGATGTTAAACCAGCGTTTTAGTTATATTGCACCTTAAATATTATTTTAGTTTTCACGAAAGAAACTAAACTGAGTTTTTATCCACGAGTAGTTACTCTACTCAACAGCCAAAAATCTGTAGCCTCCCTTTGATCTGGTATTTTGTTGGTTCACATGCTTAATCAATGGTGTTTTATCATTAATGTTTTATTATTATTAATGTTTAGTGTTTTCGGAGTCATTCGTAACTGTCACTGTATGTCATGTTGTTACTTGTGGACGGAGCACCAAGGCAAATTCCTTGTATGTGAATACTTGGCCTGCAGCGGGGCCTTACATCGCCCGGCGTGGCTTTAACGGCCGTGGCACTTGCTAGCGCCTGTCAGGGGCTTCAACATCAAGACCCGGAATGCGGCCTTGCATCGCCCGGCCCGGCCTGACTGGCCGTGGGACTTATTTACCATCGCCTGCCGGGGGCTTTGACTCTGACATCGGGAGGAGAATTGGGAGTGCAGAGGAAAGATAAGACTTTGCCTTCCATCACAGTGAGGAGAAGATTCACTGTGATGGATGTTTGTGTAAATTGTGTTGTGCCTTGGTTCTTTTCTTGTTTGTATGATTGCAGAAACTAAATTTTGTTTGAACCTCAATGACAATAAACGGTATTGTTGTATAAACTTACTTACTGAAAATGATATATTCAAATAATCCAGCAAATTGTATAGTAAGACTTGTAGAATTGTGACTTCATCACCGGAGAGTAGAGGGTGAACACAATTAAAGTTTGAAGAGTTCATTTTGTGCAAATTCATTTAATTATAGTCGTGTATATTTAGTGGTTGACACAATGCTGGAGTAATTCAGCGGGACAAGCAGCATCTCTGGAGAGAAGGAATGGGTGAAGTTTCGGGTCGAGACAGTTTTTAGACTGGTGTCGGGAGTGGGCGGGACAGAAATAGAATGTGGTCGGGGACAGTGAGACTAATGGGAGAACCTGGAAGGGAGAGGGGATGGAGAGAGGGGGAAAACAAGGGCTATTTGAAGTTAGAGAAGTCAATGTTCATACTGTTGGGGTGTAAGCTACCCAAGCAAAATATGAGGTGCTGTTCCTCCAATTTGCGCTTGGACTCGCTCTGACAATGGAGGGGAGGCCCAGGACAGAATGGTCAGATTGGGAATGGGAGGGGGAGTTAAAGTGCTGAGAGATCAGGTAGGTTAAGGCGGACTGAGCGGAGGTGTTCAGCGAAGTGATCGCCAAGCCTGTGCTTGGTCTTGCCGATGTACAGAAGTTGACACCTGGAACAGTGGATAAAGTAGATGAGGTTGGGGGAAGTGAACCTCTGCCTTACCTGAAAAGACTGTCGGGGTCCTTGGATGGAGTCAAGGGGGGAGGTAAAGGGACAGGTGTTGCATCTCCTGCGGTTGCAGGGGAAAGTTGGAGGAGGGGTTGGTTTGGGTTTGATGGGGCGAGTTGACCAGGGAGTTGCGGAGGGAACAGTCTCTGCAGAAAGTGGTGGAGATGGTTAGATGTGGCCAGTAGTGGGATCCCGTTGGAGGTGGCAATAGTGTTGGAGGATTATCTGCTGTATGCGATGACTGACGGGGTTGAAAGTGAGGACAAGAGGGACTCTGTCCTTGTTGCGAATGGGGGTTGGCGGAGCAAGAGTGGAGCTGCGGGATATCGAGGAGACCTTAGTGAGAGCCTCATCTATAATGGAAGTGGAGAACCCCCATTTCCCAAGAAATAGGACATCTCCGATGATCTGGTATGGAAAACCTCATCCTGGGCACAGATGCAGTGTAGACGGAGGAATTGGGAGTAGGGGATAGTCTTTACAGGAAGCAAGGTGGGAAGAAGTGTAGTCTAGAGATAGCAATGGAGTCAGTAGGTTTGTAATAGATGTCGGTCAACATTCTGACTCCTGTGATGGAGGCGGTGAGATCCAGAAACAGTAGGGAGATGGTCCAAGGGGATTTGAGTGGCAGGATGAAAATTAGTCGTGAAGTTGATGAAGTCTGAGTTCTGCATGGGTGCAGGAGGCAGCACCAATGCAGTCGTCAATGTAGCGGAGGTAGAGTTCAGGGATAGAGCCAAAGTACGCCTGGAACAGTGATTGTTCGACATATGCTAGTGTACGCCTGGAACAGTGATTGGTCGACGTCATATTTAGTGGTCGTCGGGTTCCCAGATGTATCAAAATAACATCAGCTAAGTAAGATCTGAAGAAAGGGCTGGACCCAAAACGTTGCTTATTCCTTCGCTCCATAGATGCTGCCTTACCCGCTGAGTTTCTCCAGCATTTTTGTCTACCCTTGATTTTTCCAGCATCTGATAGTTCTTACTTAAACATTTCAGATAAGAAACTGATCACTGTAGGTTGATGTGACATTCAATTTGTATCTTCTTGGTAAACATATAACAAGCAACAATTTGAACCATTCTTTAGAAGAACAGAATTATTGGAATATAATGTTTGAAAATACAGGTGGTTGTTTATCTAGAATAATAACAGTTAACAGAACCATTTGGAAAATGATAGAAAGTTGGCTTGGATTAATTGAATGATGCCCACTGGGGGCTAGTGTGATCAGAATGATTTGTAAATTCCTGTATTTCAGTCACAAAGTTCATCATATTTAAAATGAGCTTGGCCATTTTGCAATTGTCAGAATAAATTGGCAATTTGGTCGGTGCGTTTTCTTACATCAAACCCATTTATATTAACTTTGTTTACAAAACTTCTTGTAGTATTGCACTACTATACCACTGCCGATTTTTAAAATTGAAACATACAAGTCAAATGTTCCCGTTTGCATGCGGTTGGCTTTACTTCAGTATTCAGTATAATTAAAAAAAAACTTGTAATCTTTACTTTAACAGCTAATTTGTAGATTTTGTTCAAAGCTTTCTTGTTTGGCAGGAATACTGAATTTCTGGGCAAATTACCAAATGTGGAATTTTGGTATGCAATTCTTAATTTTACATGGCAGCCATGATTCTAGTCCTGTTGTAGACTGACCACACTGCGTTTATGGTAGATTGTTGTCATCAATGGCATCAGTGTTTAATATTCATGCACATGACAGGCAGTGAAGCAAAATGTGGGTGAATTTAATTAAAACTTCAGTGATAAAAAAAATATGGAGTGAGTTTTAAGCAAAGATACTAGAGGAGCTCCTCTAGTATCTTTGGTTTTAAGTGCTGTGTTTGTGGCTTCCCCTATTTGGGCCACTATTTAGTAGTAGTATATATTTTATTTCAAACATGTAAAACAAAAAAAAGTTAAAAACAAAGCAAAATAACAATGAAATGAACAATAAACATATACACAACTGAATAACTTCTCATAAACATCACTTTAAATCTTACATGTTCGAAAAGGAGTAGGAGGAAGTATACACTTATTTATTCCTACCCATTCTCCGCTGCCCATCAATTAATTCACAAACTTTATCTTATCTACATATATGTGAGTACACATACACAAACATATACATTTTATAAACAATTTTCCAAATTCTATGTACAACGTGAATATCACACTGTGTTAATATACTAAAACTTAACAGTCATCACAGCCTTTCCTCATTCTTAGATCTCTGGAAAATATTTTTTTTGCACTTCTTAAACTGACTATTGTTTGTGCTTTGCTTGAGTTCTACATCTAAATCATTCCACAATTTCACCCCACTGATTGAAATGCACATTCTTCCTAGTTAGAATCATAGAAAATAAGTGCAGGAATAGGCCATTCGGCCCTTCGAGCCTGCACCACCATTCAATATGACCATGGCTGATCATCCAACTCAGTATCCTGTACCTGCCTTCTCTCCATACCCCCTGATCCCTTTAGCCACAAGGGCCACATCTAGCTCCCTCTTAAATATAGCCAATGAACTGGCCTCAACTACCTTCTGTAGCAGAGAATCCAGAGAATCACCACTCTCTGTGAAAAAAGATCTTCTCATCTCGGTCCTAAAATAATTCCCCCTTACCCTTAAACTGTGACCCCTTGTTCTGGAGTTCCCCAACATCGGGAACAATCTTCCTGCATCTAGCCTGTCCAACCCCTTAAGAATTTTGTAAGCCTCTATAAGATCCCCCCTCAATCTCCTAAATTCCAGCGAGTACAAGCCGAGTCTATCCAGTCTTTCTTCATATGGAAGTCCTGCCAAACCAGGAATCAGTCTGGTGAACCTTCTCTGTACTCCCTCTATGGCAAGAATGTCTTTCCTCAGATTAGGAGACCAAAACTGTACACAATACTCCAGGTGTGGCCTCACCAAGACCCTGTACAACTGCAGTAGAACCTCCCTGCTCTTGTACTCAAATCCTTTTGCTATGAATGCCAACATACCATTCGCTTTGTTCACAGCCTGCTACACCTGCATGCCTACTTTCAATGACTGGTGTACCATGACACCAGGTCTCGTTGCATCTCCCCTTTTCCTAATCGGCCATCATTCAGATAATAATTTACCCTCATGTTTTTGCCGCCAAAGTTGATAACCTCACATTTATCCACATTATACTGCATCTGCCATGCATTTGCCCACTCACCCAACCTATCCAAGTCACCTTGCAGCCTCCTAGCATCCTCCGCACAGCTAACACTGCCCCCCAGCTTCGTGCATTCCGCAAACTTGGAGATGTTGCATTTAATTCCCTCGTCCAAATCATTAATATATATTGAGAATAGTTGGGGTCCCAGCACTGAGCCTTGCGGCACCCCACTAGTCATTGCCTGCCTTCCTGAAAAGGACCCGTTCACTCCTACTCTTTGCTTCCTGTCTGCCAGCCAGTTCTCTATCCACATCAATACTGAACCGCCAATACCGTGTGCTTTAAAATTGTATACTAATCTCTTGTGTGGGACCTTGTCGAAAGCCTTCTGAAAGTCAGAAACCCTTTGAGCAAGAAAATGGGTACGTTAGAACTTCATATCATTAAATCACATGAATTGAGATTATTTATGTCAATGCTAAACAGTTCAGAATACTATAACAAGAATGGAACCCGAAGTGAATTATCTAGTATCAGTGTAGAAACGAGGAACTGCCGATGCTGGTTTACAAAAGAAGACTCAAAGTGCTGGAATAACAGCAGGGCTGGCAGTATCTTTGGGGCACATGTTTGGTGTAGTCTTCCATGTAATTGATTTTTTTGCTATTGAAATAGGAAGCTCACTGCTTTTGCAGTTATGAAATTAGTTGCTGGTGAGAAGGACAAACAGTGAATATTCAACAAAATGCCTAACATGTTATAAGGGAAGGAAATACTCCACTAACTTCCTTTTTGGACAGTGTTTATTGATGGAAAATACTTGTTGGGTAAAAGAAGGATTGGTCTTGCCACCTAATTTACTCACTCCAAAAACCATTGCATTGCCATTTACACATGAATAATTACCACCACACTTCATCCTGGTGAATCTCCTCTGCACACTCGCAAGCATAATTAAAGGCAGACAAAGCTGGAGTAACTCAGCGGGTGAGGTAGCATCTATGGAGCGAAGGAATAGGCGATGTTTTGGGTCGAGACCCTTCTTCAGACTAATCTTTCGGAGGTGATGAAAATTACATGCAGTATTCCAGCTGAAGCCTAACCGTTGCTTTATAAAGTTAAAGCATAACCTTCCTACTCGCATAGTCCTTGCACCAACTAATGAAGTATCCCAAATGCCTCCTTAGCCACATTATCTACCTGCGCTGCCACCATTAAGGATCTTTGCATATCAAGGGCTCTTTGTTCCTCAAAGCTCCCTCAGATTTTACTTTGCTTTGCGCCTATAATAGTGCATCATTAGTAATCCCCAAATGCAGCACCTCGCATTTATCAGGATGAAACTTAATTTGTCATTTCTCAGCCCAATTCACCAACACATTGATATCACCCTGTAGTTTAAGACTTTCTTGCATTCTGTCAATGATGCCACCAATCTTCATATTATCTTTGAATTTGCTGAGCATACTTGAAACTTCATAATTTTGCTGGTTACCCTTGATTGTACTGGAAAGTGTTGCAACAAAACACAGCCCCGGAAGAATGCTAACGTGATCTTTTTTATTTCCATGTTAAATTTTGCTCTTGCAGAAATTATAAAGTTGCTGTCAACTTGACATATTCAAAGTAATGAAAATGGAAAATTTCACTGACACTGCAGTTGCAAGATGTAGATTAAATGGAGGGCTGTTTATTTTTTTTGCAGTGAAATATAGGAAAATTGTGAGAATAGATGATGAATAAAAGACTGAAGGGAAAAACTTACTATTGAGTTGCATAAATTGCATTTGTTCCTAAATGCCTACCTTCTATAAAAGGCAATCTCTGCATCAATACGAAATGGGTTGAAGACCTACTTAAAATAAGTTGTTGAATATACATTCATAAAATGTTCTGTCAAACTGTTCAATAATAGGATGGTAAAGCAGACCCTCCACCTTTCCTTAGTCATCAGTGCCGGCTCTGATTTGTTCGGTATCTTTTCATAGCTCTAGTTTCCTTCTCCATGGCACTCTGTCTGAAGAAGGGCCTCGACCCGAACGTCACCTATTCTTTTTCTCCAGAGATGCTGCCTGTCCTGCTGATTTACTCCAGCATTTTGCGTCTATCTCCCAATAACTAACCTCGTCCATCCGCATTAACTTGTAAGAGTGACTACCTGGACCTTCCTTGTCTACTGCTGCACCTGACCTGGTGGGGGTAGTCATCTACTTTAACCCAGACTAATGTAGTCAGATTTATGCATGTTAAAGCTCCTTGAATCATTTGTTTTTTACCTACCTACAAGTCTCTGAGATTGTTGAAAAATTCTCTAGCACTTCAAAAATAGTATGATACCATACTGGAAAAGGAATTCATATAGTTCATAATCTACCATGATTATTTAAACCTATCAGACAAATACATTACTTTTTTATATTTCTGGTGATAAAAATTAACTTGTTTCAAATTGAGTGATTGCTGTAAGATGTAAATATTCCTTGTGCATTATTTTAATCTCTGCTAGAATTTACTCTAATTGTAAGTTTTCTACCTTTCTAAGCAAACACACTGATAAGTGTGCATCTTTGCATTCACAATCCAACCATTTTAACCACTGCCAAAACCAAGATTGAGCTATATTTGTTTTTATTAGCTATCAACTTTGGCTGAACAGTGCTAACTGTATGTAAATACAATGTGGAAAAAAATATTTCAATTGCATAAGCAACTAGCTCAGAAAGGGGAGCTTTATAGTGCAATTCCATGTCCTTTGCATGTTGCATGGCACTGTTAATTCATTTGTATGATGAAATATAATCAATGGAGGAGATCCCACAAGATTGTAATTTACAATTTTGAGTGCTGCTGTATGGGAAATATGACAATGCCCCAGTGTATTATATGTAATAGTGCGTGTTTATCACATTGCAACCTTGCATTACACAAAAGTTACAGACTAATGGGATACATTGTATTGATAGCACAGTCTATATTATGCGGCCTTGTGTAGGAAAGAACTGCGGATACTGGTTTAAATTGAAGATAGACACAAAATGCTGGAGTAACTCAGAAGGAATGGGTGAAGTTTCAGGTCAACTGTCCCACTGAATTAATTTCCACATGACTCCATCCATCTGCCACCCCCCTCCCCCTCCTCTCCCTCCGGTCCAATCACTCCCTACCTATGTCCAAGACGCCCTTAGTCACCTCAATTATTTCTGTTTTCAGGGACCCTACTATGGATGTTCAGTCACTTCCAACCCCCCACCAGGAAGGTCTTAAAGTCCTCTGTTTCTTCCTCGACCGCAGAACCAGCCAATTTCCATCTACTAACACTCTCCTCCGCCTAGCAGAGCTGGTCCTTACCCATAACAACTTCTCCTTCGACTCCTCCCACTTCCTCCAAATGCAAGGCTTAGCTATGGGCACTCGCATGGGCCCCAGCTTTGCCTGCCTTTTTGTAGGGTATGCCAAGCAATCACTGTTCCAGGTGTACACTGGCCATATCCCCGAACTCTACTTCTGCTACATTGACGACTGCATCTGTGCTACCTCTTGCACCCAATCAGAACTTATTGACATCATGAACTTCACGACTAATTTCCATCCTGCACTCAAATTCACTTGGACCATTTCCGGCATTTTCCTACCGTTTCTAGATCTCACCATCTCCATCACAGGAGACAATCTATCAACTGACATCTATTATAAACCCACTGACTTTCATTGCTATCTAGACAACACTTTTTTCCCACCCTGCTATCCCCTACTCCAAATTCCTCCGTCTACGCCGCATCTACGCCCATGATAAGGGTTCCATACCAGATCATTGAAGATGCCCTCATTCTTTAGGGAACAGGGGGTTCCCCTCTTCCATTATAGATGAGGCTCTTACTAGGGTTTTCTCGATATCCCACGGCGCTTTTGCTCCCCCTCCCCTATTCGCAACGAGGAAAGAGTCCCCCTTCTCCTCGCCTTCCACCCCATCAGCCGTCGCATACAGCACATAATCCTCTGATATTTTTGCCACCTTCAACGGAATTCCACTACTAGCCACATCTTCCTATCTCCTCCCCTTTCTGCAGAGACCATTCCCTCCGCAACTCCCTGGTCAACATCCCTACCCTCCCCCTCCCCAGGAGATGCAACACATGTTCCTATACCTCCTCCCTCAACTCCATCCAAGGACCCGGACAGTCTGTTCAGGTGAGGCAGAGGTTCACTTGCACCTCCTCCAACTTCCTACTTATCCGCTGTTCCAGGTGTGGACTATTGTATATCGGCAAGGCTCAGCGATTGTTTCGCTGAACACCTCCGCTCAGCCTGCCTAAACCTACCAGATCTCCTGGTTGCTCAATAATTTAACTCTCCCCTCCCTTTCCCACACTGACCTTTCTGTCCTGGACCTCCTCTATTGTCAGAGTGAGGCCCAGCACAAATTGGAGGAACAGCACCTCATACTTCGCTTGGGTAGCTTATGAACGGGTAACGGTATGAACATTAACTTCTCTAACGTCAAGTAACCCTTGCTTTCCATCTCTCTACATCTCCTTCCCAGTTCTCCAACCAGTCATACTGTCTCCGACTACATTTTATCTATGTACTGCCTACTCCGCTGACATCAGTTTGAAGAAGGGTCTTGACCTGAAACATCACCATTCCTTCCCTCCAGAAATGCTGCCTGTCCCGCTGAGTTACTCCAGCACTTTGTGTCCATTATGCCACCTTGATCATTGACAAAGGAAGTTGTGCTTTCCTTTATGGTGTTGTTGGTCACCATACCCTGTATGGTGATCAGTTAAGTGCCTTGTCAAGTCTTTGCCAAAAAAGACTGTTCTGGCATTTTGGGGGGATTTTTCTTGAGTATTTTCCTGGAATTCATGATATGTTTTAGGAAGGTTTTTTCGTAGAAATCACAGAATTGTTTTGACGTCTTGTGGTCGACATTTGGCTGAAAGCTTGTCTTAGGTTTTTTTTATTTCCTTGGACCAAAATAACTATGTATTCAACATTTTGCACATGCTCATAATATCCTGAAATGATTAACTTCTAAATCATATTGGTAATGTGGTCGTTGTTGTAAAATAAGAAAGTAATAGTGTATTCAAACCACTTTGATGTTTCAATAACCTTTAAATAAATTTAAATTATCGTGAATATTACATTTTGTATGTTACCCCAAGGCAGGCACACAGAAAATTCTGGTGTTCCTTGTCCAAATCATTGTCATAGTTTGAAGAATTGGCTAATTTGAGACATCATCAAATTTTCCAAATATTGAGTTGAACAACTCTCCAACTAAGTCAGTTGGAACACTTAATTCTGAGGAGAAACAATTTTTATATACGTCACACATTTTAATTTTCTACAACAGACTGAAATATTGTAGCAATAATAGATCTGTGTACTTTCCATTCAGATCTCTTGTTTTTAATTTATTTGATAGCGACCACATTTTTGGCTATTTGTCTCCTACCTCTGAAGGTGTTTGCTAAGCATCTATGCAGGTGTCATTTGGGATGAGAGGTTTAAGGGTAGGCAAGAGATAAATGAATGTGGACAGGGACCAAGAATAGGGTTGCTTATTTGGCTTGAGTGCAAAAAGGTAGTGCCAGCCAAATAAATGAGTGTGGTCAAAGAAGGTGCTCTCGCTCGCTCTCTCTCTCGCACTCTCGCTCTCTCGCGCTCTCTCTCTCGTTCTTGCTCTCTCTCTTGAAATGTATGGCACTTCCCAATGCCAAGACGTCCACCAAGTTGTGTTTGCTTACATCTTGGATTCAGTTATGCCATTCATGCATTCAGTGATGAGAAGAACAGAATTGATTTTATCTTTGACATCTTACGTTGGAACTTCCTATCGAACAATACTGTGTGAGATTTATCACTGTTAAATCTGGTCCAAGATGACTTGCTGCCAAATTCTTCAGTATTCAGTTAAGGACAATAACATCTGGCTTTATTAGCAATGGCCTCATCTCAGTTTGTTTTTACAAAACGACCAATAGTTGAAAAATGACAGTACTAGCCACATCTTACTATCTCCTTAAATCTGCTTTATCTTGGATTCAGTGATGGCATTCATGCCATTCAGTGATAAGAAGAACTGAATTGATTTTTTTTTGCCAACACAAAATGCGAAAAACCTACAGTGAGCCAAGTTGACCTATATTCCAAGAAATCATGTCAAATGAAAAATATTGGTGTTAATCAAGAACAACAAGTTGCATTGTTTCCTATAATGAAAGCAGCTTTCAGCAAGCAGAGGGATTTTAACTATTTAGCCGTTTCGAAGCTAATCTTGGGTCATAGAGCTATAGCTGAATATGATCGACCATTTTACTACAGCTGATATACGGTTAGAGGAGCTGTAAATGATCAACATCCTAATTATTGCATAGTGTTAGTCAAGAAATATTCAAAAATCCATTTAATATTAGCACAGAAGAATTAGCATTAACCATTCAGACATTTGATGCATACAATGTTTCTGGAGATACAGTGCGGAAACAGGCCCTTCCGCCCACCGAGTCCACACCAACCAGTGATCTCCGCACTACCCTACACACATCAGGGACAATTTTGCATTATACCAAGCCAATTAACCTACAAACCAGTACTTCTTTGGAGTGTGGAAGGAAACGGAAGATTTTGCAGGAAACCCACGGGGAGAATGTACAAACTCCGTACGGACTGCACCCTTAGTCAGGATCGAGCTTGGGTCTCTGGCACTGTAAGGCGGTAGCTCTACTGCTATGCCACTGTGCCGCCTTATGCTGGTAGATTTATTGAATTTGAAGCTCGGTAACATTCCACGTATACTCCAAGCTTAAGCCTCTGAATCCCCATGTCACCATTTCCCTTCTTCTCCACCCCCCCTCCCCTCACTTCCACTCTCCATCTCTTAAAATTCATGCTCATAACAATGGTGACAAATGTATTTATTTCTTCACTTTAATACAGATTTATGTGGCCATTTATGTCAATGTAGTAGTGGGATGGTTATTTTGTTCAACAGTAATTTATACTTTATGCAGGGCCGATTAAAACTAAGCAGATGACCTCCATCTACACTATTCAGTGTGGTCTTTATTGGGCACCCATTACAGTACTTTTCCTCTCACTCTGGCTCTCAAAAGATACAAGTAGGGGTTGTGAGAGAAATAATGGGAAATATACGCACAGAACAGAAAAAGCCAGTGGAGACGGAGAACAAAAATCAGATAGCCATATGCAGAAAGAAGCAAATCATGTTAAATCCTGTGCAAGTGTATTGTACTGCTTCCTGCACTCTCATAATATGGTATTACTTCCACAAGTAGAGCTGAATGGAGGAGGAACATAGGATGTGTAAAAAGCAGGTGTTAAAATGCAGCCCTTGAAATCAAGTAAAAGGGATGTTGTTCTAGTGGAGTAACCTGTATGAGAATGGCTTTTGAGATTCCAGTTTGAATGATATAAAAAAAAATGTGAGATGCCAAATTGTTGTGATTAGCTTCGATGGGGTAGCTTGATCGGTCGGGACAAGTTGGGCCGAAGGTGTTGTTTCCATAATATATGACTCTGACCGTCTTTTGGATAAGATTTTGTTTAAAAGCAATAGGCATTATGTATTCATGAAGCTGAGACAGCAGAGAGAACAATTTACAAAATGACAACCGATTAAAAGATTACAGTTGATAAAGAGATAGAGATATGGTGATAAAAATATGCTGTTATATCAACATTCATTATTTGACAAAATTGATTAAGACTTCATCACGAAATAGAAAATATTTTGAAGGAATTGTGTGGATGAGGTAACCAACAAAAGAAAATCATTGCACTGTTTTTCAAGATCCCTTCAAAATTAGTTTTCAGATTATTTTAATGGCAAAATGCATATCCCTCAGTGTCAAGAATGTAATTTAGGCTATCCAGGACGTGTTACACAGTCAGTTTATTTATTTTCATACTGTGTATTTGGCAACGCGTATTTTAAAATGTGCTTAAGCCTGACAATCTCGTGAGGTTTTAGCTGACTTTCCAATATAATAGACGACTCTTCTGTTGGAATTATTGTTCAAATCCTCAAATGTAGCTCAACTATTAGCTCTCTTACAATGGCTGATTATGATTTTTTTTTTTTTAATCAGCAATCCTTTTTTTTGGTTACGGGCACCAATTATATGCTTCAATTATGAATTAGCAGATCTCATCGCTCACCTGTCACTATTGTCCACAAGACTTTTGAACAGCAAGAATTCAATAATTGGCATTAAGTTTTTGATCAGTTCAGTATGCTTGAGTCTCTCTGAATATTAGAGCAGAAACACATGGAACAGTACAGCACAGGAACAGACTCTTCAGCCCACGCACTAATTCCTTCTCCTTCGACCACCAACCTTGAGCGTGTGTTCCAGGCACCCTTTGCACTCTATATGAAAAGAATCTTGCCCAAATGTCATCTTTAATTTTTCCCCCTCTGACAAAGCTATGCCCTTCGACATTTCACCCTGTGAAAAGGATTATTTCTGATTGTCTATTCTATCTATGCCTCATCATTTTATAAACATTATCAGATCTCCCCTCAGCCTCTGACATTCCACAGAAATTGATGTTGTCCAACCTCTTATCTAATTCAGACGGCTTCCTGGCAGCACATATTACAATTCCATAGCCTCAAGGCAGTCTTAAAGTAGACCCTCTGCCTCCTTGGACCAGTGCTGTGTAACTTTATCATTAGTGCCTCGTTCTTCATTCTGTCTGTAAGGTGGCAGGAGCTGCACCGACAGATGAACTGACTGGCTGAAATGAGAGCAAGGGATGGAATTATAGGCATGGTGTTGCAGTGGTCTAGAGTTTACACACAACATGGGCAGGGAAAATGCTGTTTGTAAAATGGAAGTATGGGAACTGCATTTAGCAAATTATTTTATAAGTAATAGCTCAATGACCAATAATAGGGAAATGCTTATCCTAATTGTCTGTGCAGTCTACTGTATCTCTATCATAAGTTTTAAGATTTCACTTGTGGTAATGGGATTTTAAAATGTTGTAGTAATGTTCCAGTAATTGTAAAAAGAGTGGTGAAGTAGTTCATTGTTTTAAACTTGCAAGGACATGCTGGTGGAGGATGTACTGAAAACCAGAATTTGGAAGATAAAAATATGACGACTGAATAACTGGAGATATATGCCTACCAAAGGATTTGCCATTATACAAAGGATTATAAAGTGAAAGCATTAAAATACTGTTTTCCAGTGAACTATTCAAATATATTTGTTCTATAATAGTTTAATGTTATTATTTACAATTATTTTTTGTTTAGTTCGCCAATGTTGTTCACTGGCATAGCATTGTGTGTGTGTGTGTGTCCCAAATTCATTTACCTGCCTGAAAACACAGGAATAAAAATTGCATCTGTTCTAATTATCAATTTGCATTGATGGACCTTGTAATTTAGATTTGCCCAAATCATTCAGCTGTTGATCACCCTGGTCTAACCTTGTAATTTAAATAAAAGCCTACAATGGCATTTGTGTCAAGAATAAAAACCAAACATTTTGGAAATTACTCAGTAGGTCAAGAAGCATTTAGGAGCAAGGAGTGGAAAAAGTACCTCGGGTCAATGACATTTCATCTGAATTGGAAAAAGCTAGATATCAAACATTATACATGTTGCAGAAACGAGGAAGGGGAGGAATTTATAAACGGTGGAGCGCAGACCATGATTTTGTTTTGGTGCGTGTCAGTCCCTGGACACCCAGCCATTCTCCTGACCTACATGGCTTTTTTTTAAATGACAAATGACAGGATGGTAAATGTTTGATATGTTAAGTTTTTGAAATAATTTCATTATTGATTTGAAAGAATAGCATGAAAACAGGCCCTTCAGATCACTAAGTCCACGCCGATTGTGTGCAGTTCTGGTCGCCATGCTGTAAAAAGATCGTGGTTATGCTGTTGAGAATGTGCAGAGAAGATTGACCAGGATGTTGGCTCAAGTGGAGGGAAAGATTGAACATGCTGGGCTTGTTTTCATTGGAGCAAAGATGATTTAGGAGTAACGTGATATAATTATATTTAATTGTAAGCGGCAAAGATCATACAAATCTTTTCCCATTCAATATATAAGGGCATAGTTTTAAAGGGAATATATACTAACTCATCCCTGCTACAGGTTTAAGAGCATCTTGCAATGACATTCAGGCTCTGAACATGTAAAAATGACCACAACAGGTGGATCTACTAACATCCAGGCTATATCTTGATACCTTAGAGGGTAAGTAGTGAGCAAAGATTATAGCTCCTCTATAATCTTTGGTAGTGAGTGCCTGGAATATGTGGCTGAGGATGGTGGTTGAAGCAGAAATGTTAGTGGCGTTTAAAAGATGTGGATAGGCAAATGGATATAGAATGATATGGTTTATATGCAGATAGATATGTGAGGGCCTTAGTATCATGTTTGAAACAGACATTGTGGGCTGAAGTGCCTGTTTTTGTGCTGTATGTTGTATAGTTCCTGGTGCAGTCAAATCAGTACAATGCAAGAGGTATAGAGTCATACAGCACAGAAGCATGACCTTTGGCCTTTTGTCTAGTGTCCATTATGGCCAGGCAAAACTTTTGCAGGTTGGATATGTGGATAGACAGAACACCATGTAATAATACTTGCTCTTTGTGAATTTCATAATTTTGCACACTACCTGAGCAAGCCACACACAAGATGCACTCTATCTTTGGCCACCAGACAAAGTGGCAGATAGCTTGGTTAATAGTGACAACATTACTGGTGACATGGACCAGACTGGGGCCACAAATTATTCAAGCAATAGTATCTCATAGCAAACCATCGAGATTAGTTGATGATTCTTTTCTGAAGAGGGGTCTTGACCCGAAACGTCACCTATTCCGTTGAGTTACTCCAGCTTCTTGTGTCTAAGATTCCTTCAAATTTTGTTTTCTTCAGTCAATTATGTATAATCTCCGAGGTAAAACCAGGCAATAAATACTTTCAATGAAAAGATAAACTTGCTTATCAATAGGCAAATTCAAGATGCATCCTGTTTAAATTTTCTTTGAGGAATTCTCAACCTGAATGTGTTAATTACTTAATAATATATGACTTTGCTGTTTTACACTGATCGTGATAATTACTTAAAAACAAAATAATCTGTGTGAAAGAGCTCAGCATCTGTGGTGGGAAATGGGCAGATGACGTTTAGGTCAGGACCTTTCTTCAGACTGAAATCTTCACACGACATCTAAGAGCTGGTGGATGAATCTGGCGCTTACAAATGTGATGTATTGTCTATCACTATGTTTGCAAAGAAGTGTCATTAATTATGTTATTCTTGACGAAAGATGAACATTTGTGGATAATATTCACGCAACGAGGGGTGGAGAATCTGGGAAGAGACAGGATTACTCTGGTCATTCCTTGGAACTTTTGGCTGAAAGAGAGAGAGGCTGATGACCAGGCTATTTGTAGAACCATAATCCAACAAAAAAGGGACAAATGCAAAAATGCATGTTTTGGTTGTATTTAGCACGTGTTGATTATTTTTGTACATGGAAAATTTCTTCATGGAAAAATGGTGCTTTAGCCAGGGAAAACTCCCAGGCATTAGAACAGTGTGACCAAAGATTGAAATACTTTCAAAACCCACTTTGGGGAACATTTCACCAGTCGTGTATCATCCTTTGCTTAATCAACAAAGAAGCATTAACATCCTGCCATGACTTTTACTTCTTACTTGTGCTATGGGTATCAATTTTATAATTTGAAGTTTGGCTTGTTTAGAAGTAGATTACTTTATGCTTTGTACTCGTGTTTATTTTATTGTGTAGGATCCCTTGCGGGGATAAAAAGAAGATAGCTTTATCTGAGAAGAAAAATAATTGGATAGCATTTTGTTGTGGCTTGCAAAGACATTTAGTTGGTTTGTCAGCATAGATTTATTTCCTTCCTTCCAAGATTTAATTACATTTGACACCATCTTGAAGGGATCTCTGGTATCTAGGCAGGAAGGCTTGCCGGAAAGGTGTTAGTCCAATCGCACTGAAGAATCCTTAAAGTTCAAAGCAGAAAGTTTAAGGAAAAATAAATTGCATTGAAAATATTGTTCAAGAAATGAATTAGAGGTTGTATACATGCAAACGTGATCAGTATAAATGAGTAAAACCCAAAACTATACTGATATTTTAAAAACAAATCTGCTACCTATGTTTTCCTAGCAAAAGAATCACCTGCATGTTTTTTTTCCAGAAACAGATTTGTTTCCTTTCTCGGCATAATTATGTAATTATGTCTAAATATAAACTTTTTTCCTGATCAAATCATATATCACGAAAGGAATAAATCGGGTAGATCATAATCATACTTTATTAGCCAAGTATGTTTGCCAACATATGAGGGATTTGACTTGCCATACAGTCATACCAATGAAAAACAATAAAACACAAAATACATTTAACATCAACATCCACCACAGTGACTCCTCCATATTCCTCTGTGATGGAAGGTGAAAAAAAAAGTTCAATCTCTTTCCTTTGATCTTGGCTCCCGCAGCCAGCGGTCAGGCCCTCCGCATCGGGGTGATCAAGCTCCCTTAAAGGGTGGGTGGATCTCAGCTCCCTGCGCCGGGCGATTGGACTCCGGGTCGGGGCCAGTCTAACCTTCTGCGACTTTGAAGCTTCCCGACATCAGCCTCTACCCGAGACTGCGAGCTTCTGGATGGTGAAATACGCAGGCCGCGGTTGGAGCATCGATTGAAGGCTCCGATGGTAAGTCCACGGTCCCGGGGTAGGGCTCATGTTATTCTCGAGCAATGCATCCAACTCCATGATGTTAGGCTATAGAGCGACCGGAGATACGATCCAGAATACAATCGCATCACTGGCAAGGTAAGAGATTGAGAAAAAAGTTTGGCCAGCACCCCCACATGAAACAAACCAGAAAACATTAACACACAGTTTTAAAACACACTAAAAATAACAAAAAAGATGAAAAGACAAACAGACCGTTGGCGAGGCTACCATTGCTGATGGCGCCACCCGGTGGTATATGCAGTCTCTTGCCCAGAATAGGTGAATCGAGGACCAGAGGACATACATTTAAGGTGAAAAGATTTAATGAGAATCTGAGGGGTAACAAAAGGTGGTGGGGGTTTGAAACAAGCTGCGAGAGGTGGTAGTTGAGGCAGGGACTATTGCAATGTTTAAGGAACAGTTAGACAGGTACATTAATAGAACAGTTTTGGAGGAATATGGGCCAAACACGGGCATTTGATGTATTCAAGAGAGAGTTAGATATAGCTCTTGGGGCTAATGGAATCATGGGATATGGGGAGAAAGCTAGAACAGGGTACTGATTTTGGATGATCAGCCATTATCGTATTGAATGGCAGTGCTGGCCTGAAGGAACGAATGGCCTACACCCAGGGCTCGAAATTAGAGGTTGCCCGGGTGCCTATGGCAACTTACAGTCCCGCCGGGCAACCTAAAAGCCATGCCATTTTGCCCGGCTTGGCAAGCAACCGGGACACCCACCCGCCATCCGTGTCCGTGTCCGACGTTAGCCAAGAATGTTTTATTCTCTCACGTCCCAGTTAGAACAATGAAACCCTTACTTGCAGAATATGTAAACATAGTACTCTGTAAACAATGTTATAAATGAGAAAACAAAACTCCATACAGACAGCACCCATATTCAGGATCAATTCCGGGTCTCTGGCAATTTTAGGCAGCAGATTTATGGCCAATGTACTGCCGCAAAAGCCTTGAACTGAATTAAAACATACAGTAGCTGTAAAGGGGGACATAGCATCACTTAGAGATTTAAGACTGAAAATGGATAGCTTTTTTTTTAGTAACCAAAGTTATCAACGTATAATTTTTTGTGTGTTGGAAAATAAAATATAGTGGCACAGCTGGTGGACCTGCTGCCTCACACGCCAGAGATCTGTGTTCGATCCGGTTCTCGGGCACTGTCTGTGTGGAATTTGCACATTCTCCCTGCAAGCATGTGGGTTTCCTCCCACATCCCAAAGACACATTGGCTTTGTAGGTTAACATGTCTCTGTAAAATTGCCCCTAATGTGCAGGGAGTGGGTGAGGAAAGTGGGATAACAGAACTTCTGTGAATGGGTAGACAAAAATGCTGGAGAAACTCAGCAGGTGAGGCAGCATCTATGGAGCGAAGGAAATAGGCGACGTTTCGGGTCGAGACCCTTCTTAAGACTGATATCGGGAGGGGTGGGGGGTGGGAAAAAGAAAGGAAGAGGCGAAGGCAGTAAGCTGTGGGAGAGCTGTGAATGGGAGGGGAAGGAGGGAGAAAGCAAGGACTACCTGAAATTGGAGAAGCCAATGTTCATACCGCTGGGGTATAAACTACCCAAGCAAAATATGAGGTTCTTCCGATTTGCGGTGGGCCTCACTCTGGCCATGGAGGAGGCCCAGGACAGAAAGGTCGGATTCGGAAGGGGAGTTGAAGTGCTGAGCCATTGGGAGATCAGGTTGGTTATTGCAAACTGAGTGAAGGTGTTGTGCGAAGCGATCGCCAAGCCTGCGCTTGGTCTCACCGAGGTTGATCATACGCTGAATAACCATATTTTTGTTTGGAAGTGGAAAGAGATAATAGAAATTGCATTCATTGCAACGTGTAAAAAGAGATGAGATACTGTATTGTAATTTTACTGCATGTCATTGTGGTATATATCATGTCTTGATTGGTGAATATGTTTAGTTTGTGACTTTATTTGAAGCAGGAATAATATGTGAATGTTTCATTGAGCATAATTCCGACTGGTAACTATGCACTTCGTCCGAGCACATTATCGCACGCGTCATGCAAGCCGTCTTAAATGACCACCTAAACTGTCATTTGGCAACCTTAAAAGCTGCCGAGGTTGCCCAGCTGGCAACGGGGAAAAAAAGTTAAGCGAGAGCCCCGACTCCTGCACCTAATTTATATGTTTCCATGTGGGACTAGTGTAGCTGGGACACGTTGGCTGGTGTGGGCAAGTTGGGCCGAAGGGCCTGTTTCCACACTGCATCACTCCATGTTTTTTTTTAATATCGCTTAAGAATGATTAGAGCAGGAAATTAAACCAAATACAATAACTGGATGTTTAGATTTTTTAATTAGTCATTTCATCAAGGATAACTGCAGAAGGTAGAGCATCAACAGGAAGAGTAGCAACAGTGACAATTTCCTTATTTATCAATGCGTGTGTAGATGTATGAATGTGAACACTTCATTACTTGCACATTTCGGCTGGCTTTGGTTATTTAGATAATGGATATCTACTTCAATGCAAAAGGTAAAACATGTTTGGAATATATTGGTCAGGTCTCTGAACATTTTAAGACATTGAACATTAATGGTGTAAAATTTGAAGTGTTCTTTTGCATTGTTTTGGAGGTATTGCACAGTGCAAAAATCAAGTGTCATTTTCCTGCATCATAGCACATTGTGGAAATATTTCCGTTTGTACATGTTGACACTGGTGCTGAAAGCATTGAGCTGTCTGTACATGTCAGCGATGCTTTCTTCAAGATACTAGTGTGTAATATTGTCCTTTTTATTCAGAATTGCGATTGGTAAAGGTAACAAATGATGCTCAGATGTGGCATTGACAAAATTGTAAATCAAGCACACAGGATTTCAGCGGTGTATGTTCAGCTGTCGCAATTCAAGATTTGAAATGTTAATGCATCAATTTAGTGTAGTTGTTGATGCACATGAATTATTAATTTACTAATTGGGTTACAAATTAATTGGGTAAATTTACATCCATTCAACAACGGTGCTATGGGATCTGTTAATAGTATTTGTCAATTCTTTACAAAATTTAATCCAAACCAAGGTACAACCATATGAAACCACCACTAAAAGTGTTGACGTTATGTAGACCAATGTACTTTGAATCTCAGTCTTGGTAGAAAATGTAATTTATTTAAATTTTATGGTTTAAAAAAAAAAATGGAATCAATAATTGTTGAAACTGTGTTTGTCACTAGCTGTTCTTACTGAAAGATATGAATAGTTAAAGGTTTTTCCTCCCCACCCTGTCCTGGATTCATAGTTAAGGCTAGACTTTTGTGGAAGGCCCAAGCTAGCCAGTAGAACAGTGATTGACTTTTTAAATTTTCTGTGGTGAACTTGTTTATGCAAAGCTGCTTCACCAGCTTTGAGCTGAAGTGGGCGCCAGGCCAATGGGCAATGTGAAATAAATTGGCCAATATTAGATTTAAGTGGATGCATGCAGTTGAAGATGCAATTTTGCCATCAGGGACAAATGGTATTTCACAATGCAGTTTTAGGTTATACTTCCATTGTTTGTTAGTGTTGGTCAAAGGGTGAGATGGGCTGGTGAGGAGGAAAGACCAAAAGATCTCCATCAAAGATTTAGTGCAAGGAAATCCAGTGTGATGGCACAAAATAAATCCTGTGGCCAAGTAACGGAGTGATACAACGCTCTACCCACTGTTTATTGCTGTCAAAATGGATTTGTGATATGGTTCCACTTTCTGACACTTCAGGGCAACCTCCCCAGAAGACAGTGGTGTACCATTTTTGGCAACAGCTGGTGATCAGGCTCATACACTGTCTACAAAGCATTGGAACAGATGAGCAAGAAGATGGCACACTTAAAGAAATATTTCAAAGGTAAGATTACCCGATAGTACCACGTATCGGGTGGATGGCCCAGAATTGCATGGCACAAATACTGCCTGATCCATGTATATTGCTTGTCCTTGATGGGCCTTCAGACCAACGTGAAGTTATATTTATTGCACTAATTTATTGCGTCCAATTTAATTGCAAACCTCAGAAGTATGCGTCTTCAAAATTAAGTACAAATTAAAGTGGTACAACAATTGCAGCTTCCAAGGTCATAAAGCCTCTGGTTGTAGTAAACCCTGGCCAGCATGATGTATTTTCACTTTCTGACACATTGAATGATTCAAGTTGTGTATATATTTGCCACGATGCATGTACACTTCCAGCCTCCTGCTTTATAACTTTTCCCTTGACTAAAGACAATAACTTATTTTTGGGAGGATGGCCAATGTCAGTCTTAAGTGGATGCATTCAATTAAAGATCCAACGTTGCATTCAGGGACAAAAGCTATTTCAAACAAAATGCAGTTTCAGGTTATACCTTCACTGTTAGTGATGGTCAGAAGGTGAGTTGATGGTGAGTAATGAACAAAAGGTCCCCATCGTAGTTAGTGCTACATAGTTAGTAGCATAAATTATGTGGCCAAGTATTGGAGTGATACAACGCCTTACCAAAAATAATGAACAGACAGATGGAAGGCAGAGATTTGTGAAAACATCTACCTATGTTAATTTGATAGGCTGGAGCAGCAATTGTACCTGTTCAATTCACAAACAAAATTCCAATATTAGTTCTTTCACTGACCTTTCAGGTAATGATTTGAGTTTACCAAGCTTGTCAGAGCATCATTACCCAAAATATGGATGCAATTAACTGTAAAAGGGAGCCATGCAATCCATAAAGTCACATGGTCCTTGTTTCAATTGTTGAGATATTGATAAGCTGTTACCACAATAAACAAAAGTCGCTGAGACACTTGCGATCTGAACAAGATGTATTTGGAAGCGTGGGCCCTCTTCATGGATATTTAACTCTGAAGACTCTCAGTGCTAGTAAAATGTACTGAGTATTTCAACAAACGTATAAAACTGAAAGTACTGCGTAACGTGATGTTTAAAAACATTATGAAGGACTGTGTTAAAAAGTTATACCAAATTTAATGAAACACTTTTTAAATGGTTCGCGTCTTGGTTCACTTACCCATTTGCATAAATGCAGCTGTAAAATGAACGACAAATATACCGTGTTTATGTTCTGCTTGTGGATCCTTTTGGTTGGTTCTTAAAAACGGAATGACTTTCAAATGACAATGAGTAAATCAAAATTGTAACTGTAACCAAACCCGCACTATAGTGTGTACCATCAACAACATGCACTGCAGATGCTCACGTAGGGCACTCCAACAATATCTCCTACGGCCGCTACTACGAAGAAAGAAAATGGGCTCAGGCTACAATAGTTGCATTTCATTCTGACTTGGAAATATTTTGCTTTGCTGTTCCTGCACTGTTTTTGGATCTAACTCAATGCAACAACATCATAGGAATCTTTTTGCCTGATGGACCTCAGGGATTCATAAGGCAACTTGTCACATTCCAGAGACGAAAGAGATGGACAATAAATGCTAACATTGCCAGTGATGCCCGGAACCCCCAATTTGTCATCTTATCTAAGTGCATGCTCTGTATATTGATCTAAATTCATTGGTTATAAACTCCAGTTTTAGAGATTTAGTGACGAGTTCTACATTTATATTCCATCCTTTCTTTAAATCAATTATTTTAACCCAACGAGTTTTTTATCGTGTTCACGCACATCGTCTGCTTAATAAACCAACTGGTCAGGATTAGGGTGGGAGGAGGCATTCTGTATAAAACTGCCTATGCTTAGATTTGTAACTGTACACAGGTTCAGGCTTCTATTGATCATAGATATACTGAACTCTAGCACAGCTGATTGCCACTGAACTTTGATGCTGGACTCTCTGGTTTCCTAGGTTGATAGATTGCTATTCCTGTGCCAGGTTGGAACTGATGCAGGAAAACAAATCCATTTGTTTGAAAGTAGAAAGTGGCTGCAGAAAGATGCTAAAAATAACATAATTTACTACTTTAATTCATTTGCTTATTTATTATTTTTAATTTTTTCCAGTGTTTCAAATTTCAATTAAAATGTTTAAATGTATTTAAACATTTTAAGTTTGGAATGTTTTTGAATATCAGAGATGGCACATAATTCAAAAATTGACAGTGCTGAACCATAAACTACAGCGTTACTATTTATCAATTCTCTGAAAGGGACTTGCTGTTTGCTGAAGGCTATAAAACCACGCAGCTTCAGTAATCAGATTAAAGCTGCCTTCTTGAGGAAGTTAATGTCAGTGGGCGCTCTCACTCCAGGCAAAAAACATGTAGATTTTGCAATCAGATTGGAGTCCGATCGGAGGAATCTCCAGGAGCCGTGGTAGTGGACCTGCACATGGTAAGAGCAAGTTTAATGAAGTGGAGCTCCAAACAGCTCCCTGCTTGGTGAAATTTCACTCTTTTTCTGGGGCCTTGTCACTTCCTTGCCCCTGGGTGTAAATCGTAATTGACTGATTGCCTCATCGTAACTGGGTAGGACCAGTGTAAAATACCCTTCAATCTTCAAGCATTCTGCACCACTGAAAGCAGAAGGAGGTGGAGGCCGGTTCTCTGGATACTTTCAAGAGAGAGCTAGATAGGGCTCTTAAAGATAGCTTAAAGTCAGCTCTATAAAGAGATAGCTCTTAAAGTCAGGAGATATGGGGAGAAGGCAGGAACGGGGTACTGATTGGGCATGATCAGTCATGATCACATTGAATGGCGGTGCTGGCTTGAAGGGCCGAATGGCCTACTCCAGCACCTATTGTCTATTGTCTATGAAGCCTCGTAAATTTATGCATCCATAGTTTTAAATCTTTTGATTTCAAATGTTCACCTAACATTCCTCATTTTTATATACTGATGATGTATATTCTGATTGTTTTTCACTTACTTTTTCTAAAGCTACAATAGCTGTGAACACATCTATATAACAGGTTGATACAGAAATTCTGCAAGTTGTAAAGCAGTGAGGAACATAAAATGGGATTGATGTGGATGGAGATGGATGTCTGCATGACCTTGGTGGGCGGAATGAAAGTTGTGTGTTTTTTGACTGATTTTATAAATGGATATTGCTGAAACTCATGTCATCGTGTGATGATAGTGTCAAGAATATAAGCCCTCAAACATTTCTTGTTCATTTGTAATAAGAATATTTTGTTCTTTGCCTTGTATTAGGAATAAAATAAATTGATGTTTTCTTTACATTCATCTTCCCTATATATTGAGTTAATGATTCCTTAAGTTACTGGTCTTGGAAGCAGTGTTGACACCAAATGTGTTCAAGTGACTTTCAGGTTTAGAAGATCATCTGATACCTATTTCACTTCATAATTCAATTTAAAAGTGTCGTTATTGTTTAATATTATATGTTGTATCGTTTTGTACTTTCTCAAAGTAATTCTGGGATCTTTGTTGTGAAAGAATATTGTCTCTGTATCATTTGAAAAATATGTGTAATTATTTAGAAGTGCAGCTAATTAACTTAAGATGCAGGATGGATTTAAACCGCTGTTTTAAAGAGACAATCACTATTTATCAGTGTATTCGCTTTTATGTCAGGGACCCTGACAAATCAATAAGATTATTAAGCTACTTGAGGATTTTGTATGAGAATCAGGAAAAGATGCTCTAAACGTGTTGGAATATTGGCAGATATCTGAAAACACAAAACGATTTCTCCAAGTCGACAGTTTGGGAAGGGTATGTGGAACAGCCTTTGAGACAAGAATGGAAACCAATGACTATTTATAGTTTGTCTGCTTTTATTAGACATTCCTTAAACGTTGAGAAATGTAGATTAAATGGCCTCTAATTTAAATTATGGGAAAATAACTTATTAAAAAAAGTATTGTATTTTGTTTCTATGGATAATTAAATTTGGTGTAGATTTAGCTAGTCTGTTTTTGATGTATTGATCAGACTGGTTGGTATTTAAACTATGCCCATGCACATTTAAATTACTAGCTTTAAAAAAAAAAATCAGATTAAGCAGCAGCAACTTTGGTGAGAGTATCACTGTAATGGAATGGAAAGTTCATTTGAACTTTGATATTAGTCTTTGTGGTTTTAAAGTTGCTTTGGAAAATTCCTTCGAAATGATCACAAGCTGTGAATGGGAAAGATTTATTTTGCTTTAGCCGTACAACATCTACAGGAATGTTTAAATACCAAGACTTTTCCTGAGAAACCAGATGCTAACTTTTTTTTGATACATTTTATTTTTGGGTGTTTTGTTTACACATTTGAACACCATGAGCTAATTTAATATGTGTGACATCAGAAATGTCTCCATTTGTGCCCGTGGGAAACCACGTAGCCAATACAATCTATACATAACTAAAACTCTGATCTTGTTTTCTTCCGGTTTGGCAGTCTTTCTATTTGCTCAAAAACGGTTTGCGATAGCGCTGCGATTTTTCGCCAGTTCACTCGCCGTTCTCCTGCAATGCGATTGCACCAAGTTTCGTTCCTATCGGTTGAATGTTGTAAAAGTTAGGAAGGTTTAAAAAATCTTTAAAAACATGCGTGCGCAGATCGATCTCTGCTCCTGCCAGCCGGCGTCGCGTAGATTAATCTCTTCCCCTGTCACTCCCTGCGACGGTTCACCCTTCCTGCGCCATCACGTCTTTACTGGAGCTGAGGGTGGCCAGCGGAGGTTTCCAACCGGACTTTCTGAGGGACCCAAAGCAGCCCACCCCCCCACCCCCCAGCAGCCCGAGTCGGAGACCCAGCCCGGCTCGGAGTCGGAGATGTCGCCAAACGGAGAGCGGAAACTCTGATCCTGGCGGCGGAGAACAACACTGTGAGTCCCCATCGCACCACCAATTCCAGCCACTACCCCTCTGGTCCACCTCGATGGCTCCTCTTCCCCCCCCCCCCCCCCCTCACCCGTGATGCCCCCTTTCTCCCATGGCTCTTCCCCATCTTTTCTCCAAGCTCACTCTCCCCCCCACAATCCCCCCCCCCTCCCCCACATACCCCCCTGCCCTCACAACACGCGCTGCCCTCACAACACACCACACCCCCACCCCCACAACTCCACAACTCCCCACAACCCCCCTCCCCCCCACAACCCTTCCTCCCACCCACCCCACACACACACACACACACACACCCCCACACACACACACACACACACACACACACACACACACACACACACACACCTCCCACACACACACACTCTCCCCCCCCACCCGCATCCCTCCTCCCACACCCCTCCCGTCCACATACACACCTCTCCCCCGCCACACACCCCCACCCCATCCCCCACACCACCATCTTCCCCCCACACCTCCCCATCCACACACCTCTCCCACTGCACACTTCCCCCTCCCCTCCTGTTCTCCCACACATGAAGAGGAGGGGGAGGGAGAGCTCGGGGATGAGGGGAAATGAGCCGCGCCTGTGCAGTTCGGGGTTATGTGTGAGTGGTGAAATATTGCGTTGCGGGAACGGGTTACGTTGGGAGAAAGGGTGAGTGGTGGAATATTGCGTTGGGAAATGGGTTGTGTTGGGGGACCAGGCCTCCCGTGTAACCGGGACCCAGTTCATTATAAAAGTCAAGCAATGTTAGAAATGCTATGTAATCTTTTTTTTAAATCTGAATACATATCAATGTATATGAAGACACACAACTTCCAGGATCTTCCAATCTCAAGCACCAGTTGCAGGGCAACTTTTCCCAAGTAATGTGTAATACAATTGTTGAATTGTTTGTACATAATTTAATGATTCGGTTTCTCATCAGTCCTCCACCTAATTGCATCTCTCTCCATGCAATCCTGGGATGACAGTACTACCATATGAAGAAAGACTGGATAGACTCGGCTTGTACTCGCTTGAATTTAGGAGATTGAGGGGGGAATCTTATAGAGACTTACAAAATTCTTAAGGGGTTGGACAGGCTAGACGCAGGAAGATTGTTCCCGATGCTGGGGAACTCCAGAACAAGGGGTCACAGTTTAAGGATAAGGGGGAAGTCTTTTAGGACCGAGATGAGAAGATCATTTTTCACACAGAGAATGGTCAGTCTGTGGAATTCTCAGCCACAGAAGGTAGTTGAGGCCAGTTCATTGGCTATATTTAAGAGGGAGTTAGATGTGGCCCTTGTGGCTAAAGGGATCAGGGGGTATGGAGAGAAGGCAGGTACAGGATACTGAGTTGGATGATCTGCCATGATCATATTGAATGGCGGTGCAAGCTCAAAGGGCCGAATGGCCTACTCCTGCACCTATTTTCTATGATTCTACAACCTTTTCCAATTACCTTGCCTGTCTTCCTTCTTCCCGATGTCCCTTAAACCAGATAAATAGTTCAAGATTATGCTCAGCAGGAATTTCTCCATAATAGAAGATTTTAAGGAAGCTCTTTATTAGAATTATAACAAAAACAAATTCTGAAAAAATGGACTACAATGAAATATTAAATTGTTTTCCAGAAAAGTGTATGAATACATTATGCCTGTTTATGTGAAAATGATAGCAATTCACTTGCATTTCCAATCTAGTATACTGCATTTGATACGAATAACAGAACAAATGTGAACTGGTGATTTACTGGTGGTGAGCTGACGAGGTTGTTTCTATGCTGTATTTCTAAGCGCCCTCGGAGTGAAGGACCCCCTGAATTCCTGCTCTACATTTCAGAATTCCTGCATTCTATTGTGTCTGTTCTGGCTCTCTAAATACTTCAGTTCACTCATTGACCAGATAGTTTTGCAGGCAGCATATCCCCATGGTCCCCCTGGTTTATCCTATGTGACATTTTGCTTTCCCCACCCTCCTTGCATCTTTACAATTGTCTAGTTCCCAGTTTTGACAAAGAGTCTTCAACAGGCAACGTCGGTGCTGTTTCTCTTTCCACTGATGTGGGCTCTCCTGCCAAGTGTATCCAGCATTTTATTTTTTTTATTTTCTTATGATCACCTAGCCCTCTGTCTTTTGCATGGGTCATAGCTGGGTCATGTTCAACTTTTCCACTTATGAGATTGATTATCAAATGTCATCGCCTGTCCTACCGTGTATATTGGAACAATCTGATGCACAATTTCAAAACAAGAAGTTTACTAACTTATTATTTTCCTAATATTGCCTGTCAAATTGCAATGTGTAAACTTTTGAGGTATTTGTTTATTATTGTCATGTGTACCGAGAAACTGTAAAAAGCTTTGTCTCCCTGCTCTCCAGCCAAATTGCAGTAGATCAAGGCTCTCTGGGAGGCTGGAATTAATCCACTCCAAGGCCAGACTCTCAAACACTTTATGTTTGGGAATGCCAGGTCCACTAGATGGTAATCATTAGGGCATGCTATGTTGCTTTTCTATAGTACTGGTTGTCTTAAGGCAGATAAGAGGCATAACATGGAGTAGCGAGAGGTTAAAGATATCTGTGAATACTCCTGCCAGCTGGTCCGCACAGGTCCTAAGGACGCGGCTGGACACTTCATTCGGACAAAGTGCTGCAATAACTCAGCAAGTCAGGCGACATCTATGGAGAAAATAGACCCTTCAGCAGAACGAACCCGACCTGAAACATCATCTATCCAGTTTCACCAGAGATGCAGCGTGACCCACTGAGTTACTCTAGCACTTTCTGTCTATCTTTTGTATTAACCAGCATCTGCAGTTCCTTCTTACTCCATCCAGACGACTTCCTTTCCGCAGGTTCACTTTCAGGAAGGACGATCTGACATCTGTGACGGCGATCCTGGATACCAGTGCATCTGATGCCGTCGAAGTGGATGACATTGTATGAAACCATATTAGAATGTGCAAAGTGAGTTGTGGGTGTGCTCTGAAAGGTGTGTTTGGTAATAGATATGGTTCCTACATACTGATAAGCACTTAATTAAATGCATCTCAGTGACAAAAATAGCAATGTTTTCATGTCTTTATTGATGCAGATTGTATGTTCCTCATGTACAAAATAAAGTGTTATGCAAATTTGTTGGGACAAATGGCCGGAGGTATAATTAAAAGCTTTTTTAATTAAGACTGTCCTTGTGGAAAAAGTGGCTGTGCAAAATTACTTTTGAAGGAAAGCATTATCATTCTGCCTGTATATTTTGCATTATTTATCATATCAAGGTCTGAAAGCCAGTTATGGCTAAGATATGAACTGTAGTCTCCTAGTTGTTTTTATTGCAGATTTACAAAACCAAGCTATAGCTAGTATTTGTGGAATACAATGCAATAGGGGTGTGATGGCTATTTTTAGTTAACAAAATGTTGGTACAATTTTTTTGGATACATTGTTAGGGTGGCACGATGGTGCAGCGGATAGAGCTGCTGCCACAGAGCTCGAGAACCAGGTTCGATCCTGATCTCTGGTGCTTTTGATGTTGAGTTTGCACGTTCTCCCAGTGACTGCATGGGTTCCCTCCGAGTACTCAGGTTCCTCCTACAACCCCAAAACTCTGCGTTTGTAGGTTAATGGTCTCAGTGAATTGCCCTCAGTGTAGAAAAAATTGAATAAGATCGAATCAGTGTGAAAAGCTGATCGGTGGTCAGCGTGGGGTGAAGGTCCTGTTTCCATGCTATGCCTTTCAATCCTATCAATTTTAAGACCCATATTCTGACATTTGATGTCCTCAATCTAAGAATTGAAATCAAAGCAATGCCACTTTCTAAATTAATTTTTGATCATCACAAGATGCTTTTTGTAGTTGTTGACCTTGTTCCTGTTCTCCAAATATAACTTAAAAATAAAAAAACTGCAGTAAAGTTTGCATTTGAAAATAAATTAACAGCTAAGGGACAATGGTCAGGTATGAGTGCAGTACTTCAAATGGAGCCAGAATAAAGCTGTATTATCTTTTTTATTCTGTAACCCTCCCCCTTCAGGTTAAGGTCATAGCAATAACTCGAGTCCAAAGAATAACTTGAGTTAATTTATAGCCTAGCTATCACCTATTGCAGTAGATATGTTATCTATCAGTATATTTGCATATTAGTTCATTTCCTTTCACAGCAAGATTTATATGGAAGTTTCGGTTGGGTAACATAGCTAAAAGGTCTTGTAAAAGGTGAGTTTGAGTGATCTCCAAGAAGTTGGAAATTGACTGCTCTGAATGAATAAAAAAACGTACTATCTCAGGGTTTTTGTCACTAAACAGATCTTCAGTATGTTGCCTTTTGGAAATAAAATAATTGATAACCCGCAAATGGAGTTAGAAAGACAAGCTTTACTCTTTTACATGCTGTCAAATGATAATTACAAGCTTTTGCAATTAACTGCAAAATGTTGTATGCATTACCTGTGGTAATAAACTCACATTTACCAAAGCTATGAAGAGAATTGTATTTTAGAAAAAATATCCATTGTTCTGCAAAAAAATCTCCTGATTGTCTCGTATCAAGCATTCTTAATTGAAAATCTACAACTTTTTTCTGCTGCTGGCTGAATTTTTATGAATATCTTAAACTTTTAGTGACAACATTTTTCCTCTTTGAAAATGATTATAATGTAGGGCCATTGTTGCTGCACATTGTTTTTAACCCGGTGTTGATATTTATTTTTATCTGGGAGTGCAGTGTAGAGAATATTTCATATATAAATTACAAAGTCTTTATCATTAGAATTTGAGTGTATTTAATTATTTGTGCGTAAGCAACCATAGTTCTGGAATGCTGAATAGAAATTTTCAGGAACACTTCTTAATTCCACAAGTTTTTCCGAAGTTTGAAATGATCTCAAATGGCCCAGTTCACTTGGAAATAATTTATTAGAGGGTAAAATGAGAAGGAATGAACTCGGCCAGCATGGTATCAGATGTGATCTGAAATAATGTTTAAGAAAGAACTGCAAATGCAGATAAATCGAAGGTAGACATAAAATGCTGGAGAAACTCAGCATGTGAGGCAGCATCTATGGAGAGAAGAAATTGGCGACGTTTCAGGTTGAGACCCTTCCTTCTCTCCATAGATGCTGCCTCACCCGCTGAGTTACTCCAGCATTTTGTATCTACCGTGGTCGCTGCCTGCTTCAAACGATGCACCATTGTACCAGTGCCTAAGAATGCCTCTCAAGCCTGCTTGAATGACTACCGACCGGTGGCCCTCACCTCGGTAGTCATGAAATACTTCGAGAGGCTGATCAAGAACTACATCTGCGTCTTCCTCCCTCGCATCATGGACCCGCTGCAGTTCGCATACTGTCCGAACAGATCCACGGATGATGGGGTCTCCTAGGTTCTGCACACCACTCTCTCTCTCACCTTGACAGCCAGAAGGGGGGCTATGTGAGGATGCTGTTCATTGACTTCAGTTCAGCTTTCAACACCATAGTCCCCACAAGATTTGCTGAAAAGCTGCTGGAACTGGGGCTGAACACTCCCCTGTGTGCCTGGGTCCTGGACATTCTCACCGCCAAGCACCAGATGGTCAAGATGGGGAGACGTACCTCCAATCCCCTCACCCTAAACACAGGATCCCCCAGGGTTGCGTCCTCAGCCCCCTACTGTACTCCCTGTACACATATGACTGTGTGGCCAGGTTTGACTCCAAATCCATCATCAAGTTTGCTGATGACACTGTGGTGGTGGGCCTGATCTCTGATAACGATGAGAAGGCCTACCTGGAGGAGGTGGCTGACCTGGCACACTGCTGCCAGGACAACAGCCTGCTCTTGAATTTTACAAAAACTTGTGGACTTTAGAAGCGCCAACAACCGAGGACGTACATGCCACTGGAGATAAATTGGACTACTCTGGATAGGGTGAGCAGCTTCAAATACCTGTGAGTCCACATCACAGAGGATCTGACATGGACAACACACACTGCTGCACTGGTGAGGAAGGCAAGGCAGCGCCTTTACCACCTCAGGCAGCTGAGGAAATTCATAGTCTCTCTGAGGATCCTTCAGTCCTTCTACTCTGGGACTGTAGAAAGCATCTTGTCCGGTAACATCACGATCTGGTTTGGGAACATCTCTGCCCAGGACAGGATGGCTCTGCAGAGAGTAGTGCATTCGGCCAAACGCACTATGGGAACTACACTCATTCCCCTGCAGGACCTATACACCAGGTGCAGATCCAGAGCCAGCAAGATAATGAAGGACCCCTACCACCCGAGCAATGGACTGTCCCATTTGCTACGATCAGGCAAGCGCATCTGTTTTCGCAGCGTAACAGCAGAAAGGATGAGACGGAGTTTCTTCCCACAGGCCATCAGGGCTGTAAACACTTATCTTACCAGGAACTAATTTACTGTTGTTGTGTCTTTTTATTTTTCTAAAATGTAAATACTGGTTCTGTTTTATTGTTTTGTTTTTGCTCAAACCGCAGGCATTGCCACTTTCATTTCACTGCACATCTTGTATGTGTATGTGACACAGTTGACTTGACTACCTGTGATCTGAAGTAATTTGAGTATAGAAGTTGAGAGGTCATTGTTACAGTTGTATAAGGCTTTGGTGAGGCTGCATTTAGAGTATTGTGTTCAGTTCTGGGCACCATGTAAAAGGAAAGATATTGTTAAGCTGGAAACGGTACAGAGGATTTATGATGTTGCCAGAACTAGCGGGTCTGAGCTATAGGGAGAGGTTGAGTAGCTGGGACTCTATTCCTTGGAGTGCAGGAGGATGAGGAGTGATTTAGAGGTATATAAAATTATGAGAGAAATGGATTGGGTAGATGCACAGAGTCTCTTGCCCAGCGGAGGTGAATCCAAGACCAGTGGACATGGGTTTAAGGTGAAGGGAAAAAATATTTTAAAACATTTAGCTCAAAGAAATTTACTTACCACATTATTTGTACACAAACTCCACTCTTCTCTCTTTGTTTCTTAAGATACTCTTAAAATAATGACTATCCATGTTTGAAAAACCCGCCAAGAAATTTGCGCTGCGCATGCGCAGTATGCTGCTGTGCATGCGCAGTATGCTGTGCAGCACAGTCCACAGTGCAAAGGCATAATTTCAGCTGCCTCTATAGACCGTTGTCATTGAAGGCTTGAAGCAGTGTCGACGGCATGTGAGTTGCACTTTCGCGTGTTACATGTACTGCGGATGAAAGGCATGGGAGAATTATGTCCACCTAAGAGATCGATCTCTCAGGTAGGCAAAGTTTTCCCGTGCCTTTACTATTTATATTTAATAATTACCATTTTATAATTTTAGTGAGGGTAGGCACTGCCTACCTTGCCTACCCTGACGGCATGTACCTAACTCACCATTATCTGTGATTGGGCCAGTTTGTGCATTTATTAAAATGATATTAATCTTACTTGTAGCCAGTTGTGAATTTAATTTCCTCCCTACCATCTAGCTTATAAATGGGCTACATTTTTGGTGAAGTTGTACAAGAGTATATTTATATTATTCCACTGAATTTGATTATTCCTATGGGAATGCCTATGATTTTTTTAATTTATTTGACAATACAAAAAATGTGCATAAAGAATGATCAAGTATTGCTCAGATTTAATGCAATGTGACACATTTTAAATCTAATGTAAACCTTTTATTCTTCCATGTCCAATGGCCTCTTGTTTATTCTATTAATGAATATGGTTACAGATTTCTAAATTTGTACAAGAAAGTGTTTCTCTCTTTATACTTAAGTAAACTTAGTCCTTCAGATAAGCGCATTGATTTACATTAATTTTTTCCATCTATCTTTAGGTAAATCCCACCTGGCGATAGTACAGAGAGTGAACAATGAAGGGGAAGGAGATCCATTTTATGAGGTGCTTGGTATCGTCACGCTCGAGGATGTGATTGAAGAAATAATCAAATCTGAGATCTTGGATGAAACTGATTTATATAGTGAGTGATCTTGGTGCTATCCCCTTCCTGTGCTGTAGCATGCAAACTATTTTTGTCATGAAACATATTTCTTTTCGAGGGGAAGTATTAATAAGAACTTTTGTGATATTCTTCCTTTATCATCATCTTGTCTACATAGCTTAGAATATGCAGGTAGTTCCAGTGCCACATGCTTGTTGAGGTGCTTTTGTTAATGCACTCAATACTGCAGATTTCTGCGGTTGTACTAGGCAACCATGATCTATGCCCTCTCATGTTTTACAGAGACTTGGGCTACATTAACAGGGACCTCAAAGCACTGCAGAAATATCACCAATGCTATCTTTGCAAAATCCTCAAAATGCCAGCAGCATAAACAAGCCAATGTCAGCGTCATTTTCAGGCAATTGGGTTTTGGAGAGAACTCCGTTTCTCATCAAAAAAGCCACTGGATCGTCTAGTGTTAAATGAATATCACACAACAATCACTTTAATATTTCATCTAAAAAATACTTTTGTGTCCATCTAATTTGCGGGACTTGGACAGACATCATCTCAAAGAATACATTTTCAGCTAAATGAACCAAGTTGACAATATCTTCTACCAGCCGTCACCCTGTTCCTTTTCTCTCCTTCCTCGTATTTTCAATGCCACCCAACCAATCCCCATTTCCTTTCAATCCCCTCCAACCCCATCCATTTCCACCCATATCCCTCCCTTCTGGCTTTTCATTTCATTTCCTTCATCGTTGACAGCCATTCCATCTCTAGCTTTTTTTACTATATCAACCCATCTGCCAATCTCTCCACCAATGCATCCCTCCCCCTCCCCTCATCTGCATTCCCTTTCCAGGTTTTAACCTTCACCTATCCCTCTTTCATATTTCTCTCCCCTTCCCTCCCACCCCCATTACCCCATGCGTCTGAAGATGGGGCCTGACTCAAAACGTAATCTGGCAATTTCTCTCCTCAGATGCTGCCTGACACACTGATTTTCTACAGAAGGTGGAATTTATTTTGCTTTATTTGGGTATTTTTCAAGCTGCTTACAAAATCAGCATGCACCATTTGAAGCCATGAAATAGCTTAATTGAATGAAAATCCAGCATTTAAAACATTCTTGCCGAATCAATTGATCTTCAACTGTTCTTTGTATTAGTCATCACTTTGCTACCAAGGCAGATAGGACAGGAAAATAATTGACCTGATTAAATCATCGAAAAAGTATAAACTGCCTTGAAATAAAAATAGAAAACTGGAAACGCTGAGCAGGTCGGCAGCATCAGCGAAGTAGAAATGAATTTGGTTCCGAGACCCTTGGTCAGAACTAGGAAAGAGGCAAAAGTCATCACTTTTCAGTAGCAGAAATGGTTGTGGAGGAATTAGTAGAATAAAGAGAATATCTCTAAAGTGAGATCAAAATAGTTAATGTAGAGAGGTTACAATCAGGCTGTACCTTGTTGTCTTTTATCTATCGTATTCAATGTTAATAACAAGTCTACGCAGCAGACCAGACTGTACTAATGAAGAGAGAATACTTCCTAAGCTGCCTTGGTTCATTCACAAGACAGACGGAATGTTCCCAGTAAAGACTGCATCAAAGAAAATAGTAGTAATGACGGTTGCTTGAATTAGCAATTAAATGCACTATGGAGTACGTTAATGTTGTTTTGTCCCTACCTCACCACACCTGAAAGCTATTTTTCTGAGGTTAAAAAACACATTTTAAAAATGTGTACAATATGCAAGGAGGCAGAGGCAAGAGCCCAGAAACTCTTTACAATAAAAAGCTTGTAAAGATTTCATACCACTTGCAGTTGCTTATGTATTAAGCTTATTTAGAGTGATATGGACAATGTGGGTAAATGAGCTTGGAGAGAGCACCTTGGTTAACATGGACGAGTTAGGCCGAAGGGTCAGTTTCTGTGCTGTTTTGCTCTCTGACTAGGGGAATGCAGTCAATCTTGACAATTGGAAAATAAATATGTATTGAACCTTGTTTTGAATAATGGGTAAAATGTTCACACCTATAAATACTTTTATTTTAATCATTTATTTTACTTTTTGTAATGTTTATCTTTACATTGTCCCATAAAACTACAGTTAAACTGAATTAAAGTAAAATGATCTTTATCTGAAAATGGGGAAAAAACTTTCTAACCATTTGGTGCAACTTCATCTTTTGACTTTTATACCTTAAACTGAAATCTATTTCCGCATTCCAATTAAGCTCATTTATTAGTTGGTAAGTAGAGTTCACGTAAGTTGGGTCACAATTACTGAAAGCTTGCATCTCTGCAGTGCATAGCAGGTTAATTAAAAAATAGTTTCTCTCTCATCTAAAGCTTTCAGAACCTGATTCACTTGGCAATCATTGTTCCTACGGAAGTGTTTTAATCTTCTTTAATCAATTCATCTCAAATATCTTCCAAATCTATAGCTGATAACAGAACCAAAAAGAAAATTACCCATCGTGAAAGGAAACAGGATTTCTCTGCCTTCAAACCAACAGATAGTGAGATGAAAGTTAAGATCTCGCCACAGCTGCTATTGGCAACACATCGTTTCCTAGCAACAGGCAAGTTTATCTTAACAATTATAAAAAAAGATTGAATACTGGGGTGATAGTAGTGGTCGTGTTAATGATGATTTGTTTATTCTTCTTCCATAACCATTATATTTCACTTATCATTTGACATTCTATCCTACATTCTGTTTCATCTCCTTTGTTATTCGAAGTATTTCAACCTTTTCTTCTGCCTCTCAACAACTCTTATCTGCATTGCTCCCCATTGATGTGTAGGAAGGAGCAGCAGATGCACCGAAAATGCTGGAGTAACTCAGCGTCACAGCCAGCGGTCTGGCGAGAAGGAATGGGTGACGTTTCGGGTCGATATCTGAAGAAAGGTCTCAACCTGAAATGTCACCCATTCCTTTTCTCCAGAGATGCTGCCCATCCCGCTGAATTACTCCAGCATTTTGTGCCTATCTTTGTTGTTCTCCATTGAATTCCTTTTACCCACACCTCCTACCTTATCACCTACATCTTTAATTGGCTGTGTTCTCCTACACTGGGTTTCTAAGTACTCCCCTTCATCCCTGATTTTGGTAACCTGGGTAATACACTTGGCAATTTCCTCAAATTTCTATGCCTCTATTTTTTAAATCCACTTCTTCAACCCATCACTCCCAACTATTCTCTTTATGTTTTGCTTTTTTCATGCCAATCCTTGGATGTTCGGTATGATTAAACTTAGTTTATAATGCAATTGTTTATTGTTTTAGTACAAAAGTGACATTATTGAACGAGTAGCTCATAGTCACAACAAGGCTTAATGTCATTTCTACATAATATTTTTATTGTCCATTAATTACGATGGCTAGGATATTAAGAATTAATTTGAAACTTGACTTTGTTCTTGGTTTCTAGGAATTGGGATTATTCTTTTCCCCTGACTTGTAAAGTTCATTACAGCAGCCATTTAAAATGCACAGTTTGAGGCGGGAATTTATGTACCTCAAGGTGAGGATTATCTTTGGGGAAAATAAAATACTGCTGTTTATCCTATTTATCTAATTGAAAACTTTCCCACCCAACCAAATAACACAAGCTTTTCCAGTAATGTTTAAAAAATGGCAAAATACTATTGTATGGGTTATCAGATTCAAATCTGACAGTCATCAAAAAAATAAATGTAATATAGGTTCCTGGGACATTTGAAGCTGATACACACAATAAACCAGAGAAGTCATGCTGAAAAATATCCGACTGTTGGTTTGCGAAGTTTCCAAAAAACAAGAATAAAATTTTGATTCTGGTAAAAGAGCCGATGAATTAGTCAGGGTGTCATAAAAATCCAGCTGATTAACTAATTATTTGAAGAAGCAAACTTGTCATCTTTTGACCTGTTCACCGTGGGTCCCATAATATGGTTGACTCGACTGCCTTTTGAAATGGACTAGCAAGTCATTCAGTTTTCTGACCAGTGACCTTCCGATCAAGCAACACTACAGAAACATGTAGGAAAGAACTACAGATGCTGGTTTAAATTGAAGGTAGACACAAAATGCTAGAGTAACTCAGCGGGGTAGGCAGCATCTCTGGAGAGAAGGAATGGGTGATGTTTCGGGTCGAGACCCTTCTTCAGATTGAAGAACCAATTCGGACCTCTTCAGACTGAAGAAGGGTCTCGACCAGAAACGTCACCCATTCCTCTCCAGAGATACTGCTTGTCCCATTGAGTTACTTCAGCATTCTGTGTCTGCTGCAGAAACGCCTTCAGTATACCTACTATAGCAGTTCAAGCTTGCTACTTCCAGGAAAATCCATTTTGCATTTTTTTACAACTACCCTCATCTATCCATGTAGTGAACTTAAAGTATTACATAACAAAGTTTTCAAAACTGGTATCATACTGTACTGATACAGAATACAGCATGATACAAAGTAAATTGCATGCAATAATATTCTACTCTGGGAAATTAGAGCAACATTTTTAATGTAAATTATAAGTAAAATAAAACTTTGCACTTTGCTGAACATTGTGAGTTAACACTGTAATATTACAGTACATCTAAAGCAGTAGCTGTACCATTGACATGCATTGTGGCCTAATGTCCCTGTCCCACTTAGGAAACCTGAACGGTAACCTCTGGAGACATTGCGCCCCACCCAAGGTTTCCGTGCGGTTCCCGGTGGCTTTTGTCCTCTGGCAACCACCTTCAACTAGCATCACAACCGGCTTCGACTAAAAAATTACAGATTTTTAAAACTGAAACCACTTTCGACCATTAGGAAGACTGACAAAAAGCTTGGGTGGGGTGCAAAGTCTCCAGAGGTTTCCGTTCAGGTTTGATAAGTGGGACGGGCATTACTAAATGAAGGATAGTTTGTTCTTTTGACTAGATTGATTGAAGACCTCCCAATCAAAACTGAACGGGTATTTTACCGCAGTTTCTATCAATGAAAGGTGATCTATTCCCATTTGACTTGAGGCATTCATTGCTATGACTAAAAATTCTGTTTGTTCCAAAATGAAAATTATAGGTATTATTTGACAAACGCACTTTTAGTAATGGCTGCATATGTAATGAAACTACAGAAAAACAAATTCCTCCATTTTTCCAGCATTTATTAAAAAAAACCTCTGCCCTTCAGAGCAATTTGTTGCTTGATTTGTTTTGACATTTTAATACAAGCTTTGGCATTGTTAGAACGTTTGCTATTTTAATGTTTGTCTCATGTATTTCCAATTCTATGAATTGGTCCTATAATGCCTAGTGTGTTGAGCTTTTGAGAAATTCTATAAATAAGCAGTTAATGTTTATTAAGCTTGGTTCAATCATAAAGTACAGTGGTATTTTTATGATAGAAATTTTAATGTGTACACACATTCAAAATCTGTTAACTTTCCCTTTCACCAGCGCTTTTTACTTGGTTCATAGGCATTTAGGTTTTCTATTGGCCCAGCTGGTCAAGATACAATTTAATCATGGATAACCACCTTCACTGTCTACTATACCAACAATATTAGTGTCATCCACAAATAGATGCTACCAGCATTCACTTCCAAATTGTTGATATAAATAATGATCAACAATGGACCCAGTGCCAATCGCTGTGGCACACCATTTATTACTGGCCTTGTTTGCAAACACTACCCTTAATTTCCTATCATCAGGCCAATGTTGTATCCAGTTTGCGAGGTCACCTTGGTTCTTTGCAGACCAGTCTACCAAGTGGTACGATGTCTTGCAGACAACATCTTCTGCACTGCCCTCATTAATCTTCTTGGTCACCTCTTCTAAAATTCACTCAAACTTAGTGTGAGACAATTTTCCAAACACTGAGCCATGCTGACTGCCCCTGATCAATCTTTGCCTTTCCAAATGCATGTAGATCTTATCTCTCAGAAACCCCTCCAACATCTTATCAATGGCATAAGAGTTACTAGTCTGTATTTCCCAGGTTTTTCCTTACAGCTTTTCTTAAATAGAGGCACAACATTAGCCACCCTCCATTCTTATGTCACCTCAGTTAGTGGCTATTGATGATACAAATATCTCTTGAGAGTGGCCTTGTAATCCATAGCAAAGCAATATGGATTTTGATCTTTCAAAACTTGATCTTTCATTTTGGCCCTTAAATCTTTCCACCTTAATGTGCGTTACGACAGCTAGAAACTGTAATGTGACATTCTGACCATATTGCAATGATATTAATTCTCATTGGATCCAGGGTAAAGCACCAATTTCCTACAGTGTCCTTCCAGTTAAGCGGAGACATTTGTGTGGTGAAGCTGTCAGATTCAGTGACTTAATTCCTGGAGAGGAATGGCTGTGATGCTGATGGGAACATTTCAGGAAATTTTATTTATTTAACTAATATATTCAATTGTTTATATTTTTAATATTTGCAATTTTTCCTAATTTTAATTATTTTACAGGATGGGTAATTTTCAATTTTAGAAAATGGTTTAATGGCAGAGGCATTTACAAAGGTTTAATTTGTTTTGACAGTTTTGGTTGATAAGCCTAGGGTGAGGCTTAGCTAACCGTCTAAACGTTTCTGGGGGTGGAATGGGCAAGAAGGCCCTGCACTGTCAATTAGGAACCCACTTCTGCATATCAGTGAAGGTTGGGGAGAGACAAGCAAGGACAACTACACTGAGGCAGCTACACAGAATTATCCGGTAGGCCTTTTGTTGTGCAGAAAGATTAAACAAGCCAAGAAAGTCCAATGTTTGGTCACTAGCTTGTTAAAATTAAGCTAAAATTACGCTTGGAACACACTAAATTAAAACCGGAGATACTACTTCTTTTGATTGAGGAGGAAGCATTTTTTTATTTTAATGATAGCCTGCAATTGACTTTCTTGACCTAAGTAATTAATAAAAATATTAACTAGTATTTCTACGTAAAAGATTGTTCTATAATTATATAGTAACCGTCTCTGCAGAACAGATTTAGCAGTCAATGGTGATAGGCTGGTGTTTGCTGTTGAACTTGAAGATCTGATTGTGTTGATGGCTTGGATTTAACCATTCTCATCATTAGTCAACAGGGTATCTCTGGCATGTACCACAAGTGATGACATTATGCATGTGGGATAGCCAATCATATAGAACAGCACAAACCAAGAAGCACCAATTTAAGTGAACATTTTACTTATTGCTAATTAAAATTTAGAATGTTCATTAAACTAAGTCTAACAGCTGAAACCCTTATTTTGAAAGATTTGGAAAACTTCAATTTAAAATTGAATGAGTTCATTTTTTAGAGGCACAGATGTTGTTAAGCAGCTGTATACAACTGGAATTTATTCAAATCTCATAGAGCAAATCGTGACATTTTGGGGGTATTTTGCCGGCAATATTTTTGTGAATATCCCAATTGCCACTTTTGCATTCTCATAACATTGTAAGCTGCTAATTTTGTAGTTCTAACAACCGCAAAGTCTAGATTTGTACCCTTCTGCATATATGGATAATGGTAAAGGGCAACATTGGATTAGTCTTAGATATTGCCACAATGGAACAGCATACATTATCTCGGGAGGGAAACGAGAGGCATTTGGATAGATGCTGCAAGACAATTAACCTGGATGAATTCACATTCTAGAAGGAATTTGAAATGTTCAGGATATGCAAAAGCAGTAAAAGCACTTAGTTTGTGCTGTTCTATATGATTGTGCTTTTGACACGAAAATTAAAGAATCTGATTTTTAGTGACGTTTAGTGAAAGAAAACAAATTGTTTCTATTAGGGTCTACAGAAAAGAGCATTCTTGTTTAGTTATCAGTACCATTCGTATTAGCTACAGTGGTTAAATAATTTAAATTTGATTCTGTAGGAAAACAATAACATCAAACTGCAATTATTTTATTTCCTACTGGGTAAGTGTACGTCACAGAATGGTAGAATATTACATCAAAGAAATAGGCAATTTGGTCTGAATCTTGGGGTGGTTGTTTAGAAGAGAAATTCAATTAGTCCAATTCTCATCCTACACTAAGCACTTCAATTTTTATGTTACAATACTAATGCAATTTTCTTTAAAGGTTGATTTTTCAGCTGTTAGAAAAAAAAATCATTATTTAAACGTTTCTTATTTTGAAATATTTCTTCTTGTTTCCTCTGTTTGAAGGACCACCACCCCGGCCTCTTCAGTCAAGTTTTGTAACTGTTTCTTAATCTTGGAATTGGAATTGTTCTCTTAAAACTTAATTATACCTCCTTCAAAGCCTTCACAGCCTTCCTAATAGAAACTTATATTTCCATCTAGGGAAAAAAGCAATGTATGCTTGGTTTAATCCCTGGTTCTTCCGGTCTGTCTTTATATATAAAACCCTTCGTGCTATCCTTTAGTAACTGCTTTGTTCATCTGTCCTGCCAATATCAAAGATTTGTGCGCATGTTGGGTTTCTTGTAGTCACGTAAAGATTTCTACCATTTTCTTTTGATGTTTCTTCTCAGTCTTCACAACCTCTAATTTCTCTGCCACGAGTCCTCTCATTTTGTCAGTTTTTCTATGTCCATTTTAATTCTCTTACGATCTTTATTGTTTTCAATAATTCTAAGATTTGTATTTCTTAAATGATATATTACAGCACTGTTTATCAAATGTAACAGGGATAGTAGCATGGAACTTTTGTGGGAAACACCACTCTTTCCAGTCTGCGAAGTAGTCATTCAGCGACTCCCTCTCTTTATTCCCTTTGCCAATTTTATAACATTTCTTTTCATCCCATTCATTTCCTGGAGCAACACATTTAACATATGGATTTGGAAATAAATAAGCACAACTTCTAAAATGACCTCCAGTCTCTTAGCAGAATATTCAAAGGTAATCAAACATGATTTATAGTCACAGTGAACAGAAATGGGGCCTTCAGCCCAAATTGCCCAAGTAGACCAAGATAATCTAAACTAATCCCATTTGCCTGCTTTTGACCTATTTATGCTTGATAAATATTTATTGGTTCCTCTCGATTAGATTATGCTTGTCCAAGTGACTATTATTTTTTCTTTCCTTGTTTCCCAAACCTTGCCTGTTACTGACATTACATTTCCAGGACTTTGGTTGCAGATTAATGTTCTCCTCTTTCTTTGAGCAAAGAGTTAATGTTTGCAATCTTACTATCTTTGGTAATATTGATGTTTGGAGGAAGGTGGTAAATTGTGAGCAGCTTAATTCCCCCAACGGCCTTGGATAAATCTCATTTGCATGAGATGATACTTTCTAGTTATTCACCTAGATTGCATTTTTAGATTTTAACTCTCCCACTCTACCAGTGTTCTCATTTACTAAACCTTTAGTAAAGTCTTCTTGGCAAAGCTAGAAGTCAAACCTTTCCACCTAACCCCAAGTTCTCTGCAGCTGATCCACTAACCCTGTGGCAACCCTACCATTATGAGCAAGCCCTTTTGATTTAATTTTATGTTGACCCCATTGAAAGACTTCTATTAATTGGATTTCCTGGATTCTCATCCCCTCTGCAATGACAGCACAGTTTTTAAAATAATTGTTCTTAAAAATAGGATGCTATTTCTGTTGCAAGTTCCATGGATTTAAATGTGCTGGAATGTTCTTTTCCCTCAATTAACTTTTAAGGCATTGATCCATGGTGGCTAATTTTGATAAACTTATCCCATGGTTATTCATGGTTATTCATAGCTTATTGTTTGAAATTACACTTGTTATATAATTTTGATTATTTCAGAAGTGGAACCATTTGGTCCAATGCAGATGTCAGAGAAGATCTTGTTAAGGCTGCTAAAACATCCGAATGTCATTCAGGAAATGAAATTTGATGATAGGAATAAAAAAGCCCCAGAACATTACCTCTTCCATCGGAACAAACCTGTAGACTATTTTATTCTAGTTTTGCAGGTTAGTATGATTCATTCAAGAGAAAATCTGTGAAATTATATCAAAAGATGATTGAATCTGGGGCTGTGTATGAGCATAGTACATTAGTTTAAAAATGCATATTTTCATACAACTGAATTTATATTCTTTGATTTTTTGTTCAATGTTATTGTTGAAAAGACTGCCCAAGTATACCTTTGATGTGCAAGTGTTACCAAGTTTGGGATTCCTGGAGTTGGTAGGGAATGAAGGCAGAGTGGTTGTCCCGCTGCACATAAAAAGACAAAATGTTATTTAGACTTTAGTTTTGAGATACAGTGCGGCAACAGGCCCTTTAGTCCAACGAGTCCATGCTGACCAGCGATCCATGTAGACTAGCACTATCCTACACACTAGGGACAATTTACAATTTTACCAATGCCAATTAAACTACAAACCCATATGTCTTTGGAGTATGGGAGGAAACTAGAGCACATGGAGAAAACCCACACAGTCATGGGGAGAATAGATAATAGGTGCAGGAGGAGGCCATTCGGCCCTTCGAGCCAGCACTGCCATTCACTGTGATCATTGCTGATCATCCACAATCAGTACCCCATTCCTACCTTCTCCCCATATCCCTTGAATCTGCTATCTTTAAAAGCTCTATGTAACTCTATTTTGAAAGCATCCAGAGAATTGGCCTCTCCTGCCTTCTGATGCAGAGAATTCCACAGATTCACAACTCTTTGGGTGAAAAGGTTTTTCCTCATCGCCGTTCTAAATGGCCTACCCTTATTCTTAAACTTTGGCCCATGGTTCTCGACTCCCCCAACATCGGGAACATGTTTCCTGCCTCTAGTGTGTCCAATCCCTTAATAATCCTATGTTTCAATAAAATCCCTTCTCATCCTTCTAAATTCCAGTGTATGCAAGCCCAGTCCCTCCATTCTTTCAACATAAAACAGTCCCGCCAACCCGGGTATTAACCTCGTGAACCTATGCTGCACTCCCTCAATAGCAAGAATGTCCTTCCTCCAGCTCTACCTCTGCGCCACTGTGGCACCCATAGGCTAGAATAGGCTTTATTTTAGAAATCAAGTTATTTTACATTAAATTGCAGGATCTTGAAGAAGGTGCTTGATGGTGACTTGAAATAGAAATCCAAATAGACTGATGGAAATAAAATCTCAAGGATTGTTTAGGAATGCTGCATTGCTGGGAATTGATGAATGGACAAAAAAATAATTTCCTCTTCCATAATTATTTTGAATTTTGTGAAATAGGATATCAGGATTTAGATTAAATTAATCAGAAGCGCAAATGAAAGATCATTGTAACTGTAATTGCACCCCAAAATTTCCATGACTACCAAACTCATTTTAATATTTGCTGCTTTATGATACTGGAGACTGGGCTGAATTGTGATTAGAAAGTAACTAACTTGGTCAAGGTGTCATACCAATATCATTGTATCTATGCTGCTTTGGGTAAAAAAGGTTTCTCTACATCACTTCTAATCTAACTATATGGCGAACAAATTTTGATCTGCTCAATGAAAATAGTTCTTATGTAGGCCTTTTGTAATTTCATATGCAGTTGTGGAGCTATACAGATCAGAAATAGGTCTTTAGTTCCACCTCGTTCGTGCCAATCGCGTTACCTAATTGAGGTAGTTCCATTTCCCTTTGCTGGGCCCATAGCAACTGAAATTGTATGTATTTGACTTCTTGAAAACTTACCCAAGTCCAATTGAGATCATGTCAGGTTTTGCTTTTGTTTTCAAACAATAGTGCTGAAATTCAGATTTTCCATAATCTTGACCAGGAGACAGATGCCAGTCTTTTAAAAAAAAATTTGTAGATTTAAGTTAAATAATTATCAGTTAAAATTTGCCTATTTTTACATGGAATTGGCTGGAACTGTTGACTACCTTAGTTCCTCAAACTGGGAAAATAATGATCTTGTGTCTGGAGATTAAAGCCCCTTTAAAAAATATATTTAAATTGAGGCACTTTTCCAATGATTGTGCAACAGCTTGTGTCCGTCTATTAAATTTCTTCCGCAACACAGTAAACCCTTCTAATTCACTGGTAATAACGTTTTGTAGGAAATGCAATTGTATTCTTTGTTTATGGGCTGATGTTTCTTAAATTGGTTGTATTTCTTCATTAAATTTTTATTGTAATGAATATTCATGCTGTGAGGAAATAGGCTCTTGTTTGTTGAATGTAGTTTAATGATGCCAATCGCTTTGTTTTGGCCAGGGGAAAGTGGAGGTGGAAGCTGGGAAAGAAGTAATGAAGTTTGAAGCGGGAGCTTTCTCTTACTATGGCATGATGGCTCTCACGTCCTCTCCAGGTACTAATCTTAGTTCCACAACTACAGCGTTGGTGGAATCAATGTTTTCTCTGAAAGTAAAATAACGGGAAAAGGTTTTGAATCCAAATTATTAGGATTTAATCAGTACTCAGAAGCTTGGATTTTAAATCTACAAGTAATCCTCTTACAACCCTTGGCTCTAATGGGTACCAAGTTATTGATTAGACTAAACTTGGCTACTAGGCACAATTTGATTTGGTGTACAAATGTGTATCTGAAAACAGAGCGTTTAGTTCCTGTAACCTTGTCACACTTATTTTGAAACTGTGTATACTGCAGTCCACTCGCTGAGGCGGCGCACTCACTGCACAGCATGCCACGGTTAACACATAGAAATCTGGTGATCTGGTGCACAGCTTATTTGGTATGCATGAGGTGCATTCCTGAGTTAGACACCATTTCTGCAGACGCACACTACTGCCACCAGGTGGAAGCTGCATATTTCCATCCATTGAGAATTCTGGTTTTCCCTAAATATTTGGAGGAAATCAACTTGGGTTGAGAGCATGGACGGCTTCCCTGGTGGTGGAATAACACTCCAGAAGACATTTGACATAATTGTAATAACCAAGCCTCATTAATTCAAGGATATTTAGATTTTGTTTTTGTTGAAATTCTTATTGGCATTTAAATAAAAAATCAAAATCAGCCTGTTGGAAAAAAATATATCAACACTTAGTACATTTGCTACTCACTTCGGATAAATGGTGCTGTGTGTTGAAATGTTGACCAGTGTGTCAAATAAGCTGATTGAGGTAGGAGTGATAGGTGCAACCACTTAATTGAGAAACTTAAAGCAGGCAGATCATTTATGGAACTCAAAAAAAATTGAAATTAAATTAAATTAATATTGCAGTTCTTAAAGTTGTGATAAATTGCAAGTTTAATTGGCTTTGTGTTTAATGGTTAGTTAATGCACCACAACATGATGTCTTCATTTTTTGGTGCTCAATTGATTGGAATCCAGCTTTAAATATCAATATAAACGGTGACTAAATTCCCATTTGATGCAAATGGAATTTAGTGTTTTGAACACACATGTATTTTTTACCTCGGTTCCCTCCTTGGCTAGAAGTGACATGAGGAAATGGAATAGAGCTCTATTTTTCGTGATGTTCTTAATTATTCCAAAATGAAAACATACAATGCTGGAAAGTTCAGCAGATTAGGTATACAGTGCCCTCAATATTGTTTGAGACAAGGATCCATCATTTATTTATTTGCCTCTGTACTCCACACGTTGAGACTTGTAATAGAAAAAATCACGTGGTTAAAGTGCATATTGTCAGATTTTAATAAAGGCCATTTTTATACATTTGGTTTCACCATGTAGAAATTACAGCTGTGTTTATACATGGTCCACCCATTTCAGGCACCATAATGTTTCGGACACAGTATTGTCATGTCAATGAAATTACTCATATTTAGTATTTTGTTGCATATCAATGACTGCTTGAAGTCTGCGATTCATGGACATCACCAGTTGCTGGGTGTCTTCTCTGGTGATGGTCTGCCAAGCCTGATTTGCAGCCATCTTTAGCTAATGCGTGTTTCAGGGGCTAGCCCTTTTCCATTTTCTCATCAGCATATAAAAGGCATGCTCAATTGGGTTCAGATCGGGTGATTGACTTGTCCACTCAAGAATTGACCATTTTTTAGCTTTGAAAAACTCCATTGTTGCTTTAGCAGTATGTTTAGGATCATTGTCTTGCTGTAGAATGAACCGCTGGCCAATGAGTTTTGAGGCATTTGTTTGAACTTGAGCAGAGAAGATGTGTCTATACACTTCAGAATTCATTATGCTACTACCATCAGCAGTTGTATCTTCAAAGAAGATAAGTGAGCCAGTACCTTCAGCAGCCATACATGCCCAGGCTGTAACGCCCCCACTACCGTGTTTAACAGATGTGGTGGTTTGCTTTGGATCTTGGGCAGTTCCTTCTCTCCTCCATACTTTGCTCTTGCCATCACTCTGATATGTTAATCTGCGTCTCATCTGTCCACAAGACCTTTTTCCAGAACTGTGGTTGCTCTTTCAAGTACTTCTTGGCAAACTGTAACCTGGCCATCCTATTTTTGCGGCTAACCAGTGGTTTGCATCTTGCAGCGCAGCCTCTGTATTTCTCTTCATAAAGTCTTCTGCGGACAGTGGTCATTGACCAATCCGCACCTACTCCTTAAGAGTGTTTCTGATCTGTCTCACGCGTGTTTGGGCATTTTTCTTTATTATGCAGAGAATTTGTCTGTCATCAGCTGTGGAGGTCTTCCTTGGCCTGCCAGTCCCTTTGCAATTAATAAGCTCACCAGTGCTCTCTTTCTTCTTAATGATGTTCCAAACAGTTGATTTTGATAAGCCTAAGGTTTGGCTGATGTCTCTAACATTTGTATTCTTGTTTCTCAGTCTCATAATGGCTACTTTGACTTTCATTGGCACAACTTTGGTCCTCATGTTGATAAACAGCAATAAAAATTTCCAAAGGTGATGGAAAGATTGGAGGAAAGACTAGGTGCTGTGAGCCTGCGAAGTCATGTGCTCCAAACATTATGGTGCCCTGAAATGCGGGAACTATGTATAAACACAGCTGTAATTTCTACATTGTGAAACCAAAATGTTTAAAAATGGCCTTTAATAAAATCTGACAATGTGCACTTTAACCACATGTGATGTTTTTTATATTACTAATCTCAAATTGGGGAGTACAGAGGCAAATAAATAAATGATGGGTCTTTGTCCCAAACATTATGGAGGGCACTGTATCTGTGCAGATTGATCGATCCTTTGACAAAAAGATAGCAACCTGAAATTTTAACTAGTGCTTCTCTCTGTCTGTGAATGCTATGTGACCTACTTTGCATTTCTACTATTTTCTGGAGGATTGTGGTGGGTAGTTTAGTTTATTGATTACGCGTACCAAGGTACAGTGAAAAGCTTTTTTGTTGCGTGCTATCCAGTCATTAGAAAGGTCAGTGGAAGCGCAGAAGGTTAAGGGGGTACTTGATAGAGGTCTTTAAAATAATGAGAGAGATAGACAGAGTTGATGTGGACAAGCTTTTCCCTTTGAGAATAGGGAAGATTCAATCAAGAGGACATGCCTTTACAATTAAGGGACAGAAGTTTAGGGGTAACATGAGGGGGAACTTCTTTACTCAGAGAGTGGTAGCGGTGTGGAATGAGCTTCCAGTGGAAGTGGTGGCGGCAGGTTCGTTGGTATCATTTAAAAATAAATTGGATAGGCATATGGATGAGAAGGGTATGGAGGGTTATGGTATGAGTGCAGGCAGGTGGGACTAAGGGAAAAAAGTTATTCGGCACGGACTTGAAGGGCCGAGATGGCCTGTTTCCGTGCTGTAATTGTTATATGGTTATATGGAAAGACTATAAATGATTACAATCAATCCATCCGCAGTGTATAGATACAGGGTAATGGGAATAACGTGTAGTGAAAGATAAAGTTCAGTAAAGTCTGATTAAAGATAGGCAGAGGGTCTCCAATGAGGTAGAGATAGTAGGTCAGGACCGTGCTGTAGGTGGTGAGAGCTTGGTTCAGTTACCTGATAACAGCTGCGAAGAAACTGTCCCTGAATCTGGAGGTATGTGTCTTCACACTTCTGCACCACTTGCCTGAGGGGAGAAGAGGGAGTGTCCACGGTGAGACTTGTTCTTAATTATGTTGATGGCCTTGCTGAGGCAACATGGTGCAGATGGAGTTAATGACTGTGAGGTTGGTTTGCGTGATGGTCTGGGCTGCGTCCAAAATTCCCTTCAATTTCTTACATTCTTGGACAGACCTGTTCCCAAACTGTGTTGTGATGCATCCCAATAAAATGCTTTCTGTGGCGCATCTGTAGAAATTTGTGAGAGTTATTGGAGACATGGTCAATGGTATTTTGGACATGCTGGACTTCCTAAGCCTTCTATGGAAGAAGATGTGTTGGTGTGCTTTCTTAGCCATTGTTTTGATATGGTTAGTTCAGGACAAATTGCTGATGAAATTTAATACAAGGAACATGAAGCTTTCGACCAGCTTACTACTTTGGCACCTTCAACGTAAATTGGGATATGTGTACCATTTTGCTTCTTGAGGTCGATAATCATCCTTTGTCTTTCTGACATTGAGGGAAACGTTGTTGTCCAGGCACCCAGTTATGAGGTTCTCAATCTCCTTCCTATACTCTGTCTTATCATTATTTGATATCCATCCCACTACAGTGGTGTTGTCTATGGTAAGGGTGTTTTCTGCTTGGAACGAATGCGTGCATTAGTGTCAGGATCTTTATTTATAATACGAATGACTCTGATGAGAATTTCAGTGGTCTAATTAATGAGTTTTCAGACAACATGAAAGTTGGTGGAGTTGTATATAGCGAAGAAGATTGTCCAAGGATGCTGCACGACATGGATCAGTTGGATGGAGTGGTGGCAGATAGAATTTAATTGGGTGGAGTGGTGGCAGATAGAATTTAATCCAGGCGAGAGTGTGCTAATGCATTTTGGAAAATCGAACTCTGGAGGGACATATAGAATAAATGTCAGGTACTCTGATGTACAGATAAACCTTGGGGTCCAAGTCCATAACTCGCAAAAATGGACTCAGTGGTGATGAAGGCATTTGATATGCTTGCATTAATCACCCAAGGTATTGTGTATAAGAGTTGGGATATTGCAGCTATATATTTTTTTTTAATGGTCTGATTGCATTTGGATATTGATATACAGATTGGTGACCAAATGACAGGAAGGGTGCAGTAGCAATAAAGAAGGTGCTGAAGAGATTTTCCAGCATGTTGTCATCGGGTCTTAGGATAATACAGCATAGAAATGGGCCTCATGGACAATTCGTCCTTGCCAAACAAGGTGCCTACCTGTGGCAATCTCATCTGAAAGTGCTTGTCCTAAGTCCCCCTAAATCGTCTATGTCTGTATACCTATCCAATATCTTTTAAATGTTGGAATTGTACCCACCTTAGAGGTCATCCCCTCAACCTCCCTCGCTCCAGGGAAAACGGTCTCATCTGTCCAGTCTCTCCTGATAACTCCAATCCTCCATTCCTGGCAACATCCTTGTGAACCTCCTACACCCTCTCGAGTTTGATCACATATTTCCCCTTGTTTGGCAACCAGAGCTGCACACAATACTCCAAGTATAGTGTCACCAACAGCTATAATGTCCTGATTCTTGTACACAGTGACCTGACCGTTGAATGCAAGCGTGCCATATGCCTTTTTCATCACCCTGTCTACCTTTCCATTTTCAAGGAACTAGATACTCTAGCCCTAGGTCTCCCTATTCTACAACATTCCCCAGGGGCCTGCCATTCACTGTTTCTCTCCTTCCCTGATTTAACTTTCCAAAATTCTAGACCCAGAGTAGACTAGTCTAGAATTAGATGGCACAAATTTAAGGTAAGAGGGGAGAAATTTAGAGATGAGAGGTGTCATTTTTTTTCAAAGGTTGTGTGGAGCGAGCTCCCAGAAGAGCTGGTAGAGGCAGGTACAATTACAATATTTTAAAGGTGCAATAACTGCTGGAGGAACTTAGTAGGTCAGGCAGCATTTATGGAGGCAAAGACATGGTTCATGTTTTGGGTCAAGACCCTGCAAATTGATTTTTACACAGGTATTTGGATAGGGAAATCATGCACCCGTTGCAGCCAACTGGAATTGGAGCAGATAGGCATTATGGTCAGGCTGGATAAGGTAGGCTGAAAGGGCCTGTAACTGTGCAGTACGATTCCAAGATAAAAATAAAATCTTGTCTGATAGCAAATTGGACAAATTGAAATAGACTACTACTGCTGAGCAAACACTGCTTTCACATCTGAGATTTAAATTAAGACATTACGTCTTTGTATTAATCTGTAAAATGCATTGCATTTAACATTTAGACCTTAAATTCTGGCGTGGAGCTGTGAGCATTGAACTTGACAGCCCTCTAGTGGATGTTATGAACATGGGAATGCAGAGCCTCTCTGTTCTTTGCATTTTAAGGAATATACAATATTGGCACCTTATTGACATCATAGTTTATATATCCAGAATTTTTTTCCTTATACATCTATGAATCTAATATCGTTTGATCTAAACATTGCATCATGTACGATTCTGTCACGTCTGAGCTGCCAATTTTAATTCTACTGCACCCATTTTGGTGGAGTAGAATTAAAACAAATTATAATTGGTGAATTTTTCATGAATTTTATAGTGCAACCTTTGTATATTGGTGCCAGTTTCAACATTGAACCCAGTTGGTGGCACTCATTTCGTCTTGTTAATTCAAGGGATGTGTATTTGACTAGCTGACCCAGTATTTAATCACCCTTCATTAATTGCCCTTGAAAAGGTGATAGTGAGATATTGCAGTCCTTAGAGGTGTTCTTCCCCTCTTGAATATTGACACGACCGCTTTAACCAGTACCCGCTGGTTTCCTCCTTAAAACCAATTCTGATCTCAAGTTTTATCGTTAATCCCCACAGCTTTGATCTTTGTTAATGGAATCTTTTATGAAACACAAAGTTCCAGAAAGTCCTCGGACATTGCATCATAGCAATTTCCCAGTTGGCTGGTGGCCACGCAATCTTCCATGTTGAAAATCTTACACTGTTTACAAGGTTTGCAGAGACTCCTCAAATTTTCTTCAGATGATCTGCCTTTATGTGTAGCGTATTGACTGAAGGCTAATGGGGCAGCAGTTAGTTGCACCTCGCCATTTTTTGCATTAGCTACTTTCCGATCTGTCAGTGCCCCCCAAGAGTCCATTGATTGAATTCTCTTCAGGGAATTATGTGTTTTAAGTCCTTTTAGATTGCTTGTGATTGCTGGCAAATTGAGTATATTGCATAGTTTTATCCATGGTTTTCTTGCTGAAAACCACCCCCCTCTCCTTCCTTCCATCAATGTATGATGCGTATCATTATGCTATTTTCGTGACGACTCTGGAGCTATTCTGCCTTTATGACAAAATTCAATGTGACTTTTTCATTTGGCTTGCTTAACAGAAATGCAGCCTCCATTCACCTTTTTTAGATCTGGACATCAGTGCGTTATCATTTAGTACAGGCCTCTTAATAGCACTGTGTTGACACCGTCCATCCCTGTACTCACAACTTAAAGTAGACAGCGCAGTAATTAACTCAAATGGAAAAATCGACCCTTTTGTGAACAGAATGCTTTTAAAAATAAAATCATCTAGAAAATTAAAACTAGAGGCTATTAAAAATGTTGACCTATGCTTGGGCAATTGCTATTGAATACATTTTTTTCAGTGCTTCAATTACATGTGTTCAGTCTTGCAAGGAATTTCGAACCTTCAGTGTAACCATTTAAAATTAAACCCCAGTGTCCTTTTCTCAGATATTTGAATTCAACAGAACTCTCAAAATTCAAAGTACTGATTGGAATAGATTAATTGTTCTGCCTATCACCATTATCCTCAGAGGAGTTTATAAATGAAGCCGAATCTTGTGACAGATTTAAACGTTCTCAACATCTCAATTTCCAATAATTGTCATAATATGTATAATAAAAATAAAATTCCTTATCAATAACATATTTTGGAACTGGAGCAATTTGTTACAGTTTAGGATTTTCATATTTCAATGTTGGGTTTATTTATTCTCCCCCCTTTTTAATGTTTTGGTTAATTAGTGCAATTACCCCTCCTTCCCTCCCCCCCCCCCCCCCCCCACCCACCCACACTTCCAGCCAACACACCTCTGCAATTAATAACAGCCTCTGACCAAGTTTTGAAACCAACTAAAAATCTTAACTGACACACAATTTAAATAGTTTCAAGCAGTTTTGTCCAGATTCCTAATCTCAACTCACATGGCTGGACTAAATACACGAGACTGCAGATCGTGGAAACCTGATTTAAAAAACTTCTAGTTAAACTCGGCGAGTCAAAGAAAAATGGACAGATGAAATATGGGACTTGGATAGAATGGTTATGCTGCTGAAATTCATGTAACCCTGTGGTGGGATTATTGCAATGCCACACAGGTGGAGAAGATATTGTTACTCGCTGCCTGAGTTTGCATGTCAATCTTGCTAGTTAACTGAGATTTTGGAAGGTGACTGTGGAACAGTGCCCTATCAAAGAATCATCAGCTCAGAAACAGAGAGAAAAAAATGATTTTAAAAAGGATCATGCATTTATATGCTTGGTTGGCTGAGGCAATTGGGCAAAATATATTTGCTCTGAAACATTTCAAGAAACTGGTAATGGGTTTATGATTGGTTTGCAGAGGCAATATATCCTGTGTTGTTTAATCTTTGTTTTATTGATGTTGATATGTACATTCCATTTATTGAACTTTTCTTGCTTTAATTAATACACAAAATGTGAAGTCTCATATCTTTCCAGTATTCATTTTTACTTTCCCTTTTATTCCATCTCCCCCATAGTTCCTTTGTCTCTGTCTCGTACTTTTGCTGTCAGCAGAACAGAATCATTGGCTGGTTCACCAGGTACATTTTGCACGAATTAATTCTAGCTCTGTCTGTTAAAATTGCAGTTGGCAAACAAATGCGATGTTCATCCCACATCAAACTAAAATCTGCACAGTATTTTTAAAATGCAACCATTATTGGGTTGGACTTTGGCGTAAAGATGCCTAAGCCAGTTCAATCACGTGAAATTCTAAACCGTGTATGAAGTTTTCAGTTTTTACAATTGCAATATTGCATGATTTGATCAATAATATACGAGTCCACAATATCAGCTACCATGGAACTGAGGGATTTCTAATAATGTTCCAAATCATACGATGCTGGTAGCTTTGTGGACGAAAGGAATTAGCAAGATTCCCATACTAACCTTTCTGTCATGGGCCTCCTTCATTGCCAGAGTGTGGTCATACCGAAGGAAAAGCGCAAGATACTCTACTTGTAATTAACTTAATTGTGTGAATGTTGAATTTACCAATTTTAGGTAACTAAACAATCTCCTTCCCCATCTCTTCCCTGTGTCCCACCTGGATTTGCACCATTTTCTCCCCTTCCCCACCACCTATATTCCTTCCTCCAGTTCCACAACCTGTACCTCTTCTATCTTTATCTCACACTATTTGTCTTTTCATCTCTGGCCTTTGTCCAAAAATCTGCATATCAAAGCCCAACCCACCCCACCCCCACCTGCATCCACTTAGCACATGGTGGGCTTTGTCCTGCCCCCCCACCTCTCATCAAGCTTTCTCTTCTATCCCCCACTACCACAATCAGTCTGAAGAGTTCTGACCAAAAATCTCAACAATCCATGTTCTCCAGAAATGCTGCCTGACCCACTGAGTTACTCCAGCACTTTTTTGTAAACCAGTATCTGCAGTTCCTTGTGTCTCCAGTCAAGAGTGTTTAGTTGTCATATGTACTGACAACGGAACAATGAAGTTCTTTGGCTGTACACCAATGCCATTTCTTTCCTTTACTCCATAGGACATTACTATTCATTGTGTACTATTCATCCACCTGCCAAAACTACTGAATGTATAATGAAAAATAAGGAGGGTGGAAGTTTACCCCTTGCCATTTTTAACAATAAGCAATGGGTTTTATCTGTAATCCTTTTTATGTGAAAAGATTGCTTGTAGGATATTCTGCTGAAATTGTATGGCTGATACCATAAGTAATGGCATCCATACATTATTGAGATTTGACCTAATGTTTCTGTGCCTATTTTCTAATGTGAAAGTGCTTTATCGACTGATTTTTAGCTATTACTTCTCTGCTTCCAGTGTACAATTTGTATTGTATTTCATGGAAATGGTAGTCAGAAGCTAGTAGGTTCTGTATTTCTCAGGGACACATCGAGGTAAACCAACAGGTCCAATACCAAATTTTCCTCTTCACTCTTGTGGTTCTAAGATAGGGTGAAAGCCATTAGCTTTTCTATGGAAATAGTGGAAATGCCTGAAATTGTTATGATAAGTCCTCTGTCTGAGAATTTTAACATAATGTATACATATTTACTCATGGAAAATTAATTGTGCATTTTCAGAGTATTTTGGAAGATTGTGACTGGAATTTGACATTGGGTGGTGACATGTAGAAAAGTTGGACCATATATGGAATGGAAAGACTTTGTTTTCCATCCTATAATAGTATTTGTGTTCACATCATAAGATTTAGATTCTTCATTGTATTAACCCTTGCAAAGCTAACAGTTTCAAAAAATACTTTGTGCTTCAATAACATTTCAACGACCATTTCTTAATTAAAAATAAATGTTAAACAATTATAGTCACATGGAAAGGAAGAGCCATGTCCATCATTGTTTCTGTGAGCCTTTGGTCCATATCTATTCTTGCTCTTGCCCTACCTTTAACCCATCTCAAGACGTCCTACTCTTGTACTCTTGTATTCTTGCGAATGGTGTACATGTTTCTAATAGACAAAATGGGCTGCTGCATTGTTCAGTACAATAAACCTGTTCATTGTGGGATTCTAAATTCAGATGATAACTAGGCATTACAATTGTTTCCAAAACCATTGTAGTTTATTGTTATCTTATTTCTGAATTTGCAGATGGCATCATTGAATGCTTAAGTCATAACAGCTTCCTTAACTGGATCAATGGATCAAACTACTAAGAACAGGGAAAGATTTTTAGTTATTTGGGTGATGTACTTAGTCTCGCAATACTTGCAGGATATTGTGCCTTCATAATGAGACACAAGAGTTTATGGTTTGCATGATATTTTTCACATTACCTCATACTCATGACCATGGATCTTTGTAAATTTATCAAGTCCCAGACTTGTTATGATTACATACTTGAGATTTTTGGGATTCCTGCCTCAAGACAGTGGGGTGACCTTCTGTTGCATTGTTTACTCATTAGAAAATGTACAGTTCTAAATTTTAATCTGGTGATGCAGAATTAAAGGGGTTTGATATCTACTGGTTTTGCACCATACCACTTTGTCCTTTAATAGTACTGGGCTTTATTTTTTGTTTGAAAACGTTATCTTGTTAAAGTAGTTGATTGTGAATCATGAGCTCCTTCTTGTATATCTTGTTCTCAGTCCCTTATCTTGGTTTTGATACAGTTGTATTTTGAAATTCGAAATGTGCATTCTCCATTGAATTGTGTGGCTTGTCCTGGTGAAACTATAAAGCCTGAGAAACTTCAGCTGAATAACCATACATGTGGAAAATAGTGGCTGTCATAGCCATTACTCAAACTTATTTCTTCTTTGCTTAGATAATCGGTCTCCACCTCGAACATGTGGTTTAAACCATTCTGACTCATTGAACCGGGGCGATCGAATTGATTCAATAGCATCACAGATGGGGAGTAACAACAGTCAACTAAATTCATTGCTTCAAATGTATGTTCCAGACTACTCTGTGCGTGCTCTAACTGACTTACAGTTTGTAAAGGTAAGGCTAGATATTGTTATGCCATTCAAGATGTTTTATGAAAAATACACAATTACAAAGGCAAAAAGTGATCTTGCATCTTGTAGCCCTAGTTCTGTTTTTGCAGAAATGGTGTGGTTTCCTCAACCTAGTCGCACAGTTTAATAGTGTCCATCTAATAAAGTTGGCACTCCATTTGAACGTAGCGTCACTTATTTTGTTTATGTTTCACAGGCATGATCAGACCCAACATCTACTTTTTTGAGACCAAAACTATTCAATCCACAAAGCTCTTAATTGAATTCATTGTCAGATGGGCTTAAAAAATCTTATTGCATAAAAGAACTGCTCACAAAGGTTGAGGTTTTAAAATCATTAGGTGATAAAAGCACAATTTTGGAAATACTAAAAATACTCATCGTATTGAAAGATCTGTTTCTACTGGAGCATAAAAATGGGAGAATATAGCAAAGTCTACAAAATAATGTCTACTTTTGCATTCACAATGCATTTAAACAGAAGGGAGAAAAACTATTCCACTAACTCAGCAATTAAGTTAAGCTATGGCACTTTTTTTTCAGGCATTGTCAGATAATTATTTTCTGCCCTTCACATTATCACGTCTGCATTACTTTTTGAAGTTTGGATGAAAATCAAACCTGTTCATTAAACTTGAGTTTAATGAACTCAAGTTCATTTCAAGTTCAACACAAATCATTTCAGGGGAAGATTGTTCATCATTACACCAGGAACAAACTATACCAGAGGAGAATCAATTAATTAATACTCCCCTGAGTCTGGATACTTTTTCACTCTATTTTTATTTTATTGGCTGGTTTGAGACAAATTGACATTTTTTCCTTGTGCTCTACCCTGCAATTGGACTTTAGTTTTTAAGAAGTTATTATCTCCACTATATATATATTTTTAAATTTAGTTCCTCCATCCTTCTTTGTTTGCAAACGGAAAATGAAGTGCAGGAGCCTTGTTGCGGACATCAGGATTTCAAGGAGGAAATTGAAACGGGTGAATTGGAAGTTGATAGGCTTGGAGGCAGGATCCTGGCAAGAACTTTGGACTTCATTCCTGACCTTGCCCATTCAGTCAAAATGCACTTTGTTCGCAGTGCCATCAGTAAATTGTATGTGTATAATTTAGTCTGAATGAGGCACAACATGCACTCATTATATATTCTGCAACCTTTGAGCAGGAAAAAGCAGTACTGGAGTTTCTCAAACAATAAACTCTGCTGCAAATGTTTTTAAAAAGAGAGTGGTCCTCAGACATTTTGGGAACTAAATGGCTGGTTCACATTATCTCTGTCTATTAGTTTAGTGATTTAAGCATTTTTTCAAATTCAAATTGAAGATGTTAAGGTTAAACTTTCAATTGCTAAACACAACCGTCTGAAGTGTTGGGGCCTGTTCTTTTGTAATTTTGATCAAAGCTGAAAATGCTCTTTCAGGAAGAAAAGGCACTGTAAAATAGCAAGCCAAAGCTTATGACATTTCCCTGAGACTAGGAAAATGCTCAATAAAGTAATACATTCTTTAATTCTGAGCGGCTTTATAATTGTCTCCTGTGCGATTTAAATGTACAATACCATTTTCCAAATGCGTCTGGCTATACTTTAAGTTGTTAAAGCCTGTTCATACACACTTTTAATCTCGAGGGCATCTAGTTTTAAAACAACTCGACGGGAATTATACTTTTGATGAATGTGAATTGGTTTTAATGTTCTTAAATGAAGAAAAGTTGCATCTTTCAAAGTACAGTGCCCTCCATAATGTTTAGGACCATCATTTATTTAATTGCCTCTGTATTCCAAGTTGAGATTTTGTAATAAAAAAAAATCACATGTGGTTAAAGTGCACATTGTCAGATTTTAATAAAGGCCATTTTTATACATTTTGGTTTCACCATGTAGAAATTACATAGTTCCCCCATTTCAGGGCACCATAATGTTTGGGGCACAGCATTGTTATGTCAATGAAAGTTATCATGTTTAATACTTTGTTGCATATCCTTTGCATGCAATGACTGCTTGACGTCGTGGACATCACCAGTTGCTGGGTGTCTTCTCTGGTGATGCTCTGCCAGGTCATTATTGCAGCAATCTTTAGCTAATGCTTGTTTTGGGGGCTAGTCCCCTTCAGTTTTCTTTTCAGCATATAAAAGGCATGCTCAATTGGGTTCACATCGGGTGATTGACTTGGCCACTGAAGAATTGACCATTTTTTAGCTTTGAAAAACTCCTTTGGTGTTTTAGCGGTATGTTTGGGGTCATTGTCTTGCTGTAGAATGAACTGCCAGCCAATGAGTTTTGAGGCATTTGTTTGAACTTGAGCAGGTAGGATGTCTCTATACACTTCAGAATTCATTATGCTACTACCATCAGCAGTTGCATCATCAACGAAGATAGGTGAGCCAGTACCTTCAGCAGCCAAACATGGCCAGGCCATACCACCCCCGCCACCATGTTTCACAGATGAGGTGGCATGCTTTGGATCTTGGGCAGTTCCTTCTCTCCTCCATACCTTGCCATCACTCTGATATAAATTAATCTTCATCTCATCTGTCTGCAAAACCTATTTCCAAAACTGTGGTTGCTCTTTTAAGTATTTTTTTGGCAAACTAACCTGGCCATCCTATTTTTGTGGCTAACCAGTGGTTTGCATCTTGCAGTGTAGCCTCTGTATTTCTGTTCATGAAATCTTCTGAGGACAGTGGTCATTGACAAATCCACTTCTGCGAGTGTTTCTGATCCGTCAGACAGGTGTTTAGGGATTTTTCTTTATTATAGAGGGAATTCTTCGGTCATCAGCTGTGGAGGTGTTCCTTGGCCTGCCAGTCCCTTTGCAATTAGTCGGCTCGCCAGTGCTCTCTTTCTTCTTAATGATGTTCCAAACAGTTGATTTTGGTAAGCCTAATGTCTCCAACATTGGCTGATGTCTCCAACAGTTTTATTCTTGTTTCTCAGTCTCATAATGGCTCATTTGACTTTCATTGGCACAACTTTGGTCCTCATGTTGATAAACAGCAATAAAAGTTTCCAAAGGCGATGGAAAGGCTGGAGGAAAGACTAGGTGCTGAGAGCTCTCTAATACCTCAAGTTTCACTGTAATTGGTAAAGTGACAATAAACGCGAACTTGAACTTGCATTAAGGAGGTAATTAAACACATCTGAGCAATTACAAATGTACATGTGTCCCAAACATTATGGTGCCCTGAAATGGAGGGACTATGTGTAAACACAGCTATAATTTCTACATGGTGAAACCAAAATGTATAAAAATGGCCTTTCATAAAATCTGACAATGTGCACTTTAACCAGATGTGATGTTTTTTTATATTACAGATCTCAAATTGGGGAGTACAGAGGCAATTAAATGAATGATGGGTCTTTGTCCCAAACATTATGGAGGGCACTGTATCTGTGCAGATTGATCGATCATTTGACAAAAAGATAGCATCCTGAAATTTTAACTCGTGCTTCTCTCTGTCTGTGAATGCTATTGTGGAGTACAGAGGCAAATAAATAAATGATGGGTCTTTTTCCCAAACATTATGGAGGGCACTGTATAAATAGTTTGCATGTGTTTTAAGACATCTTCAGATTCACTTCACATTTTATTTCCCCTTTGCAGATTACAAGACAGCATTATCAGAATGCCCTGATGGCATCCATAATGGATAAAACGCCACAGTCATCAGACAGTGAAAACACTAAAATTGAATTGACTTTAAATGCAATGCATGATCACTTACCGGATGAAACGGCAAATCTACTAAATGAACAGAACTGTGTGACTCACAAGTCGAATCATAGCATGCACAGTGAAGGCAAAATCTAGAACAGCAGCGGAGCTGCTCACTCGCTTATTTTTCTGAGAACTGCTGTATTGTGTATGCAGGCACATACAAGCACACATGTCCACTGTCATGAGACCAAAGAGCTGTGCCTCGGCACAAGAAGGTGTACAAAGAATGACAGAGGTGGTTGAATTGAACACTAAACAACTGCCAAGATTCAGACACATCCTCTGCACACTGGTGGCTTGTTATCCTTCTTTATTTCTGTGTTTTCATTTGTTTTCCTTGCACAGGAGGAGAATGGTAAAATGTTGGAAAAGTAGCGTGCGGGCCACATTCTGGCTGAGAAATATGTAGTTTTATAATGACGACCTATTGAGATTAACTGAGACTGTAAAAATTTGTTTTAAATTATGGTGTGTGATTTACGATCGTCATTGCAGGCGGATGTTCGAAATTTTGAAAATGCGTCCATTTCTCCAGCTTAATTTAGTAGGTATTTGACGTTTTCAACACCCATTGCATTAGATGGGGTGTTCTTGCATATTTTATCCCAAAAGAGTTGGGGTTGCTGGGCATTTAAATTATAACTTGAATATGGAAACTTGATTCCACATTTGCACAAAACGTCATTGACTTAATTGATTTCAACACTTGTATGCAAACTGTGAATAACACTCCAATATATATATATGAACTCTAGAACGCCTTTGGAAGATATAGCAATGTCTACATAGCAGGTAAATATGCCAAATCCACCAATGGACGAATGTATAAAAGGGTGTTTCAAATTGAGAAACACAGCTGTAACTGTAAGTGTTCTTATGGCAGACTGACTATCACTACATATTGTTTAATCAATCAACATTGCAAGTAAATTGCAGTTTGTATTATATTGTACAAAACTGACTCTGAGGTGAAGTATTCTGACTACAGTATTCATAACTATGTATATATTAAGCACAAAAAAATCTATGGATGAAGTGTAAGTTTCATAAGATTGTCAGTTAAATGACATTTATAATTAACAATGGTAAAGACTTTGTAGATTTACAGACTATTTATTTTGTATATGATTTATTTGTATATTTTGTGATTTCATTGTGTGTTTTGTTTTCTGATTCTATCATTCCATTTGGTTAAAATGGTTTTATTCTAAATGGCTTTTCATTCCATTTTGTCCTGTGTTATTTCTCAATTCGGTTTGAATTTTGGTTTTGTTCTTTCGAATCGAGTGCCTCTTCACTCTTTCTGTTGTGGTTTCCTTTGACCAGATACTACCTGGTGCAATCATTAATGGGGCAAATTATGGAAATGGAAAAATGGCCTGGACTTGGTTAATGGAGCTTCTCATTTTATACTTCAAAAGTGAATAAGTTTAATAAAGAAATGATTCATAATTAAATGGGCACTGATTTATTATCAGGGCATGCTTGTGACCACCAGTCTTACATCTAGGACAACAACTAAGCAAGGGAATATTGCACTTCATCCATATATCCATGGAGTACAGTGGACTCTTCAAAATTAGAAATTATTCAAGGTCTTTCTCTGAGAGCAGCAGTGAGCGATGTCCTTGGGCTGGTGTGATTGGTAAATTGAACCCAACTTGGGCAAAATATGACAGGCATGCAGTTAGAATCGCTAGGCAGAAATATCTAAATATTTTTTTACAGCTGAACTGACAGGCAGGCATGCACCATATGTAGTAGTTTAGTCCCAGTGGCAATTGCACAGGTTATGAGACATGGTGCCTTTCCCTGTAAACATAGTGGTGGTACCACGAGAATTGGAAAGATCTTTCAACTGCTGATAAGAATATCTGAGGGGGACCTGGTGCCAGTAGTGGAACCCATATTCCATTAATACAAATAGAAATGCAAGGCGGTCTGAAATGGTCACGAGATATTCTTGCTTGACCTTCCTTTCAGTGCATGATATTAGATCCCTGGGTATTAAAGGCTAAAGTGCTCCCTTCAGACCGGTGAGGGATAGTTAATTGTGGTAAATTACTAGAGAACAGCTTTTACTCAGAAGTTACCTTTCATTCAACAGCAGACTTGAGGATGCAAAGCTCTACATGAAGAGGGAAATCGGTACCAGAAAGGCCCAAATTGTCTGGCCTTCCTCCAGGAAAGTGGACATCACCATATTTGCATTCAGAAAGAGTCTGGTGGACAGCACTCTAGAGTGCTGAGGATTCCCCTCCCTGTCTGAAGCACTGTTCATAACAATCTTCAAATGTTTGTGTAACAAAACAGTCGCCTCTCAGGTTCCTATTAAATCTTTCCCACCTTCAACATATGTCCTCTAGTTTTTGGTTCCCTACTTTGGGTAAGTGTGCATTTACCCAATCTATTCCTCTCATTATTTAATATCTCTATAAGATGACCCCCCCCCCCCCCCCCCCCTCCCCCCCAGGCACTCCAAGGAATAAAGTTCTAGCCTGCTCAACCTCCCTATAGCTCAGGCTCTCAAGTCCTGGCAATAGCCTTGGAAATCTGCGCCCTTTCCAGCTTAACATCTTTCCTATAACATGGTGATCAAAACAATTCTCAAAACATGGCCTCACCAATGTCTTGTACAACTGTAACATGATCTCCCAACTTCTATACTCAATACTCTGACTGATGACGGCCAATCTATCTACTCGTTATGCCACTTTCAAGGAACTATGTACCTGCACTGTTGTTTTCTAATGTATCTGAAAGAAGAAAATCTTCCTGTAACATTTTGTATTGGACTGTGATACAATTTTGCGAAGGAGATGGACTCTGTAATAAATATTTTAGCAGTATGTGAATGCAATAACCAGTGTGGAATTGCACTGTGTAATAAATGTTCCCTTGATTAAGTCTCCTCTGTTGTTGTAAATTCATGTTCTAGAAGCAGAATTTGGCCATTCGGTCCATCAAGTCTACTCTGCCATTCAATCGCGGCTAATCTATCTTTCCTTCTCAACCCCATAACCCCTGACACCCTTACTAATCAAAAATTAGTCAACCCCCATCTTAAAAATATCCATTGTAGAATTGGACGGTGCAATGAATATTGCTGAATCGCGACTCTCTTCCAGGGTGTAATCACACTACACTAACTATTCTGTACAATGCATTTCAAAGTGCAGGGCCAAAATAGCAAATATCCCACTCTGCACATTGAGTCTAACCAGGGCAAATCACATCCTTTAAGTAATGGAGTGAACATAACTGCTGAAGCTTGGTGTGACCATCCTTAGAATGCTAGTCACCATTCCAAACTTTCTAAAGCACTGGTGAAAATTAGTTTTAGGCAAGTCCAAATATCAGGCAAGATTGAGCACAAAATAGATTCCCCCCAGAGACATGGATTCTGAGAAGAATGCGCGGGAGGCGAGTCCTGAACATGGGTTGTACCAATGTGGAAAAGCAAGATGCCTTTGATTGCCTCCTGTTGTCTGACACACAGTTCTAACTTGGGACTACACTGCTGTTACTTCATTATCACCAGGTCTAAATCCTGGAACACCCCACCAGCACAGTAGAGGCCCCTCCACAAGACAGATTGCAATGGTTTATGAGGCAGAGGATGGACAGTCAGAACTTTTTTTCCCAGGATGGAAATATCCTACAATAAAGGGCATAGCAATAAGGTGGGAGAGAGAAAGTTTAATGGAGATGTGTGGAGTTAGTTTTTTTTAACACAGAGAGTGTTGGGGGCCTGGAACACATTGACAGGGGAGGTGATGGAGGCAGATATGAAAGTGTTAGACAGGAACATGGAAGTTCTTGGAATGGAGGTATATGGATCATGTACAGGGAGATGAGATCAGTTTAACTTGGCATCATGTTTAGCTCAGACATTCTGGCCCAAAAGGCCTGTTCCTGTGCTGTACTGTTTTCTATGTCCCAAGGTGGCAGCTCATCACCTCTCCTCAAAGGTGACCAGGAATGGGCCATATATTTTGGCTTTTCCAGCAACATCCACAATCTGGGAATGAGCAAAATAAAATGCTTCAACCCATAGCCCACTGACTTAAGAAACACTGAACCAAAGCTAAGGACCAGGTAGGGAGGGGAGGACAGAGTAGACAGAGAAAAAAATGTAAAGAAATCAGGTAGGAAAGAAAAGATAAACTGAATTATTAATCGATTATATTTTAACCGCTTGCTCTGGTACTGAATTCCTATTCTCAAGCTTCAGGTCACCACAAGCACCACCCTACTAAATCGGATCACTCTGTCACACAGAAGGTATAGAAGTTTGAAAGTGCGCATCCCCGGATTAAAGAACAGCTTCTTCCCCTGTGCAATCAGGCTGCTGAAAGGACATTCCACAAGCTAGGTAGGGTACTGTCCGATTCATCTCTACTCCATTGTGGACATTGTCTCTACTATATTGAGTACTATGTACTGAACTCTGTATCTTCCCCTTTGCTCTACCTATTGCACTTGAGTTTGACTTGCATTTATATATAGTATTTGATTTGTTGATTTGATCGGATAGCACGTTGATTAGTTACACGTAACAATAAACTAAGCAAAGCTTTTCACTGTACAATAAAACAATAAAAGTTACAATTTTCACTTGACATTAATAAACGTAAGCTCACCGAACCCAACGGGCAATAAAACCCGGCTACAGACAACAGAAGAAAGGAACTATGTGTGATTTGATTTACCACAGAGGCACAGACATTGTCATTTATTCAATGGTATTTACTGCACAGGAAAACATCTTTCACATCAAGAATTTTGGCAGTGAATAGTGAATCTTATCAATCACAACAGAAAAGAGAAAAATATTAGTTAGGAACATGGCCTCTTTATCCCGATTTTCCATTCAATCCCATTGTTAATCTTTTACTATTTCCATACGCCCTCTTTCCTCCCCGTTCCCCCCCCCCCCCCCCACCCACCCAATCTATAGAATGAGTCAGACAGCATGGAAACAGGCCTTTACCAACCATCATGTACCCAACTTTACTAATCCCATTTACCAGCAGCCTTCAATGCCTTGCAAATTCAAGTGTTCCTCCAGATACTCCATGTTATCCCACAATCTATCAACCCCTCAGGTTCCTATTAAATCCCAAAATCACAAGTAGCATCCAAAATCCCAGCGAGTTTCAAGGCTCAGACTTTGACTAATCCCGTGTCCTGGAGTAGAACAGAAGTGTCACAGTGGTGCCAACTGCTCCCAGGATGGACCCCACTCTCACACAAAAAGGCTCCCCCAACAATCCCCAATGTTCAACTAGTTTGAAAAGCAAAATCCCTTTCAGAAGGCATTTGGGTGGATATAATAGAAAGGGCTTAGAGGGATATGGGACTAGCGTAGGATATCAAATAGGTCAGCATGGACTCGTTGGGCCAAAGGGCTTATTTTCATGCTCTTAGCTCTATGGTTCTGCGACCTCCCATAAACATTGCTCCTGGGAAGTTATAGAGATGATCTTAGAGGTGTACAAAGTAATGAGAGGAATAGATCGGGTAAACACAGTCTCTTGCCCAGGATAGGGGAATCGAGAACCAGACGACATTGGTTTAAGATGAGGGAGGAAAGATTTAATAGGAACCTGAGGGGTAAATCTTTTTTACACAAAGGGTGGTGGGTATATGGAACAAGCTGCATTTAGACAGGTACATGGATAGGATAGGTTTAATGGGATATGGGCCAAACATAGGCAGGTAGGTCTAGTGTAGATGAGTTGGTTGAGTCGAAGGGCCTGTTTCCACGCTGTATGATTAAGTTCCTGTGCTGGATGTATTGAATTGTTGTAAGGTCTGAACTTTTGACAGGTGCACTCAACACAGAAACTGCTAGAAGTTGCTCAAGCAAAATCATTTAATATTAAACAGGAGCCCGTCAGTTTAGCAGGATGGGCAGCAGCAGGAGATACGCTTGGTGGTCCTGCAACAACCGGTGAGGTATGTGGAGGGGGCTTACTGTACAAGAGGAATGGGGATGAAGGCAGGTGATCCGGAGAGGGGAACATTCAACACTGACCAATCGCAGACCAAACCTCAATCTTCCCTCTTGACATCCAAATGTTTTTTTTTTGTTAATATTTTTTATTAGAAGTTAATGCATATTGATACATATTAAGACAATTTAAAATGTAAGAAAAAAAGAGAAACAAAAGAATTTACTATTCATCACATACATTCTTAATATTTATAAAATTTACAGTCATTCTTGTTTATACTTCTACATATTTTTTTATTATTTTTAATAAAGAAGGAAATTAATAGAAAGAAATAATAAAAGAAATTAAAATAATAATAAAAATAGAAAATCAATAATATGAGTGGAGTTTTAAACATTCTATTCTACATTGGAGATATATCAGTGATCTATTATATATAATTCTTCATCCATTTCCCGTCCAGGTTTCAGTCAGGCCCTCGAACCGAGCCCATTTGTCCCTTTAGATAATCAATAAATGGAGACCATGTTCCTCTAAACTGATCTAGCCTGGACAAGTCTTAATCTTTCCAAATGAAGTGTCTCCGACATTTCTGTAATCCACATTTTAATAGTGGGGTTGGTAGGACCTTTCCAAAATTTTAGTGTTAATTTTTTACCAATTATTAAACTATAATCGATAAAAATTAGTTGTTTTGTTGTTAGTGATTGATCAGTTTCTAATATACCTAATATAATTAATTTGGAATCTGGATATAGATTTGTATTAACTACCTTCGAAATTATCTTAAAAATTTCTGACCAAAAATTAGTAATTTTAATACATGTGGTAAATGAATGCGTTAGGTTGGCTTCTAGGTGTTGACATTTGTCATATATAGCAGAAACATTTGGAAAATTTCTATTTAGTTCGGACTTTGAGAGATGTAATTTATGTAAAATTTTTAATTGTATCAGAGAGTGTCTGGCATTTAATGAGCAGTAGTGTATATGTTGTAAACTTTCCTCCCATACTTCTAAACTAATTGATTGTCCTAATTCGCTTTCCCATGCTTGCCTATATATTTCCGACGGTGGTGCATATAACGGACGGTGGTCCAATAAAATATTATAAATATATGATATTAATTTTTGTGTTCGGATGTTTATTTAAACATTCATCTAGAATTTCTGTCTTTCTATTTCTAAATTCTTGTGTATTTGATTTAACATAATCTCTAATTTGTAAATATCTAAAATATCTAAAATATCTAAAATATTCTTTTGAGTGTAGTCCATATTTTTGTTGTAATTCTTGAAATGAAAGAAAAAGGTTTTCCCTATAGAGATCCCGTATCTTATTAATTCCATAATTTTTCCATTGTGAAAAACCTTTATCCATCCTAGAGGGTTTAAAAGTGATATTGTTTGCAATATGAAGATCCAGTGGCATACATTCCAATTTTAAAGATTTTTTAAATTGTTTCCAAATGTTTTATTTGGAACTTTTATGTTCTATTCAGAACCTTTATCCCAGGATGGAAATTGCAAATATTAGCGGGCAAAGCTTGAAGGTGAGAGAGGAAAAGTTTAAAGGAGATGTGCAGGGCACGTTTTGTTTTACATAGAGGATGGTGGGTGTCTGGAATATGCTGCCAGCGATAGTGGTGGGGGCAGATACAATAAGGACTTTAAATCACTTAGTCATACCATAATCCATGACTACAATACTCACAGACTATTATATCTGCCTCCACCATCAACCCTGATTGGATGCCTGCATTGCAGGCATCCAATAAACATGGATATGCAGGGAATGGAGGAATATGGATCATGTGCGGGTAGATTAGAGATGGTCTTGGCTTCATGTTTGGCACAAAGACTGTTGGTCAACAGGCCTGTTCCTGTGCTGCGTTGCTCTATGGTCCATTTAAGTTTACTGGTTTGTGGAGCGAGCAGATCTCTTCTTCAACGTATGGAGGTGATTCAGCAGCAGCCTTTGCTCTGGATGGAACACGCTGCACTGCAGGAGGAGGTCCCTCCCTCTGCAACATGCTCAGACAACCAGAAAGGGTCAGTAGCAGCACTCTAGGAAAAAATCAGAGGAGATAGTTGAGGTAGGTACATTAAAAACATTTTAGTTAGGTTTAGAAACACAGTGCAGAAAGAAGCCCTTATAAATTCATCAGTCAAGGAACAGAATTTGGCCATTCAGCCGATCAATACTACTTCACCATTCACTCATGACTGATTTATCTTCACTTTCAACCCCATTCTCCTGCCCTCCCCCCATAACCCCTACACCCATACTAATCAAGAGCCTTTGGCCCACCACGCCAACCGGAAATTACACCGCATACTAGCACTACACACACTAGGGACAATTTTACCGAAGCCGATTAGCCCTCAAACCTGCACGACTTTGGAGTGTGGGAGGATACCGGAGCACCCAGACAACACCCAAGCGGTCATGGAGAGAACGTACAAACTCCGTACAGAAAGCACCTGTAGTCAGGATCAAACGGGGGTCTGATGCAGTAAGGCAAGAAGTCTACCGCTGTACCACCATGCCGCCTTTTTAAAAGTAAATGAATTTGTATGGATAGGAAAAATGTAGTGAAATGTGCCAAATACTGCAGGTTGGGGGGGGGGGGGGGGGGTGTCTTCGTAGGCATGTACAAGGTGGGCCGAAGGGCCTGTTTCTTTGTTGTATGACTCTGTGACTAATTGTAAGAACACTTAGTACCTCCACAAGGTGGCGCCTCTTCCCAACAAACCGTCACCAACAGGAAGCTATGCAGACCCAACATAGAGCTAGGTTCTATTTACCAATGGTTCTTTATTGTCACGTATGTACTGCACAGTGAAATTCTTGCATTCATCACCATATTTTGGCACCATTTACAAAAGAAAAAGTCCAAAGTCCAGTCGACACGGTGCATGCACCGGAGGGTCCCCGATCTAGGTACGCCCAGGCAAGCCCCAGGCTGCTGCAGGGCCTCCTCTGTCGCCCTCGACCGGCTCGGCCCGCCAATGGACGTCCCTCTCCTCACCCAACCGCAAAGGATTGTGGACGCAGCCCAAACCATTACACAAACCAACATCCTTTGCATTCACTCCATTATTACTTCACGCTGCCTCAGCAAGGCCTCCAACATAATCAAGGTTGAGTCGCACCATGGCCACTTACTCTCCTTCCCTCTTCCATCAGGCAAAAGGTATAGAAGTGTGAAGCGCACACCTTCAGATTCAGGGACACTCAGACTTACTTTGATTGGACTTTACTGTGCTTTTCAGAATGGCAGGCAGTGACTAGTGGGGTGCCGCAAGGCTCAGTGCTGGGACCCCAGCTATTTACAATATATATTAATGATTTGGACGAGGGAATTCAATGCAACATCTCCAAATTTGCAGATGATACCAAGCTGGGGGGTATAGTTAGGTGTGAGGAGGATGCTTGGAGGCTGCAGGGTGATTTGGATAGGCTGAGTGAATGGGCAGATGCATGGCAGATGCAGTACAATGTGGATAAATGTGAGGTTATCCACTTTGGTGGCAAAAACATGAGGGTAGACTATTATCTGAATGGTGGCAGATTAGGTAAGGGGGAGATGCAACGAGACCTGGGTGTCATGGTACACCAGTCATTGAAAGTAGGCATGCAGGTGCAGCAGGCAGTGAAGAAAGCAAATGGTATGTTAGCATTCATAGCGAAAGGATTTGAGTATAGGAGCAGGGAGGTTCTACTGCAGTTGTACAGGGTTTTGGTGAGGCCACACCTGGAGTACTGCGTACAGTTTTGGTCTCCAAATCTGAGGAAAGACATCCTTGCCATAGAGGGGGTACAGAGAAGATTCACCAGACTGATTCCTGGGATGTCAGGACTTTCATATGAGGAAAGATTGGATAGACTCAGTTTGTACTCGATGGAATTTAGAAGATTGAGGGGGGATCTTATAGAAACCTACAAAATTCTTAAGGGGTTGGACAAGCTAGATGCTGGAAGATTGTTCCCGATGTTGGGGGAGTCCAGAACAAGGGGTCACAGTCTAAGGATAAGGGGGAATTCCTTTAGGACCGAAATGAGGAAAACATTCTTTACACAGAGAGTGGTGAGTCTCTGGAATTCTCTGCCACAGAAGGTAGTTGAGGCCAGTTCATTGGCTATATTTAAGAGGGCGTTAGATGTGGCACTTGTGGCTAAAGGGATCAGGGGGTATGGAGAGAAGGCAGGTACGGGATACTGAGTTGGATGATCAGCCATGATCACATTGAATGGCGGTGCAGGCTCGAAGGGCCGAATGGCCTACTCCTGCACCTATTTTCTATGTTTCTATGTTTATATTGCGCTGAACATTATTCCCTTTATCATGTATCTGTACAGTGTGGATGGCACAATTGTAATAATGTATTGTTTTTCCGCTGACTGGTTAGCACGAAACAAAAGCTTTTCACTATACCTCGGTATGGGTGACAATGAGCTAAACTCCAACTCTGTGTCCGGGGGGGGGGGGGGGGGGGTTTAGGAGTGAGGGGGGGGTGGGGCTACTCTGTACATACCTCTCATAATTTTATACACTTCTATCAGGCCTTCCCACAACCTCCAGCATTCCAGACTGGAACAAATAAAAGAGTTTATACCACTGTGGCTATGGAAAGGAGAATCCTGGACGTATGCATCAGCACCCCTCCACCACCCTCCCAAACCCCCCTGCCACTTGGTCCTCGACTTTCTGACCCACAGACGACAATCAGTGCGGATAATTGACACCTCCCCTTCCATAATAATTCTTAATACCAGTGTCCCTTAAAGGTGCATTCTCAGTCCCCTACTATATTCTCTAATAGGCCTCATGGTCAGGTCAAGATCCCTGCACTTACAGGGTGGGACTTAAAAATGGTGCCAAAACTGGATACTATCTCAGTGCACCACTGCTATACACGTGTACCGTATATGAGATGCCTATCTAGGATGTCTCCAAGTGCTTATGTATAGTGATACTTGTAATGAACTGTATACAAAAATGAATTTTGCTGCACCTCGGTACATGTGACAAATAAAGTACCATTGTAATAATTGTATACATTTAAGACTGTAAGGCCAAATGTAGCTCTAGCTTCCTCCGCAGGTTTGCAGATGACACACTGTGGGGGGGCTGGGTCACGAATAATGACGAGACAGAGTACAGGAAGGAAACTGACAACTTGGTGACATGATGTCAGGACAACAATGTCTCCCTCAATGTCAGCAAGACAAATTAGCTAGTTATTGACTTCAGTACAGTGGAGTGCATGCCCCAATCAGCATTAGAGGTGCCGAACTGGAAATGATTGAGAGCTTAAAGTTCCTTGGTGTTAACATTACCAATGATCTGTTGCGGACCAACAACACCGATGCAACAGCCAAGAAGGTACGCCTATTCCTCTACCTCCTGAGGAGGGTGAAGACATTTGGCATGTCTCCAATGGTTCTTATAAGTTGACTCCATTGCGAACATTGGACTTTGTCTATGGAACTAATGTGCTGTAGTGCTGAGAACTATATTATGCACACTGTATCTCATAAGTAATAGAAGCAGAATAATAGCCCTGTCCCACGGTGCGAGTCCACCCACCAGTTATCCCGAGTTACAGAAAAAATCAAACTCGTGGTTTTCTACAAGATTCCAAGTTTATGTTCACGAGTTTCAACGAGTTCCCACGTGTATGTCTACGTTTGCCATTTACTTCTCATTTCTGCGATTTACCAAGTTCCTCTCCCGAATAGCTCTTGAGCCAACGACTACCGACGTGTGGAAAAATCATCACATGATAAAAATGTCATGCAGTTTTTTTTCCACTATAAAAAGCCTCCCATGTTTAAATTTCTTACTATTTTATGGAGTTTCCCCCAAGTGCTCCCTTTCGCTCCCCGCACGTTGCTTTATTGTATGAATGCTCCCCGCAACACCTGCTGTGTTGTATGAACCCATGACTCGAAGAGAAATGAATGGCAAAGACACATGAAGGACTGTCACCTTCCCCCGATGTGTCGGTGAGTGGTCGAATGGGGCTCAGGTGGGAAATTGATGTGAATGCAGGCAGAAATGAGTTTGACGGCTGGCTCAGTGGGCCGAAGGGCCTGTTTCCGTCCTTTGGGACATTTTCACCAGGTGTGTGCGCTGCCAAATGCGAAGCTTCGCTATTTGTAAAGGTTTCTTGTCTAATGTACTTTTTTAAACTCACTGAACCCAAGTTTTGGGATTTTTCAATATATAGGCTGACGGTTAGTACATTTCTCACCCCAGTTTATTCATCGCTCGACAGACTGTATTTCGGGGATCTCGCCTCACACCTGTATCATTGGCCACGTTATCATATCCTCCTGCACTGTTTTATCTGTGACTGCGGATGGTAGCGAATGACCCCAAAGGATATTCCCCTTCGTGTTGGCAAAGTTTTGCAATTGGTTTATTTTTCACATAAAGGCGAGTTGGTGTGGATCATTTCATTTTCAAAGAATCTTATTCAAAGAAGAGATGGACACAAAAAGCGGGTCAGACGGCATCTCCGGAGAAAAGGAATAGGTGACGCTTCAGGTCGAGACTTTTTTTCAGCGATGCTGCATGACCCGCTGAGCCACGCCAGCTTTTTGTGCCTGTATTCGGTGTAAACCAGCATCTGCAGTTCCTTCCTACACTTATTCAAACAAGAATGCATTCACTCTTCACAGGTGTCTCCAGCATCAGGGGATCATTCCTGACAGGCAGACGTGGCGAACCTTTTTTTACTCACCTTTTTTTCCTCAGTCCAGCTGCCAAGTTAACGCAACGGGTCGCGCAACATTTCTGGAGAAAAGGAATTGGTGACGTTTGAAGGAAGGAAGTTTGGAAGATAGGAATTGCAGATGCTAGTTTAAACCAAAGATAGACACAAAATGCTCGAGTAACTCCACGGGCCAGGCAACATCTCTTGAGAAAATGAGTAGGCGACGTATCGGGACGGGACCCTTCTTCAGGCTAAGACCCAGCCTGAAGAACGATCTCGACTCGAAACATCACCTATTTCTTTTCTCCAGAGATGCTGCCTGACCAGCTGAGTTAGTCCATCATTTTGTGTCTATCTTTGGTTTAAACTAGTATCTGCAATTCCTTCCTTCAAACTTTTGGAGCAGTTTGTTTCAAGAAACAATCCTTCCAAAATTGCTCACACTTGTTGCATTTGCTTCTTTAACTTGAGATGAACCACATTAAGATTGCATCTGGGAAAGGCTTAACTCGCTTTCCAAAGAAAACCAGGACAACTCAATGAAGCGGCATCAACTCAACATTGTCCTGCAATGAAAGTTTGGTTTGATTGAGCTGCATCACTAACTGATCCGTGCCCTTCCCTTGGAGTTAGTAATACTAAAAGCCATGCTGTGCTAAGGCAACGGGTGTCCATTTGAATAGCATTTGTTCAAGGTCTAGCATCAATCATTGAAAGGCATTACTCAGTGAAAATGAATTGTTAGATCACTGTAAAATTTTCCATTAAGATCTGACTAATCTTCAACATCACTTCTGGCACTCAGGCCAAATCCACGAGTTAATACGGTAAACTCACGGGCTACTACGGTATTACAACAAGTCTAAAAGTATCAACATTTTCCTTCAAGAGTATATTTGACTCGTGGAAATCTTCCAACATGTTGAAAATTTTTCAAGAGTTAACACGTTTCCCGAGTGCCTGCCGTTAGCGTTACGAGTTGCTAAGTTAAGTCCACGAGCTCCGACGTTCCCACTACGTTCATTCTACGTGATTACCACAAATTGTTTTTAACTCGGGATAACTCGTGGGTGGACTCGCACTATGAGACAGGGGTTTTAGGCTGTCGAGCCCATCAAGTCAATTCCAACCATTGCTGATCTATCTCTCCCTCCTAACCCCATCCTCCTGCCTTCTCCCCACAGCCCTGACATCCGTACTAATCAAGAATCTATCTACCTTTGCCTTAAAAAATATCCATTGACTTGGCCTCCACAGCCTTCCGTGGCAAAGAATTCCACAGATTCACCACCCTCTGACTAAAGAAATTCCTCATCTCCTTCCTAAAAGAAAGTCTTTTAATTCTGAGGCTATGACCTCTGGCCCTAGTGAAAATATCCTCTCTACATCCACTCCATCCTAGCCTTTCACAGTTCAGTAAATTTCAATTAGGTCCCCCCTCATCCATCTAGACTCCAGCGAGTAAAGGCCCTGTGCCCGTCAAATTCTCATCATATGTTAACCCACTCATTCACTGGGATCATTGTTGTAAACCTCCTCTGGACCCTCTCCAGAGACAGCATATCCTTCCTTAGATGTGGTGTCCAAAATTGCTCACAGTACTCCAATTGCAGCCTGACTAGCACCTTATAGAGCCTCAGCACTAGATCTGTTTTTGTATTCTAGCCGTCTTGAAATACGTTGCATTGCGTTTGCCTTCCCCTTTGCTCTACCTATTGTACTTGATTATATTTATGCATAGTGTTATCTGATCTGATTGAATAGCATGCAAAACAAAGCTTTTCACATGACAATAATAATAAACGTAAATGTCTGCATACGAGAACTTGATGAGTACAATCATCCTTCATTAAAATGGTGCATTTAAGTCAATTAAATATTCAGTGGGAAATTCAAGGCTCTGAAGGCAGAGAATTCTTGTCACGTATCACAAACAAGGCCATGTAACAGAGACCCGATAGTGAGCTGGCACCGTCACCAGCAGGGCTCTGGGTGGTCATTTCAGAGTGGGGAATGGGTGATAAGCACAAGGTTCCTGATTCATCAGAACACAATGTTGGCCATGTAGAGACTGCTTCTTGAAGCTGAACCGCACTCACTTCAAAGCCATTTCGTGTTCCCTTATCAATATTTACCAACCACTTGCGGTGATGGGTCAAGTTTGAATAAGCAGCTGTTCTTGCTTCAAAAAATGCTTCTTCATCGCCCTTGTGGTATGGTTCTTCATTTCCTGAGGAGGACACAGTGATGCAGCGGTAGAGTTGCTGCCACACAGCGCCAGAGACCCGGTTTCGATCCTGACAGGGCTATTGTTGGTCGGCACAGACTCAGTGGGCCGAAGGTCTCTAAAATCTCAAGTCTAATACACGGTTAAAGCTGGATGCCTGAGGGTGGGAGGAATTAATGCACAGCGCCTGGGTTCAACTCCAACACATCAGTTTGAAAAGTAGAATTTGTTTAAAAAACTTTTAGAAATCCAAATAAAAATCTGCTTGCACCAGTGAAAGTGTTTGGAATGTCACAAGAAATTCCATGGTCACATGGATTTACCGGGAAATGGAGCACGTGCAAGCAGACAGAGATTACTTTAACATTGCATCATGATAGGCACAGACATTGTGGGCCGAAGGGCCTGTTCCTGACCAGCACTGTTTAGTGATACAGCATGGAAACGGGTCCTTCAGCCCATTGAGTCCATGCCGACTATCGATTACCCGTTCATACTAGTTCTAGTTATCTCACTTACACATCCACTCTTTTCACACTAGGGGCACATCTACAGAAGCAAATTAACCTACAAACCCGCATGTCTCTGGGACGTGGGAGGAAACCAGAGGAGCCGGAGGAAACCCACGCAGTCATAGGGAGAACTCCACATGGACATCAGTTGAGGTGAGCATTGAACCTGGGTCTCTGGCACTGTGAGGCAGTGGCTCTATGCCTAGATTCAGTAAAATGCTATTTTTACGTCCTACTTGCCCTCTCTCGCCTACAAATGGCTCCGCCTTAACCAAAAGATTGGCTCACCACTCTCGCAAGAAGCCAAAATGTTGTTCCATTGCATCAGATCACTGCAAATTGTTCACGAGACTTTTGGATAAACACATGGATATGCAGGGAATGGAGGGATATGGATTATGTGTAGGCAGATGCGAGCTGGTCTTGGCAACATGTTCAGCACAGACTAGGAGGGTCGTAGGACCTGTTCCTGTGCCGTACTGTTCCATGTTCTATGACAATTAAATAATCAGTCTGAAGAAGGCTCCCGACCCAAAAAAACACCTAATCATTTTCTCCAGAGATGCTGTCTGACCCGCTGAGCTACTCCAGCACTTTGTGTCTTTTTTTGTTAAACCAGCATCTGCAGTTCCTTGTTTCTACTAAACACTCCTGATTCTTGGTTTCTCCGGACTACCCTTGTAACTAAGTTCTCTCATCCCTGGAATGTGAATGGGAACATGATGTTCTAAAGAGCTCTCCGACAAATTAAATTATCAGTCGTCTGCACTTTTCTTTGACGAGACTCAACATCATTGAGTACATTGTATTCTAACTTTGCGTGATCTTGCTCAATTGTACCAATGGCCCACAAAGTATGGAACAAATGATTTAGTTTAGTTTAAAGAAACAGCGTGGTAACAGGCCCTTCGGCCCACCGGCTCCGTGCCGACCAGCGATCACCGCACATTAATGCTATCTTACACCCCACTAGGAACAATTTTTAAAGAGTCAAGAGTGTTTTATTGTCATATGTCCCAGGATGGGACAATTAAATTCTTACTTGCTGCAGCACAACAGAATATGTGAATATGTAACGGGGAAAAGAGAAAAAAAAGAAAAAGTTCAATAAATAACAAATATAGTGCAAAAATAATAAAGTGTTTTCCAGTTCAGAGCTTAGAGCTTATTCGTTGTCGTGGCTGAGGGGAAAAAACTGTCCCTGAACCTGGACATTGCAGTTTTCAGTCTCCTGTATCTTCTTCCTGATGGCAACGGTGGGATGAGTGTGTGACCAGGATGGTGTGGGTCCTTGATGATTTTGGCTGCCTTTTTGAGGCAAGGAGCACGATAGATCCCTTCGACGGTGGGGAGGTCAAAGCCGGTGATGGACTGGGCAGTGGTCACAACTTTTAGTAGTCTTTTTCGCTCCTGGACGTTCAAGTTGCCGAACCAAGCCACGATGCAACCAATCAGAATGCTCTTTACCATGCACCTGTAGAAGTTTAGGAGAATACTCTTCGACATGCCGAATCTTCGTAATCTTCTCAGGAAGTAGAGTCGCTGATGTCAATTCTTAGCAATTGCATCAGCGTGTTTGCTGGGTCCAGGAAAAATCTACGCCCAGGAATTCAAAGTGATTGACTCTCTCCACCATCATCCCATTGATATGAACAAGATTGTGGGTCCTCATCCTTCCCCTACCAATGTTCACAATCAGTTCCTTGGTCTTACTGATGTTGAGAACCAGATTGTTTTGCTGGCACCATTTGGTCAGTAGGTCGATCTCACTCTGACTCATCCCCATCTGTGATTCGTCCAACCATGGTGGTGTTGTCGGCGAACTTGCTGATGAAGTTCGGATTATGTCCGACTACGCAGTCATGGGTATAGAGTGAGTAGAGCAGGGGGCTGAGCACGCAGTCTTGAGGTGCTCCCGTACTAATTGTTACTGAGGATGAAGTGGTTCCTCCAATTCGAACAGACTGCGGTCTGTGGATGAGGAAGTCGAGGATCCAATTGCAGAGGGAAGCGCAGAGGCCCAGTTTACCAAGCCAATTAACCTACAAACCTGTACATTTTTGAAGTGTGGGAGGAAACCGAAGATCTCGGTGAAAACCCATGCAGGTCATGGGGACAACGTACAAACTCCGTACAGACAGCACCTGTAGTCGGGAACGAACCCGGGTCTCCGGTGCTGCATTCTCTGTAAGGCCGCAACTCTACCGCTGTGCCACCATGACAACCGGTCTCTCATTCTAACGTCAACAATATAGTGAGAAGAACAATCTGCAGTACGTTTTAGAGTTGTGTACAGAGAAAACCACATTGGTTAACAAAGCATTTGTGTTGGTAATTAGATATTAACCTAGTTACTAACTAGGTTAATATCTACAAGCCCAGCACAGAGATCACAAACCACTGGGCAGTAAAGATCTCCACACTTCTTCAGACATATTATCAACCTACAGTCGGCACTTCAAAGCCTTTCCCATTCCGGCCACTCCCTCTGCTCCCTGTCGGGCAGAAGGTACAGGATCTTGAAAGCACGCACCATCGCCCTCAGACAGCTTATATCCCCCTTATTGTCAAGCTTCTGTGGCGTAGCAGCACCGTGGCGCAGTGGTAGCGTTGCTGCCTTAAAGCACCAGCGTTACTGCCTGACAGTGCCAGAGACCCGGGTTCGATCCCGACTACGGGTGCTGTCTGTTTGTACATTCTCCCTGTAACTGTGTGGGTTTTCTCCAGATGCTCTGGTTTCCTCCCACACTCCAAAGATGTGCAGGTTTGTAAGTTACAACCCCCCTACTGCCCCCGACCCAAATGATCTCTTTAGATCCACCCCTGAACCTTCCCACACCTGATCCAAGATGGCACCCAAGCCAGACAACTCTCTGCGTGCTGGTCCCAGCAGTGGATCGGCAATCACGCATTACAATCACTCCACTCTTTTAAACCTCTACTCCAACAGCAGCATTTCTTACTTAAACTACGATCTTGCACTAAACGTTATTCCCTTTATCCTATTTGTACACTGCGGATGGCTCGATCGCAATCATGTATTACCTTTCCGCTGTCTGGTTGACACGCGACAAAAGCTTTTCACTGTGCCTCGGAACAGGTGACAATAAACTAAACTAACTAGACACCTCAAATAACTAAAGATAGATACAAAGCGCTGGAGTAACTCAGCAGATCAGGCAGCATCTCTAGAGAAAACGGATGGGTGACGTTTCAGGTTGGAACAGTTCTTGAACTGCAGGAAGGAGGGTCCCAACCTAAAACATCACCCATCCTTTCTCTCCAAGAGTTGCTGCTGATCCGCTCAGTTACTGCAACATTTTGTGTCTCTCTTTGGTGTATACCAGCTTCTGCAGTTCCTTTCTGCATCTTAGTTAGCTAATTCATCAACACCAAATCCCAATCTGAAATGTCGTCAGTCCATTTCCGTCCACAGATGCTGCCTGACCCGCTGAGTTCCTCCAGCACTTTGCGTTTTGCTCACTACACCAAGAACTGCCATCTTATAATGTGATGGAGCCCAGTCAGGGTACAGAGAGCTGGGCAACTTTCAGAGTTTGTCAATTATCATTGCAGTTCTGCTCCAAATAAGCAGATTGAGTCTGTTCAGAGACCTTGACGTGTTTAACAGTTTAAAAGATTACAGAGTTCGGTGCAAGATGGAATTTTTTATTTATATTTAATCACAACTTTCAGGAATAATCATGTTTAGTCCTGAATGTAAACTGTGTTTGTCTACACTTTGCATGGCACACTCTGCAAACTATAAAGTCTGCATCAAAACACAGTCACACCAGTAAATAAATATATGTGCAGTACTGGACGTCCTTTATCAGAAAATAATTACACACAACTTTACGGGCACTTCCCCAACTTCCCCAAAAAACAAACTGATGGAGGAACTCAGCAGGTCGGGCCGCATCTATGGAGTGAAATGACGTTTCAGAACAAGATCCTCTTTCTGACCGAAGGATGGGTCTGTCCATTTCCCTCCACAGATGCTGCCCGACCCGCTGAGTTCCTTCAGCACCTTGCTTTAATTTCCACCTCTTTTGAGATTTTGAAGTGCTTAGGAAGGCACAGCGGAGCAGCGGTAGAGGATCCAGGTTAGATCCTGACTACGGGTGCTGTCTATACGGAGTTTCTACATTCTCCTTGTGACTGTGTGGGTTTTCTCCGAGTTTCAACCCACGCTCTAAAGACATACAGTTTGTAGGTTACTTGCATTCTGTAAATTGTCCCTAGTGTGTAGGATAGTACTAGTGTACGGGGTAATCGCTGGTCGGCACGGAACCGGTGGGCCGAACGGCCTGTTTCCACGCTGTATCTCTTAGGTCTAAAGTAAAGTCTAAAGTTTTACCTGCGGCTCCCTGGGTGGGCGTTCCCCAGAGCTGGGAGACACTTTGCCAAGCGACTGAATAGTGAATTCATCTGCAAACCGTGAGCTCGCGAGAATCGCCGCTGTTTCTTCATCCACAACTACCGTCTCTCCTTCCTGGTCAATGGAATAGACAGTAATTTAAAAAACTGTAATTCAGTGCGGTTAGATCTGAGAAGGGGGGGGGGGGGGGGAAATCTGCTACAGAGGACAACGTGTGATCACCGACGGAAGATAGGGTGCTGCGGAGAGCACACCGCCGGTCAGGACAAGAAGCCAAGGGAAGGGAAAAGGGAAATTGGTACATGAAGGTATTTGGATAGCGCAGTGGTGCAGCAGTACACGTGCTGCCTCACAGCAGCAGAGACGCAGGTTCAATCCTGACTACAGGTGATGTATGCGTGGAGGTTGCACATTCTCCCTGTGACCGCGTAGGTTTTCTTTGGCCGTTCCTGTTTCCTCCCACATCCGAAAGACAAGCAGGTTTTTTAGGATGCCAATGTGGGATCACAGAAAACCAGTGTAAGGGAGATCAGTGGTCGGTGTGGACCCAGTGGGTCGAAGAGCCTGTTTCCGTGCTGTATCTCTAAACTGAACACTCTTGATTCTTTAACTGAATCCAATCAAGAGGAACAAACGTCTTCAACAGAGGAAAGAAACTGTAGATGCTGGCTTACAATAAAAGACACAAAGTAACTCAGCGGGTCAAGCAGCATCTCGAGAGAACATGGATAGGTGACGGTTCAGGTCTGGACTCTCCCGAGTCTGAAGAATAAAGGAGACCGGAAAAGTAAAGGAAATGGAAAGCGATGAACGGTTGAGATGAGACGCATGGAATGGGAGCCGATGTGTGATGCATCCGGAGAGAACCCGGCAGCAATAGCGGAGAGGTCCGTGCGGCAGTCGACGATGGCGCCGACCGATGGACGAGGACGGAACACGTGGAAGTGAGGACGCAAAGGGCGGGGGAGGGAACAAAGGCGAACCCGGCATGGGGGAGGGGGATTGGCACGAGTAGGGGGGTTGGGGGGGGGAAATAAAGGGGGACCTGGCACGGATAATGTGTATACTTTGTAAGTTTGTCAGCAACCTTATGTGGCGACTATTTGTATACATTGGGTATGCAAGCGAAGAATTTCACTGTGACAATAAAGTATTCATTCAACATTGACAGACATAAACCTGCCTACTTCTCGCGCAGGCAGAGGAGATTAGTTAAACTTGGTATCGTGTTCGGTACGGACTCTGTGGGCCAAACGGCCTGATCTGGTGCTGTACTGTTCTAAATTTAGATCATGACTTCTTACATTAAACGTGTAATTGATGTCAAACTCCAGCTTCTCTCTGCAGCCCTCGACGCAGCCGTTGTAAATGACACGGCTTCTTTCTCTGGGAACCCCGGCTGCGACTTTGAACAGTCGGTATGTGGCAGAAACAAACTTGCAGTCACCTGAGAAGAGGAGAGAAAGTAACATGGACTGGTCTGAATGCTGTATCAGTCTATTTTAATTAGAGATATAGTGCGCAAACAGGCCTTACGGCACCGACCAGCGATCCCCACACATTAACACAAGCCGACACACACTAGGGACAATTTATACTTATACCAAGTATACAAACCCAAGCCAAATAACCTGCAAACCTGTACGTCCTTAAAGTGTGGGAGGAAGTCGAAGATCTTGGAGCAAACCCACGCAGTCACGGGGAGAACGTACAGACTCCGAACAGACAGCACCTGTAGTCGGGATCGAACCTGGATCTCTGGTGCTGCAAGTACCAGTACAAGCTACTGTACCACCGTGCCACCACCAGTCATCTCAACGTTAATCGCAGGTTGGCGGCCCCTGTAACTGAACTGTGCCGGAGCCTTGTGGGTTAGTAAGATGCCGGCGATCCACAAACAGACAGACGACAAACCTCACCACAATACGGAGCCAAGTCGTCACAAGTCTTAATCTCTTTACTTTAGAGATACAGCACGGAAACAGGCCCTTCGGACCACCGAGTCCACGCCTACCAGCGATCACTCCACACACCAATCCTATCCTACACGCTGAGGACCATTTTACAATTTTACCAAAGCCAATTAATCTACAAACCTGTAGGTCTTTGGACCAGAGACCCGGGATCGCTCCTGACCACGGGCATTGTCTGTAGAGCTCATACGTTCTCCTTGTGACAAGGTGGGTTTTCTCCCGCTGGTTTCGTCCAGACATACATATTTGTAGGTTAAGTAGTTGCTGTAAATTGTCCCGAGTGTGTAAGGGAGATCGATAGGTGTGAACTCGGTGGGCCAAAGGGCCTGTTTCCACATTGTATCTCTAAACTATTTCCTGCACTTCAATGTGCCTATCCAAAAGCCTCCTAAATGCCACTACCGTATCTGCCTCCACCACCACCACCCCTGGCAGTGCATTCCCCAATGCCCCTACCACCCGGTGTAAAAAAAAACTTGCCCTGCACATCGCCATTAAACTTGTCCCCTCTCACCTTATAGTTATGCCCACTAGTGTTGGACATGTTCACCCTGGCGAAAAAGGTTCTGGATGTCTACCCTATCTATGCCTCTCATAATTCTATATACAGATCCACCACCGATTTTCCGGCAAGTGGTTTAGCAGCACCTCCTTTAATCTGGACAAACTTACAAGAATGCACATGAAATACCCCTCCAGAAGTCGGGTGAGGCAGCCGATCTCGACCACATCCGGACTTCCTCACCGATTGGCGAGCCAAATTTGTCCCCTGCGGCTGGGGCCCTGGAACTCTGGCCTGGCCGTAGCCGGCAGATCCATTCCGAGAGGCGACTTTACAGGCCGGCTATCGCGGTTCCCCAGCAGCCTGGGCGGACCGTTCGGACACCGTTGGACTCCTCTCGGAGGCAGTGACCTCTGTGGATCCGGCAAAAAGGATAATCCAGAAAGGACATGACGGAAAATCATTAGTGGACCCTGTACTTCTATCAAGTTTCCCACTCAACCTCCGACATTCTGGAGAAATATACTCTTACCAATTATCTGCTGGAGCTCTTCATTTTCCACGGGCACCTTGCTAGCAGCCACCAGTCTCGGTTCATTGAAACCCACCTTCTTTGCAATTTCAACAAATTCTTTCCACAACAGAGCACCACCCAGACACTCACCTAAAGAAAAAACATTTGACAAATTACATTACATTCCATTAGTTCCCGGTGCCCACCATGTTCATTTGTTTCCTACCAGTACAGTCAATGGATAGGATATTCACCTATGCTAGTTTGCAGTTAAGGAGCATTTCCATTTTAAATTCTCATGCCGGTTTTCAAATCCCTGCAGACCACTGCTCTCCTTCCTATTCCTCCAACATCTTCCAATGTTACAACTCCCCAAAATTCCTGCACTTCCCCTAATTCTGGCCTCTTGGTCAACCCGGAATATAATCGCTCCACTAATGACAGCCCAACCATCATGCTCCCACGTGCTGGAATTAATCTCTCTGCCGTCCTTTTCCTCCCTTCATAAAACTGCTCAACACTTTGGCTGAACGTTCCGTCAATAGTCCAAAATCTCCTTAGTTTAGTTTACAGTTAGAGTGCAGAAACAGGCCCTTCGGCCCACCGAGTTCGCTCCGGCCACCTTTCTAGATCTATCCTACACACTAGGGACAATTTACAGAATCCAATTAACCTAGAAAACTGCATGTCTTTGGCATGTGGAAGGAAACCGGAGCACCCAGAGAAAACCCATGCAGGTCACAGGGACAATTTACAAAGTCGGTACAGACAGCACCCATTGTCAGGATTGAACTCGGGTCTCTGGCGCTGTCAGGCAGCAACTCTATCGCTGTGCCACCCTTGTGTGACTCTGCTTTAAGTTCTGTAATGCTCCTGGGCCCCATCTTCAGGGTGGCACAGTGGTGCAGAGGCAGAGTTGCTGCCTTACAGCACCAGACACCCCAGTTCAATCCTGACTATGTTTGCTGTCTGTACGGACTTTGTAAATTCTCCCTGTTGAATCAGTTGAATTTCTTTTGGCAAACCAGCAATTTCATGGTCAAATCTCTTTCTTCTCACTTGCTGCTGAATCCAGCCACTTCAATTAATCTTTCTCAGTAACAATAGGTGATGTTAGTAATGTGTTTGCGTTAGAGGTCCCCCACCCATTTACCGACACCCTTGATACCGACACCCAACAGAGATCACGGCCTTGGGAGACCAGAGATACGGGCGACAAAGTTGGCCCCAGAAGTCGGTTATGTGAACGGATCTGCCGGCTTCAGCCAGATCGACCGCAGGGGGAAAATGCGACCCGCTGATCGACGTGGAAGTCCCGACAAGGTCGAGATCGGCCGCCTTGCTCAGCCCAGGCATCACATTTTCGGGGGGGGGGGGGGGGGGGAGGAATTTTGTCCGGATTAAAAGAGGCATTAGACCACCAGTTGCTGGAAAATCAGTTAAAGAAGGAACTGCAGATGCTGGAGAATCGAGGGTTACACAAAAAGCTGGAGAAACTCAGCGGGTGCAGCAGCATCTAAGGAGCGAAGGAGATAGGCGACGTTTCGGGTCTGAAGAAGGGTCTCGACCCGAAACGTCGCCTATCTCCTTCGCTCCTTAGATGCTGCTGCACCCGCTGAGTTTCTCCAGCTTTTTGTGTAACGCTGGAAAATCAGTGGTGGGCCTGTACTCAATAGAAATAAATGTATCTTGAATTAGCAGGATTTATTTCCACATACCCCACAAAACCTTGTGTGTCCTTACAGCATCTGGAAGTTCACGATCGGCATAGATATCACTGAAGTACATTTCACCACCATCCTAACAATGACAAAACCAATTCCAATCAGTACCATGCAGCAAGTGTAGACCCCCCCCCCCCCCATTCACTAAAAACCATCTCGTTACATAGAATAGTATAGCACAGGAACAGGCCTGTCAGCCCACTATGTCTGTGTCGAACAAGATGCCAAGACCAACTCTCATCTGCCTGCAGATGATCCATGTCCCTTCTTTCCCTACATATCCATGTGCCTATCCAAAGGTTTATTAAATGCCACATTCCTATCTGCCCTCACCCATAGCGCGTTCCAGGCACCTACCACCCTCTGTGTAAAAAAAACTTGCCCCACTCATCTCTTTTAAAGTTTGCCCCTCAAGTGTCAAAGTGTTTTGTCGTATGTCCCGAAACAGAAAAGTGAAACGTTTACTTGCAGCAGCACAACAGACATGTAAACATAGTTCTCTGTAGACGCCATAATAAACATCAAAAGTTCAATATATATCAAAAAACTATAAAGTGCAAAGACAAAGGCAAAACCCCAGGACCTTAGAGCAATCAGGTAGTTTGTAGTTCAGACTTTAGTTGGAGTTCGTAGTGTTCAATAGCTTAGACACAAAATGCTGGAGTAACTCGGCAGAACAGGCAGCACCTCTGGAGAGAAGGAATGGGTGACATTTCGGGTCGAGATCCTTCTTCAGGCTGATGTCAGGGGACAATAGACAGTAGACAATAGGTGTAGGCCATTCGACTCGAGCCAGCACCGCCATTTAATGTGATCATGGCCGATCATCCACAATCAGTACCCCGAGCCTGCCTTCTCCCCATATCCCTTGACTCCGTTATCTTTAAGAGCTCTTTCTATCTTTAAGAACTCTATCTATTGGGCGGGACAGAGATAGAATGTAGTCGGAGACAGTAAAACTGATGGGAGAACTGGGAAGGGGGAGGGGATGGAGAGAGAGGGAAAGTAATCTAAGGTTAGAGAAGTCAATGTTCAGACTGCTGAGGTGTAAGCTACCCATGCGAAATATGAGGTGCTGTTCCTCCAATTTGCACTGGGCCTCACTCTGACAATGGAGGAGGCCCAGGACAGAAAGGTCAGATTGGTAATGGGAAGGGAGTTAAAGTGCTGAACAACTGGGAGATCAGGTAGGTTAAGGCGGACTGAGCAGAGGTGTTCAGTGAAACGATTGCCGAGCCTGCGCTTGGTCTCGCCGATATACAGGAGTTGACACCTGGAACAGCGGATACATTAGATGAGGTTGGAGGAGGTGCAAGTGAACCTCTGCCTCACCTGGAAAGACCTTCGGGGTCCTTGGATGGAGTCGAGGGGGGAGGTAAAGGGACAGGTGTTGCATCTCCTGCGGTTGTAGGGGAAAGTACCTGGGGAGGGGGTGGTTTGGGTGGGAAGGGACGAGTTGACCGGAGAGTTGTGGAGGGATCGCTCTCTGCGGAAAGCAGAAAGGGGTGTAGATGGGAAGATGTGGCCAGTGGTGGGATCCTGTTGGAGGTGGCGAAAATGTTGGATGATTATGTGCTGTATGCGACGACAAGGGGGGACCCTTTCCTTGTTACAAATGGGGGTAGGGGGGGCAAGAGCGGAGCTGCGGGATATCGAGAAGACCTTAGCGAGAGCCTCATCTATAATGGAAGAGGGGAATCCCCGTTCCCTAAAGAATGAGAGCAACTCCAATTACCTGGTATGGAACACCTTATCTTGGGCGCAGATGCGGCGTAGACGGACAAATTGGGGGTAGGGGATAGCAGGTTGGGAAGAAGTGTAGTCTAGATAACTATGGGAGTCAGTGGGTTTGTAATAGATGTCGGTCAATAGTCTGTCTCCGGTGAAGGAGACGGTGAGATCTAGAAACGGTAGAAGAGATGTCGGAAGAAGAGAAGCTGCTCCTGAACCTGGATGTTACAGTTTTCAAGCTCCTATACCTTCTTCGCGATGGCAGGAGTGAAATTAAAGCTAGTTAAGGAACTGTCTATGTAGCCCATTTCTGCCAGTTACTGTCTCTGGACCCTGCCAATGCCAGGTACTGTCTACCCCATCTATGCCAAGTACTGACTATGTACAGGATGTGTAGGAAGGAACTCCAGATGCTGGTTTAAACCAAAGATGGACACAGTAGAGTAACTCAGCGGGACAGGCAGCATTTCTGGAGAGAATAGGTGACGTTTCGGGTCGAGACCCTTCTTCAGACTGACTATGTACCTTATCTAAGCCAGGTACTGATTAAATACCCTATCTATGCTAGGTACACGTCTGCCTATTCCCCCCCCCCCCCAGATGCTGCATGACCCACTGAGTTTCTCCAGCACTTTGTGTTTTGCTTAAGATTCCGGCATCTGCAGTTCCTTGTGTCTTCTTGGAAAAACCATCACCCCTCAGAGCAGGAAGAGACCAAGTCTGTACCTTTAACACTCGATATGCCTCTTTCAGCACAGCTGTTTTATCGGGCGATAGGTTTACCACGCAATTTGATCTGAAACAGAAAATGTAAAAGTCTGTGGTCGATATACATAGCGATCTCCAGCAGGTGTTATATCAGCTGCATTCAAGTACAGCAGGAGCTGTGGTCTTCATGTTAATGGAGCCAAAATCAACCCAGCCCAACAGTAAAAGGGCTACTTCATCCTTATTAGTATGTTCCAGCATCATAATGACACCCCAAAGGTAGCTGCAGTCATGGAGCTGGAAGCAGGCTCTTTGGCCCAACTTGTCCAAATGTCCTAAATGGTGTTATAGTATCTGTGTTAACTACCACCTCTGGCAGCATGCTCCATACATCCACCATCCTTTGTGTAAAGAAAGGTTACTGCTCAGGTCCGATTAAATCTTTCCCCCCTCATCTTAAACCTATGTCCTCTGGTTCTCGATTCCCCTACTCCGGGCAAAAGACTGTGCATTTACCCTATTTATTCTTCTCATAATCTTGTACAAGTCTAGAAGATCGCCCCTCATCCTCATGTGCTCCGAGGAAGAGTCTTAGCCTGCTTGGCCTCTCAATAGCTCAGTCCCTCAAGTCCTGGCAACATCTTCTCTGTACTCTTCCCATCATTTCTTGTAAACGACCCACAAACAGAATAGAGGGATTCAATAATTAATCCATTAAATACCTTTCAATCATCGGTAAACAATTAGAAATCCATGTGAATTTATTGATTTTCTGTTTGCATTTACTTTACAGCCAAAGGGGTTGACCACATTACCCTCTCAAACTCCCCAAAAATGGGAGAAGTTCACATTAACATTTCAAAGACAAATACTATAAATCTATTTTTTTATTTTTACTTTTTTTTCTCTTCTTGCTTTTAGTACGCCTATCCCCCCCCCCCACCCCCTCCGCCACATCATTCTGACCCAAAGCATCCATGTGCAGTGATGCTGCCTGACCTGTTGAGTTAAGCCCCTGTCCCACAGGTGACCTAAACCGCAACCTCTGGTGACCTTGCCCGTCACCCAAGGTTTCCATGAGGTCACAGGAGGTTTTGGTCACTTGACCTAATGGCCGAAAGTGGTTTCCGCGTGGTTGAGGCTTCATCTAGGTTGCTGCTATTTTATCATCATGATTAAAACCGACCCCGACTAAAAATAGGTTGCCGTTTTGAAAACCGATCATTTTTAAGTCGTAGGTCTAGTCGAAGCCGGTTTTCTCCATAGTCGAGGAGAGTTTTCAACATATGTGTGGGAGGAGGGAGGAGGTAAGAGGTTGCAGGTCACCTCGACCTTGATTTTTTTTTTGGGTGGTGGCCCAGGTCATCATAGATTGCTGTTTAGATCTCCTAAGTGGGACAGGGGCTTAACTCTAGCATTTTCTGTCAATCTTTGGTATAAACCAGCAACTGGAATTCCTTTTTACTTCTATAAATCTGCTGTTCATTTTATTTCTGTGCAATCCCCACTAAAAAGAGTAAACATTGCAAAAATATTGTCAATTTGTAAAGATATCCCAGTTTGAGGAGTCTTCTTGGGAAATGCATCAAGGACATAAGGTATTGACGAGATTTGCTCAGTAAATAACCTTTGTTCCACGTTGCCTTTCCCCATCGTGACAAACATACCCGGTCTGTGATGGGGCTGGCCCAACAAAGACATGCACAGGCTCTTTAGCCCAATGAGTCCATGCTAGCCAAGTACCCATTTCATACTCCCCACAATTCCACCTTCCAGATTCCGCCACTTACCTACACATTTGGGACTATTTAGTGGCCAGATCACTCACCAAATTGCTAATTGGATGTAGGAGGCATTTCTTTAGCCAGAGGGTGGTGAATCTGTGGAATTCATTGCCACAGACGGCTGTGGAAGGAAATATTGGGTGCAGACGCCATCCCCGACTTACGCAACAGGCGACTTACGTGAACAATTTTGTATTCAGTACCGAGTGTAATCAAGGTAATATCCTCAACACTGCACGGTCACTCACATTTACATTGGAAATATGCCAGCAATGGCGGCGGTGCGTACCCAGAAGGGCGCGTGCTGCAGAAAGTGCCCCATCAACGAGACGGAACTCAAGCGGGCAATGGCGGCAATGCTTACCCAAGAGGCCGTGCGCCGCGGAAAGACATCGCTGAGAGACTTAATGCTCAGTGAGCTATTTTGGGCAGAGGATGGGGACGTTGATTCCGACTTACATAAGATCTGACTTACATAAAGGTTCATGGAACATTACCCTTACGCAAGTCGGGGATGTGCATGTATTTTAAAACCAGAGATTGATCGGTCCTTGATTAATAAGAGTGTCAAAGATTAAGTGGAAAAGACAGGAGAATGGGGTTAGGAACGGAGAGGAAAATAGATCAGCCATGATCGAATGGTGGAGAAGACTCGATGGGCCGAATGGCCTAACTCTGCTCCTATGTCTTACAAAATCAATGTGGTCACAGAGGATAAAGTACAAACTCCACCTACACTAAACTCGAGGTCAGGATCGAACCTGGGTGTCTGACACTGTGAGGCTGAGACTCTATCTGTGCCACCGTGCAAACGTACTGTTATAAGCCATTACTCTCCCGCTCGACTCAATCGCTGTGCAATGGTGTAATTGCCACAGATCGACAGTTAAAAGAAGCTACATTTTAACATACATAACAAGGTCAAAGCTGTTATCTTTCAGTCCAATGTCACCGAGTTTTTCGATGTAGCCTTGAAGGAAATCCACATTGGGTTTGCTGAAGCCAAACCTCTGCGTGTGATAGTCAATAAACTTCTTTGCCACTTGAATCTGCAAGACAATGTCAATGAGAAGTTAATGAGAAAATATTGTGAGAGTGGAGGATGTAAAGAGGATCAGAGGGATGTGGACAAACTGAGCAAGATAGAATAAAACACAAAGGTTATTCACTGTGATGTAATTGCTAAAGGGCGAGAGACTGGATAAGATGATGTCCAACGGGACCTGGGTTCGCTTGCACACAAATCTCGACTTGCACGGTGGCGCAGCGGGAGAGCTGCCGCCTCACAGCGCCAGAGATCCGAGTTCGATCCTGACTACGGGTGCTGTCTGTACAGAGTTCACACGTTCTCCCTATGACCACGTTGTTTTCTCAGGGTGCTCCGGTTTCCTCCAACATCCCAAAGCCGTGCAGGTTGATTGGCTTCTGTAAATCCGCCAGTGCGTAGGATGATGCTAGTGATCGTTGGTCAGCACGGACTCGGTGGGGCGAAGGGCCTGTTTCCAAGCCAGATCTCCAAAAACTTTACAAAAGCATGCACAGGCAGAGCCGGCAACGAATTTGCAGCTCTCATTCTCCCCCCCCCACCATCTTCCCTGACAGAACTCCCAAATTCCTGGAATTCCGCTGAAGGCTCTCGCTCGGCGTTCCTTTCTCCATGGTAACCGGTGGCCGTGTGCTTCCCGGTTCCCAGCTGCCAGCAACCCACCTGCCCATCGGTCATGTCTACTCCAGTCACGTGACCTTTCTCCCCGACCAATTTGCTGAGCATGTAGCAGTCCCGGCCGCTCCCACTTCCCAAATCCAGGATCCGGCAGCCCTCCAGGCATTCCGGGATCAAGAGTCCACATCCGTAGTACCTGTCCAATGTAATGAAAAACAATTACAAATACAGCAAGCCCTTGTAATAACGGACCATGGGGGTGAAATGGTACTTGTTGTTGCCGATTGTCCATTATAAACGAGTACGGTACAGTAAAGATAGACACAAAAAGCTGGAGTAACTCAGCAGGTCAGGCAGCATCGATGAAACAAAAGCTATCGGTGACCTTTGGGGTCGGAACCCTTCTTCCGACTGAAGAAGCGTTTTGACCTGAAATGTCACCTATTCCTTTCCTCCAGATATGCTGCCTGACCTGCTAGTTACTCCAGGATTTTGTGTCAATTTTCGATGTAAGCCAGCTTCTGCAGTTCCTTCTTACACATAAGGCACAGTAAACCCGCTTTCTTACAGGCCCATGGAGGGGGAACGTTGTAAGAAGGAACTGCAGATTCTGGTTTAAAGCGAAGATATAGACACAAAAAACTGGATTAACTCAGCGGGACAGGCAGCATCTCTGGAGAGAAGGAATGGGTGACGTTTCGGGTCGAGACCCTTCTTCAGACTGGTTAGGTATAAGGGAAACGAGAGACATAGACGGTGATGTGGAGAGATAAAGAACAATGAATGAAAGATATGCCATAAAGTAACGATGATAAAGGAAAATGGATGGTATTCGTTGTTGTTGATTGACCGCTATAACAGAGTGTCATATGTGGCATCTCAGGTGTTGAGACAGTAACATTCAGGTTGAGCAAAAACTGCACTGATAGAGTTGCCTTTCCTTTCAGCTGAAACGTTAAAGAAAAGCCTTACTTGCCCTAAGCTACAAAGCTCCAAGGATAATACAGTAATACAGGCGGTGGCACTGGCATTAAGATTCGTTAGGTTCACCCGCTATTACCGAAATCCATTATTAATCTGTCCGTGAAAACGACGTTTACTGTACAGCAGGTTCCTTGAATGGGCAGTGGAAGCATAGACGACAAACACTTTTACAAAGTACTTGCAGGAGCAGCAGAGAGGTAATGATCTACAGGGCTGTGAACCAAGGGTGATTCACCTTGGCCAGTGTGTGGCAGCCTCTCAAACACTTTATGGCGTGTATTGTTTAAAGAGAGAACAGAGATGACACTGATATTGCCTTAGAGTCATACAGCATGGAAACAGGCCCTTTTGCCCAACTCGGGCTAAACGGGTCACATTCCCAAAATTAAACATTTGGACTTTCTGCGCAGGGTTGAGACACATTTCTGCACCAGAGGATGAGAAATCTTTAGAATTCTGTAAGAATGCTCTCATTGAGTCATACAGCATGGAAATAGACCCTTTGGCCAAACATATCCATGCTGACCAAGATGCCGCATCTACACTAGTCCCACCTGCCCACATTTGGACCATGTCCCTTTAAATGCTGTTATTGTACCTGCTTCAACTGCCTCCTTTAGCAGCTCCTTCCATATACCCACCATCTCCTGAGTGGAAGAAGTTGCCCCTCAGGTTCCCCATTAAGTCTTTCCCCTCTCACCTTAAACCTATGTCCTTTGTTTCCTGATTTCCCTACTCTGGATAGCAGTTTGTGCATTCACTCTACCTATTCCCCACATGATAACCCCTCAACATCCAGTGCTTTAAGGAATAATAAAGTTCTAGCCTGCCCAATCTATCCCTATAGCTCAAGCCCTTGAATCCTGGCTGCTATGTTGATGGCATAATGAATGCAAGGAAAGACACAACCTCATGCAGGAGTTTGGCCATAAAAGTTGACAACTCCAATCAGAAAGGCCAATTTCCCACGGAAATGAAGGACTGTCAGCAGCTCTAACACAAACCAATATCTTTCTGACTCACTTAGCTACAGATATCAGGCACCTTTAAATATTTTCAAATGAAAGGGGATCTGGATTTTATAAGTGCAGACGATAGACACAATGTGCTGGAGTATTGTGTGCAGTTTTGGTCCTCTAATTTGAGGAAGGACATTCTTGCAATTGAGGGAGTGCAGAGCAGATTTACAAGGTTAATTCCCGGGATGGCGGGACTGTCATATGCTGAAAGAATGGAGCAGCTGGGCTTGTACACTCTGGAGTTTAGAAAGATGAGAGGGAATCTCATTGAAACATATAAGATTCTTAAGGGCTTGGACACGCTAGAGGCAGGAAACATGTTCCCGATGTTGGGGGAGTCCAGAACCAGGGGCCACAGTTTAAGAATAAGGAGTACGCCATTTAGAATGGAGATGAGGAAACACTTTTTTCTCACAGAGAGTGGTGAGTCTGTGGAATTCTCTGCCTCAGAGGGCGGTGGAGGCAGGTTCTCTGGATGCTTTCAAGAGAGAGCAAGATAGGGCTCTTAAAAATAGCGGAGTCAGGGGATATGGGGAGAAGGCAGGAACGGGGTACTGATTGGGGATGATCAGCCATGATCACATTGAATGGCGGTGCTGGCTCGAAGGGCCAAATGGCCTACTCCTGCACCTATTGTCTATTGTCTCAGCAGGTCAGGCAGCATCTCTGGAGAAAAAAAAGATGACTGACGAAAAAGGATCAACAAATTCATTTCACTGCACCTTCATGTGACAAATAAAATTGACTTTGACTCCTTCTCCTTGCTCCTGAGCAGCAGAAGATACAGAAGCTTGAAAACACGCATCACCAGACTCAGGAATAGCTTCTTCCCCTCTGTTATCGGGCTTCTGAATATTAAAATAGGGTACTGTCTGATTTACTTCTACCTCATTGTGGACTGATGTGCTACAATGCTGAGAGCAATATTCTGCACTCTGTATATTTCCCCTTTGCTCCACCTATTGTACTTGAGGTTGGACTGATTGCATTTATGTGTGGTATATATGATCTATTTGTGTGGCGTGCAAAACAAAGCTTTTCACTGCATCTCGGTACACGTGACAATAACACACCTAAATCTAAACCTAGGAAACAGGCCCCTTGGCCCCACTATCCACCCGTTTACACTAATTCCAAGTAAAGCTTTGTTTTTTTCTTCCCCCGTTCTCATCAACAGGCTCCAGATTCTACCACTCACCTGCACACAGGGAGTAATTTACAGAGCGCCAATTCACCTACCAACAAGTTTGTCGTTGGGATGTGGCAGGAAACTGGAGCAGCTGGGGAAACCAATGCGGTCTCAAGGAGAACGTGCAAGTTCCACACAGACAGCTACCGAGGCCAGGATTGAACCGGGTCGCTGGCGCTGCGATGCAGCGGCTCTACCAGCTACGCCACAATACCATTTTGTTCAAAGACAATCGGGGACAGTCAATTCACGCTGACCTTGGCAGCCACATCCCGAATCGAGTTATGTACAAGCAGTCGACTTGCTGCATCAAAAAAACAATGTTTGACCTTGTGCTTTCACACCGTGTCCTTAAGGAAAGATCAAACTTCAGTGCAGGTGGGGATATTATCAGATTATATCATATATTGTGCAACAACCCACTCATAATAAAAGTATAAAATTCCTGTGGGATTCTCACTAACACAAAAGTAACATGTCGTTGTAAACAATTGTGCATGTCTAGGAACAGGAAGAGTACAAGATTCAAGCTCAAGGGACAAAGTTTAAAGCAAATGGGCGGGGTAGGTTTATCTTTCATTCAGAGAGTGGTGGTGGCATGGAACACGCTGTCAGTGGTGGTGGTGGAGGCAGATACGATAGTGGTGTTTAAGAGGCTATTGGATAGACACACATGGAGATACAGGGATTGGAGGGAGATGGATCATGTACAGGCAGATAAGTCTTGGCATCATGTTTGGCACAGACATTGTGGGCCGAAAGGTCTGTTGCTCTGCTGTACAGTACTGCTGTTCAACAAGATATGGCAGTCCAAAGAGCCCGTTTCTATGCTGTAAAACTCTATGACGCCATTGATAATATCACTCATTGGGATCATAAAGATAAAAATTATGGAGATTTCAGACCTGGAGCTCACTTCTTCGTGAACATCTTTCAAGGCGTCCTGCACATACTTAGTGAGTCTTTTCCCTGGAGTGACACACGCGTTCAATACCAGATCGTCCGTTCCCTGCAGCCTCTTCCCATAATAATCCTATTGACAAAGTCAGAGAGTGTTGTAGAGACATGGGTGTGGCTGAGAGGAGCCAGAATTTACCAAGCAGTTTGCCCCTCACAGGAGTAGCACAGAATTATCATAGACATTCAACGTGGAAACAGGCCATTCAACCCAACTTGCCCTTCCCGACCACGATGTCCCATCTACACTAGTCCCACCTGCCTGCGTTTGGCCCATATCCCTTTAAACTTTTCCTATCCCATGTACCTTTCCAAATGTCTTTTAAATCTTTTTATAGTACCTGCCTCAATGGCACCTTGTTCCATACACCCACCACCCCTTGTGTGGGAAAAAGTTGCCTCTCAGGTTCCCATTAAGTCTTTCCCTTCCACCGTAAACGTATGTCCTTTAGCTCTTGATTCCCCAACTTGCGTAAAAGACTCTGCATCAACCTTATCTATTCCCCTCATAATCTTATACCTCTATAAGATCTCACCTCAGCCTCCCGCATTCCAGGCAATAGATTCCTAGCCAGCCCAACCTCCCCCAACAGCTCAGGCCTTCAAGTCCTGGCTACATCCCTGTAAAAAATATAAAAGCACTATGCTCCTAATCCCCTAATGCATTCACCATTGCAAATAAACCAATGGTGTCGATGGAGCGGATGGGAATGTGGGATACCATGGAACTAGTGTGAATGGGCGAATGATGGGCTGCACACTCGATGGGCCAAAGGGCCCGTTTTGATGCTTTATCTCTAAACTAAACACGTGGCATTAATAAACCGAACCCTAAATTAAAGAAAGGATCCGCGTTAAAATAAATTACCTTGACATCCTCGTGAATTTTCAAATGTTGACAACATCCAGATGAAGAGATGCTGGAAAAAACAATTAAAAACCAATGATGAAAGGTTTCTCTCAACCTTGCCTTTTCTGGGAGAAAGTCAACAGGGAGCTTGGAAAAAAGGCCCTTCGGCCCACAGTCCACGTCGACCACTGATTACCCATTCACACTAGTTCTATGTTATTCCATTTTCTCATCCACTCTTTACTTTAGACTTAGTGTGGCAAAAGGCCCATGCCAACCAGGCAGGTACTACAGTGCCCTCCATAATGTTTGGGACAAATGCCCATCATTTACTTATTTGCCTCTGTACTCCACAATTTGAGATTTGTAATAGAAAAAAAATCACATGTGGTTAAAGTGCACATTGTCAGATTTTAATAAAGGCCATTTTTATACATTTTGGTTTCACCATGTAGAAATTACAGCAGTGTTTATACATAGTCCCTCCATTTCAAGACACCATAATGTTTGGGACACAGCAATGTCATGTTTGGTATTTTGTTGCATATCCTTTGCATGCAATGACTGCTTGAAGTCTGCAATTCGTGGACATCACCAGTTGCTGGGTGTCCTCTCTGGTGATGCTCTGCCAGGCCTGTATTGCAGCCATCTTTAGTTTATGCTTGTTTAGGGGGCTAGTCCCCTTCAGTTTTCTCTTCAGCTTATAAAAGTCATGTTCAATTGGGTTCAGATCAGGTGATTGACGTGGCCACTCAAGAATTAACCATTTCTTAGCTTTGAAAAACTCTTTTGTTGAGGCACTTGTTTGAACTCGAGCACATAGGATGTGGCTGAGCACTTAATTATCATTAAGAATTAATTATGCTACTGCCATCAGCAGTTGTACCATCAATGAAGATAAGTGAGCCAGTACCTTCAGCAGCCATACATGACCAAGCCATAACACCCCCACCACCGTGTTTCACAGATGAGGTGATCTTCAGATCTTTGGCAGTTCCTTCTCTCCTCCATACTTTGCTCTTGACATTATTCTGATATAAATTAATCTTCATCTCATCTGTCCACAAGACCTTTTTCCAGAAGTGTGGTTGCTCTTGTAAGTACTTCTTGGCAAGCTCACCAGTGCTCTCTTTCTTCATAATGATGTTCCAAACAGTTGATTTTGGTAAGCCTAAAGTTTGGCTGATGTCTCTAACATTTTTATTCTTGTTTCCCAGTCTCATAATGGCGTATTTGACTTTAATTGGGACAACTTTGGTCCTCATGTTGATAAACAGCAATAAAAGTTTCCAAAGGTGATGGAAAGACTGGAGGAAAGATTAGGTGCTGGAGCTCTCTTATACCTGCATTAAGGAGGCATTTAAACACACCTGAGCAATTACAAACACCTGTGAAGCCATGTGTCCCAAACAATATGGTGCCCTGAAATGGGGGGGGGGACTATGTATAAACAAAGCTGTAATGTAAACCAAAATGTATAAAAATGGCCTTTAATAAAATCTGACTTTAACCACATGTTATTTTTTCTATTACAAATCTCAAAATGTGGAGTACTGATGCAAATAAATAAATGATGGGTCTTAGTCCCAAACATTATGAAGGGCACTGTATAACAACATTTAAAACATATTTGAACAGGTACATGGATACAAAATTTAGAGGAAGATGGGCCAAATACAGGCAGGTGGGACTGATGTAGATGGGGCATCTTGGTCGGCATGGGTAAGTATGGCCGAAGGGCCTGTTTCCATGCTCTTTGAGACTGGGAGGAAATCCCAGAACCAAGACATTGGGATTCCCAGAACCAAAGGCGTGCGAGTTTGTAGTTTCATTGACCTCTGCAAATTACCCTTATTTGTGTTGATGGGATAAGAAAGTGTGATAATATGTAACTCGTGTGAATGGGCAAACAATTCTCAAACAGCGGAAGGGTGTAGGGTCCCCATTCAAAACGTCACCCAAAATGTGCTGTAAAGATGCTGCCTGACCTGCTGAGTTACTCCAGCACTTTGTGACTGCAGTATCTTTGGTATAGAGGAGGGTGGAATTTGTCGAGCGATAGACCTCAGTTGGCACTTGTTTTCTCTCCTAATTCTGCAAGAGAGTATCCTACCAGAGGAACCTTATCGGTTTCTCTCGCCACAGATGCTGCCCGGCTTGCTGAGTGTTTCCAACACTTTTGCTGCAATAAGGCGAGTGCACTGATGACTTATTTCTCTTTTGCAATATTTTGCATCCGCTCGCTTGCTTGCAGCGAGTGCACGACGTGCTTTGCTGGCTTGGTCAGGGTTAAGGAGAGAGGCAGCACTATACCTTCCAGCAGAGCCCAGCTCACGATCCTGCACCGACGCCATTGCCTCCGTCTCCCAAACTCCAGCGCACTTCCGCACCGCCACGTAACACCCCCCCGGACTGTCAATCATTTACCCTGAGCCCGCGGCCAAAGAACTTCATTCCAGTCTGTGGGTGAATTGTACAAAGGTCGGAATCATAAGAGCTGAATGGAATAATGCAAAATAAACAGGGTACGAGCTCACTTTCAAACGCTGCATGTATTTTCTTTGGAGAAAAGGATGAGGTTGAGGGACCACATTAAAGGTGTATAAAGGTCTTTTATTTTTATATAAAATTCCAGAGGACATAGGTTCAAGGTGAAGGGAGGGGAAATAATTTAATAGAAACTGAGAGGCGACCTTCTGGAGGTGTATAAAAGAGAAGACGCAAGGACATAGGTTTAGGGTTGGACAGGCTAGATGCAGGAAGATTATTCCCGATATTGGGGAAGTCCAGAACAAGAGGTCACAGTTTAAGGATAAGGGGGAAGTCTTTTAGGACCGAGATGAGAAAAACATTTTTCACACAGAGAGTGGTGAATCTCTGGAATTCTCTGCCACAGAAGGTAGTTAAGGAGTTAGATGTGGCCCTTGTGGCTAAAGGGATCAGGGGGTATGGAGAGAGGGCAGGTACAGGATACTGAGTTGGATGATCAGCCATGATCATATTGAATGGCGGTGCAGGCTCGAAGGGCCGAATGGTTTACTCCTGCATCTATTTTCTATGTTTCTAAGGTGAGGAGCAACTTTTTCACACGGGTGGAAGATATATGGAATGAGCAGCGTGAAGAGGTAGATACCAGAACAGCATTTAAGAAACACATAGGCAGGTACATGAATAGGAAAGGTTTAGCGATAGATAAGGGCCAAAAGCAGACAGGTGGGACTAGTGTGGATGGGCATTTTGGATGGCACGGGCGAGTTGAGCCTGTTTCTGTGTTGTATCCAAAATTTGGATAGAAAAAGGTTTAGAAGGATATGGCCCAAATGTAGGCTTTGTGATTAGCTCAGCTTTGATCCTGACCTTGGGTGCTTTCTGTGGTGTTTACATGTTCTCCCCGTGACCGCGTGGGTTTCTTCCAGGTGCTCTGCTTTCCTCCCACATTCCAAAAACGTACAGGTTTATCGGTTAATTGACCTCTGTACATTTGCCATAATATGCAGGATGCGAGAGTGGGAATACACTAGAACTAATGTACAGGTGATCAATGGTCCTGGAAAGGATGTTTCCAACAATGATAGTAGGGCCACAGGGCACAGGCTCAAATGATATACCTTCAAAATGGACATGATGAGGAATTTATTTAGCCAGAGGGTGGTGAATTCGTGCAATTCATTGCCACAGATAATTGTTGAGGCTAAGAGATTGGGTATTTTTAAGGCAGAGATTGATAGGTTCTTGATTAGGAAGGGTGTCAAAGGTTATGGGGAGAAGGCAAGAGGGGTTGAGATGGAAAAATAGATCAGCCATGATTAAATGGCGGAGTAGACTCAAAGGGCTGAATGGCCTCATTCTTATCCCATGTCATGGTCGGTGTGGACATGGAGGACCAAAGAGCCTGGTCCCACGCTGTATCTCTAATGTAAATAAACTGAAGTACCAAGCAGCAGATCTTTGGGATTTAATACCAGAACAGTGTCATTCATTTATTCAGTCTGGCACAGAGTAAAGCTCTCCAGTTATGTACAAATGCGACTTCTACAGATTATGTACAGATGCAAATAAATAAATGATGGGTCTTAGTCCCAAACATTATGAAGGGCACTGTATAACAACATTTAAAACATATTTGAGCAGGTACATGGATACAAAATTTAGAGGAATATGGGCCAAATACATGCAGGTGGGACTGATGTAGATGGGGCATCTTGGTCGGCACGGGTAAGTATGGCCGAAGGGCCCGTTTCCATGCTCTTTGAGACTGGGAGGAAATCCCAGAACCAAGACATTGGGATTCCCAGAACCAAAGGCGTGCGAGTTTGTAGTTTCATTGACCTCTGCAAATTACCCTTATTTGTGTTGAGGGGATAAGAAAGTATGATAATATGTAACTCGTGTGAATGGGCAAACAATTCTCAAACAGTGGAAGGGTGTAGGGTCCCCATTCAAAACGTCACCCAAAATGTGCTGTAAAGATGCTGCCTGACCTGCTGAGTTACTCCAGCACTTTGTGACCACAGTATCTTTGGTATATTGGAGGATGGTATTTGTCGAGCAATAGACCTCAGTTGGCACTTGTTTTCTCTCCTAATTCTGCAAGAGAGTATCCTACCAGAGGAACCTTATCGGTTTCTCTCGCCACAGATGCTGCCCGGCTTGCTGAGTGTATCCAACACTTTTGCTGCAATAAGGCGAGTGCACTGATGACTTATTTCTCTTTTGCAATATTTTGCATCCGCTCGCTTGCTTGCAGCGAGTGCACGACGTGCTTTGCTGGCTTGGTCAGGGTTAAGGAGAGAGGCAGCACTATACCTTCCAGCAGAGCCCAGCTCACGATCCTGCACCGACGCCATTGCCTCCGTCTCCCAAACTCCAGCGCACTTCCGCACCGCCACGTAACACCCCCCTGGGCTGTCAATCATTTACCCTGAGCCCGCGGCCAAAGAACTTCATTCCAGTCTGTGGGTGAATTGTACAAAGGTCGGAATCATAAGAGCTGAAAGGAATAATGCAAAATAAACAGGGTACGAGCTCACTTTCAAACGCTGCATGTATTTTCTTTGGAGAAAAGGATGAGGTTGAGGGACCACATTAAAGGTGTATAAAGGTCTTTTATTTTTATATAAAATTCCAGAGGACATAGGTTCAAGGTGAAGGGAGGGGAAATAATTTAATAGAAACTGAGAGGCGACCTTCTGGAGGTGTATAAAAGAGAAGACGCAAGGACATAGGTTTAGGGTTGGACAGGCTAGATGCAGGAAGATTATTCCCGATATTGGGGAAGTCCAGAACAAGAGGTCACAGTTTAAGGATAAGGGGGAAGTCTTTTAGGACCGAGATGAGAAAAACATTTTTCACACAGAGAGTGGTGAATCTCTGGAATTCTCTGCCACAGAAGGTAGTTAAGGAGTTAGATGTGGCCCTTGTGGCTAAAGGGATCAGGGGGTATGGAGAGAGGGCAGGTACAGGATACTGAGTTGGATGATCAGCCATGATCATATTGAATGGCGGTGCAGGCTCGAAGGGCCGAATGGTTTACTCCTGCATCTATTTTCTATGTTTCTAAGGTGAGGAGCAACTTTTTCACACGGGTGGAAGATATATGGAATGAGCAGCGTGAAGAGGTAGATACCAGAACAGCATTTAAGAAACACATAGGCAGGTACATGAATAGGAAAGGTTTAGCGATAGATAAGGGCCAAAAGCAGACAGGTGGGACTAGTGTGGATGGGCATTTTGGATGGCACGGGCGAGTTGAGCCTGTTTCTGTGTTGTATCCAAAATTTGGATAGAAAAAGGTTTAGAAGGATATGGCCCAAATGTAGGCTTTGTGATTAGCTCAGCTTTGATCCTGACCTTGGGTGCTTTCTGTGGTGTTTACATGTTCTCCCCGTGACCGCGTGGGTTTCTTCCAGGTGCTCTGGTTTCCTCCCACATTCCAAAAACGTACAGGTTTATAGGTTAATTGACCTCTGTACATTTGCCATAATATGCAGGATGCGAGAGTGGGAATACACTAGAACTAATGTACAGGTGATCAATGGTCCTGGAAAGGATGTTTCCAACAATGATAGTAGGGCCACAGGGCACAGGCTCAAATGATATACCTTCAAAATGGACATGATGAGGAATTTATTTAGCCAGAGGGTGGTGAATTCGTGCAATTCATTGCCACAGATAATTGTTGAGGCTAAGAGATTGGGTATTTTTAAGGCAGAGATTGATAGGTTCTTGATTAGGAAGGGTGTCAAAGGTTATGGGGAGAAGGCAAGAGGGGTTGAGATGGAAAAATAGATCAGCCATGATTAAATGGCGGAGTAGACTCAAAGGGCTGAATGGCCTCATTCTTATCCCATGTCATGGTCGGTGTGGACATGGAGGACCAAAGAGCCTGGTCCCACGCTGTATCTCTAATGTAAATAAACTGAAGTACCAAGCAGCAGATCTTTGGGATTTAATACCAGAACAGTGTCATTCATTTATTCAGTCTGGCACAGAGTAAAGCTCTCCAGTTATGTACAAATGCGACTTCTACAGATTATGTACAGATGCAAATAAATAAATGATGGGTCTTAGTCCCAAACATTATGAAGGGCACTGTATAACAACATTTAAAACATATTTGAGCAGGTACATGGATACAAAATTTAGAGGAATATGGGCCAAATACATGCAGGTGGGACTGATGTAGATGGGGCATCTTGGTCGGCACGGGTAAGTATGGCCGAAGGGCCCGTTTCCATGCTCTTTGAGACTGGGAGGAAATCCCAGAACCAAGACATTGGGATTCCCAGAACCAAAGGCGTGCGAGTTTGTAGTTTCATTGACCTCTGCAAATTACCCTTATTTGTGTTGAGGGGATAAGAAAGTATGATAATATGTAACTCGTGTGAATGGGCAAACAATTCTCAAACAGTGGAAGGGTGTAGGGTCCCCATTCAAAACGTCACCCAAAATGTGCTGTAAAGATGCTGCCTGACCTGCTGAGTTACTCCAGCACTTTGTGACCACAGTATCTTTGGTATATTGGAGGATGGTATTTGTCGAGCGATAGACCTCAGTTGGCACTTGTTTTCTCTCCTAATTCTGCAAGAGAGTATCCTACCAGAGGAACCTTATCGGTTTCTCTCGCCACAGATGCTGCCCGGCTTGCTGAGTGTATCCAACACTTTTGCTGCAATAAGGCGAGTGCACTGATGACTTATTTCTCTTTTGCAATATTTTGCATCCGCTCGCTTGCTTGCAGCGAGTGCACGACGTGCTTTGCTGGCTTGGTCAGGGTTAAGGAGAGAGGCAGCACTATACCTTCCAGCAGAGCCCAGCTCACGATCCTGCACCGACGCCATTGCCTCCGTCTCCCAAACTCCAGCGCACTTCCGCACCGCCACGTAACACCCCCCCGGGCTGTCAATCATTTACCCTGAGCCCGCGGCCAAAGAACTTCATTCCAGTCTGTGGGTGAATTGTACAAAGGTCGGAATCATAAGAGCTGAAAGGAATAATGCAAAATAAACAGGGTACGAGCTCACTTTCAAACGCTGCATGTATTTTCTTTGGAGAAAAGGATGAGGTTGAGGGACCACATTAAAGGTGTATAAAGGTCTTTTATTTTTATATAAAATTCCAGAGGACATAGGTTCAAGGTGAAGGGAGGGGAAATAATTTAATAGAAACTGAGAGGCGACCTTCTGGAGGTGTATAAAAGAGAAGACGCAAGGACATAGGTTTAGGGTTGGACAGGCTAGATGCGGGAAGATTATTCCCGATATTGGGGAAGTCCAGAACAAGAGGTCACAGTTTAAGGATAAGGGGGAAGTCTTTTAGGACCGAGATGAGAAAAACATTTTTCACACAGAGAGTGGTGAATCTCTGGAATTCTCTGCCACAGAAGGTAGTTAAGGAGTTAGATGTGGCCCTTGTGGCTAAAGGGATCAGGGGGTATGGAGAGAGGGCAGGTACAGGATACTGAGTTGGATGATCAGCCATGATCATATTGAATGGCGGTGCAGGCTCGAAGGGCCAAATGGTTTACTCCTGCATCTATTTTCTATGTTTCTAAGGTGAGGAGCAACTTTTTCACACGGGTGGAAGATATATGGAATGAGCAGCGTGAAGAGGTAGATACCAGAACAGCATTTAAGAAACACATAGGCAGGTACATGAATAGGAAAGGTTTAGCGATAGATAAGGGCCAAAAGCAGACAGGTGGGACTAGTGTGGATGGGCATTTTGGATGGCACGGGCGAGTTGAGCCTGTTTCTGTGTTGTATCCAAAATTTGGATAGAAAAAGGTTTAGAAGGATATGGCCCAAATGTAGGCTTTGTGATTAGCTCAGCTTTGATCCTGACCTTGGGTACTTTCTGTGGTGTTTACATGTTCTCCCCGTGACCGCGTGGGTTTCTTCCAGGTGCTCTGGTTTCCTCCCACATTCCAAAAACGTACAGGTTTATAGGTTAATTGACCTCTGTACATTTGCCATAATATGCAGGATGCGAGAGTGGGAATACACTAGAACTAATGTACAGGTGATCAATGGTCCTGGAAAGGATGTTTCCAACAATGATAGTAGGGCCACAGGGCACAGGCTCAAATGATATACCTTCAAAATGGACATGATGAGGAATTTATTTAGCCAGAGGGTGGTGAATTCGTGCAATTCATTGCCACAGATAATTGTTGAGGCTAAGAGATTGGGTATTTTTAAGGCAGAGATTGATAGGTTCTTGATTAGGAAGGGTGTCAAAGGTTATGGGGAGAAGGCAAGAGGGGTTGAGATGGAAAAATAGATCAGCCATGATTAAATGGCGGAGTAGACTCAAAGGGCTGAATGGCCTCATTCTTATCCCATGTCATGGTCGGTGTGGACATGGAGGACCAAAGAGCCTGGTCCCACGCTGTATCTCTAATGTAAATAAACTGAAGTACCAAGCAGCAGATCTTTGGGATTTAATACCAGAACAGTGTCATTCATTTATTCAGTCTGGTACAGAGTAAAGCTCTCCAGTTATGTACAAATGCGACTTCTAGTGCAATTGCTTACTCAGACTATTCACTGTCAGGTTTTTGATTGTCCATGAGCAAATATATATTTAAATCATAAAAATGAGTGTACAGTTTTTGATGTAGAATCTTTATTTCAAGCCTGTTGAGTTTCAAGAACACTACAGATAAGGGATAAGCCTGTTTACATTTACAACAGCTGTTTCTGAGCGATAGAATGTGAAGCATCTTATCACTCGCAGTAATAGCTGCGATAAACAGATTTTCAAGGCTCTACAATGGAACATTTTCAAAAGGCTGGAGATATGATGCAGAGCAAAGTTCAAGGAGTTGAATGGAAAGTTAAACCGGTACCAATGGTGCTGTAACTTCAGGCAGCTGCTGTTCATTCAGTTTGAACAGTTGTTCACATTTTGAGTCCGTATTCCCCTCAAGTATCTGCAGTGTGAGCTTGAAGGGAAAGCAAAATAAATTCCCTCCTAAAAGCAAAACAGAAAACAGCAGAAACACTCAAGTCAGGTCAAGCAACATCTGTGCAGAGAAACTAAGTTAGTTAGGGAAACTGATAAACATGGATGTAGAGAGGATGTCTCCCTAGTGGGAGAGTCTAGGACCAGAGGCCACAGACTCAGAATAAAAGGAGGTACCTTTAGTGAAGAGGGATTTCTTCAGTCAGAGACTGGTGAACGTGTGGAATTTATTGCCACAGACAGCTATGGAAGCCAAGTCATTGGGTATTTTTTTTAATGTGCAGACTGACAGATTCTTAATTAGTAAAGGTATCAGGGGTTATGGGGAGAATTCTCGAGAATGGGGTTGAGAAAAAGATAGATCAACCACGATTGAGTGGTGGAGTAAATTTGATGAGCTGAATGGCCTAATTCTGCATCTATAACATATGAACAATGCTACAGGTGCCTGATTGATATCAGGCAGTTTCAATCAAACTCTTCGCTAAAATCTGACCGCTGAAGTTTGGGCGACACAGAGGTAGAATTGCTGCCTCACAGCGCCAGAGACCTAGGTTCGATCCTGACGTCAGGTGCTGTCTTTGTGTGGAGTTTGCACGTTCTCCCTGTGACCGCGTTGGCTTCCTCCGGGTGCTCTAGTTTCCTCCTACATCCCAAAAACGCAAGGGTTTGTAGCTTGATTGGACTCTGTAAATCGCTCCTGATGAGTAGTGAAAAGGGGATAACATAGAATTAGTGTGAACGGGTGATCGATGGTTGGCGTGAACCTGGTGGGTTGAAAGACCTGTTTCAATGTTCCATCTCTAAACTAAAACAATTCTGATGGCAATTGAGGAGTAGCAGTCAATTAATACTTTCCTGTTTTGTTCTCAGATACACTTCCCAGGGTGGGAAAAATTCCACAAACACCGTCACATCAGCTGGTAATATTGGTAGCTGGATATTCTCAGCTGGATATTGATTCATCCCAGTACTACTTCTGAGAGGCAAAGTAGACACAAGAAATTGCAGGTGCTAGAACTTTAAGCACAAGGTGCTGGCATAACTCAGAGGTGCAGGCAGCATCTCTGGAGAACATGGATGGATGACATTTCAGGTCAGGAAGGAAGGTCTGAAGAAGGGTCCCGACCCAAAACGTCACCATATTTTTCTCCAGAGATGCCACCTGACCCGCTGAGTTACTCCAGCACTTTGTGCTTTCTGAGAGGTCTTGATTAAAATCACATCTGTTTAACACAAAAAAAAGTTCAGAAACACAGGAAAAAAAAATTAATGCAGATTTTACACACTTGCTTTAATAAATGTAGTACAAGCAACTCTACAACAGTGACGAAAACTTTACTTTAGAGATACAGCATGGAAACTGGTCCTTTTGCCTAGTGAGCACGCCAACCAGCGATCATCCTATACACTAGCACTGTCCTACAAACTAGGGATAATTTACAATGTACAGAAGCCACTAGAAACCTGCACATCTTTGGAGTGTGGGAGGAAACCGGAGCACTTGGAGAAAACTCACATGATCACAGGGAGAACGTACGAACCCCATACAGACAGCCCCTGTAGTCAGAATCAAAACCGGGTCTATAACGCCATAAGCAACAATGCTACCGCTGCACCACTCTGCCACCCTATTTGATTTATACTTTTCTAGGACACTAGTTTACAGAAGCTACAGTATAACATTATGCATCCTTTGATGCATTGTAAACACTTGCTATTGCACAAGCCCAAGACAAGTGGAGATCCTGGCTGCAGTTGTGTGTAGGCAGCAAATGTCAAAATCAACACTGAAGCATGGAGAGACATACACAGATATGAAACCTGCCAGTAGAACGCTATGTGGAGGGATACCTCTTAGCTATCCATCTGAAGGATGATGTGACATGTAAACAACATGTCCACTTAAGGAACGCGGCAACTATACAACAGCATATTATGCACAATAAATGTTATAAACTTTCCAAGATCCTTTTACAAATCAGTATTAATTCCAATAAATGTTCAATACAATATTGCAACTTTGAGCTTATGTTAAACTCTTATAATTCCCCATGGTGAATTGACCGCTTGTGTTAACAGTATGGTGGGTATACATGTAGAAACAAGGATATGGATTTACAAAAAATAAAAGACAAAGTGTTGATGTAACTCAGCAAGTCAGGCAGCATCCTTGTGGAGAACATGGACAGGTAACAAAGAAGAGTCCCAACCCAAAACAACACCCATCCATGTTCTCCTGACTGGAGTTGCTTTAGCATTTTGTGTCTTTCTCATTATGCACATGATGAGGATGGATCCATGGCCATCTATGCATTGATGGGACACAGACAATTAATCACAAATCGATTTCAACATAATTTTAGGCTAAGACTGCTAAATGCGTTAATGGAAAGTAGACCAATGGATTGGCTCGTCAGTTGGCAGGACCTGCCCGAAGGCTTGTCGTTATTGGGAGGAAGCTGGAGACGTCGGATGTGAGGAGCAAAGGCCGGTAGGTGAGTGAACCGAGGGAGGGAGGGAGGGAGGGGGGGGGAAAACCTGGGTAATGCCTCCAGCGCATTCAAGGTTGGCTGTTGGAGACGCCCACGAGACACAAAGGTGGCCGGGCCGGGCCGGCAGAGGGTCGTTGGTTGGCGGGAACTGCCCCCACCAGCACATCAAGCAGGCGGGCTGACCGGACTTTGGAAATGGTGCTAAAATATGGCGGTGCCTGCATGTCTCAAGGTGCAAAAAGAATTTCACTACACAGTTGTGACAAATAAAGTACCACTGAACAATATAACAGTCAATATCAACCAATAATGATGGACTTGAAGGTAACACAGGATCTTGTGCTGGTATTCCGAACATAATGACTTAAAAGACCACAAATGTGTTATAATAATCACCCTCAACATACATCAGTAACTCTTCCCACAACCCACCCAATCCAACAACACAATGAACCACTGAATTTATTCTTATATTTATTTTTACACCTTTACTTCAATGGGGCTGAGTGGGAATGATAGATCAGGCAAGATTGAATGGCAGAGTAGACATTCAGATGGGCTGAATGGCCTCATTCTGCTCCTATAACCTATAAAGTTATGAACACCAATGATTACATTATGTTGAAACAAGGAACTGCAGATGCTGGTTTACACAAAAGGACAAGTTGTTGAAGTAACTCAGCATATCTGGAGGGCTTGGGTAGGTGATGTTTTGGGTCGGGTCCCTTCTTCAAACTTCAAATACATTATGCGTTCAAGTTCAGAAACCGCTGAGCATTCCTTCGCAGCAGTAGGTCTAACCCCACACTTGGTAAGGTTCTGGTTGTTGCCTTTTAGAGCTCAATGAAGATGCATTAACATCCACGATCCTTGCTATTGTGAGTGCACACCGCACTCTCTTTCCAACTCTCTTCCCCCAAATTCCAAGCAAGGACTTCATCTCCTGTGAAGAGTTATCTTGCCATCTTCCAGTTCACTTTAGTAGATGCTTCAGCTGGTCCTGAAGGTTTGTAGAAAGTTCAACACTATTGAAACATTTGAGAGAAGAAAAACCCATTTATATTCAACCTGGTAATATGCTTTCACATCAATGGTCATTCAACTGCTGCGATCAGGTAACTGAACCATCCCACCAACAACTGGAGAGCAGTCCTGAGCTACGATCTACCCCTTTGGAGACCCTCAGACTATCTTTGATTGGACTGTACTGGACTTTATCGTGCACTAAACCTTATTCACATTATCAAGATGTAACTGTATACTGTGGGTGGCTCGATTGTATTCAAATAGTGTCTTTCTACTGACTGGTTACACGCAACAAAGGCTTTTCACTTTACCTCGGTACATGTGACAATATATTAAACTCAAATAAGAGAATCGTTCTTTCCGCTCTGATTTAATTTTGCATCATTCATGATACAGATGATGAAGTAAATATATATTAAGTGCCTCTTTCATGTATGAACAAAAATATTTTTAAATTTGTAGGCCGGACTACAAACTGCCTTAGTTGCACTAGAGACTTAGCTATGTTTTTCGCACATTATTGGGTTTATTTAGAAATTGAACTTTTCTTTGTTTATTAAATTATCTATTGAGTATGGTGTTTACAAACTTGTTGTGCCTCATTATTTAACTCAACTCAATTAAAGTGTCTCCTCAGCCTCCTCTGTTCCGTACAATGCAGCCCCAGCCTATCTAATATCTCTTCACAGCTAAAAGTTTCCATCCTGGTAACATGCTCAAAAAATGCCCCTGCGGTAAAGTTACCCATACTAAGGAATGCAAACTCTTTATACAGCTCATGCAACATGGGTAAAACCTCTCCAGAACAGCTTGACCCATCGCAGAGGGCATGGGGAAATAAAAAGGAACTGCATATACTTGTTTATAACAAAGATAAGTGTTGGAGTAACTCAGCGGGTCAGGCAGCATCGCTGGAGAAAATGGTTAGGTGACGTTTTCGATCTGGACCCTTTCAACTGATAAGAATAGGGAGCAAAGCATAATAAATTGAAGAAGAAAGAGGCAAGTGAAATGAAGGTGGAAAACAGATGACCTCAGGCGAGACGGTTCCCCGAAAGGCAGATTGTTGGATAGAGACTGGTATGAGTTCAAGAGGGATGCATGCTGTGAACTGTGAAGCTACTTAACGGACTTTCAGTGGGGGGGGGGGGGGGGGGAAGAAAGAAACTTGTACAAGGTCAGCCGGGGTTCAGGGGAAGGGAGTGGGGGTAAAAATAGGGGGTGGGAGACGGGGAGGTGTTCGTAGAAGTGACTTAATATTGGAGAATTCTGTTCATGCCATTGAGTTGTAAGCTACCTAAGCAAAATATGAGGTGCTGTTCCTCCAGTTTGCATGTGGCCTCACTCTGGCAATGGAGAAGGCCCAGGACAGAAAGGTCAATATGGGAAGGGGAGTTAAAGTGGTTAGCCACCAGGAGATCCATTAGGCCTCAGCGGACCGAGTGCAATATTTCTGTGAAACGGTCGCCGAGTCTTTGGTTGGTCTCACTGATGTACAGGAGGCCACATCAAGAAAATCAGATGCAGTAGATAAAGTTAGGGGAGGTGCATGTGAACCTCTGTCTCACACGCTTGGAAGAACTTATGGCGTCCCTGGATGGAGGTGGGAAGGAGGTATAAGAACAGATGTTACACCTCTGTGGTTGCAGGAGAAAGTACCTGGGGAGGGAGTGGTTTGGGTGAGAAAGGATGAGCGAAGATTCCAGCATCTCCAGTACCTTGTGAATTCTCTATGGACAACCTTGTGGCAGCCAGATCTAACGTTATGTGATCATTCTCCTGTGGGACCCCTAGGAATGTTTTACAATGCAATTTGCTGATATTTGGAGTGTTTAATTCATTGATATAGCATGGAAACAGGACTACTGAGTCCACGCCGTCCATTGATTCCCTGTTTGCAGTAGTTCTATGTTATCTCACTTTCGCATGCACTAGAGGCAATTTATAGAGGGCCTATTAACCTACAAACCCACACGCCTTTGGGACGCGGGGGGAAATTGGAGCACCCGGAGGAAACCCGCGCGATTACAGGGAGAAGGGTGCAAACTCCACACGGACAGCATCCGATGTCAGGATCGAACCCAGGTCTCTGGCGGTGTGAGGCAGCGGTTCTACCAGCTGCACAACTGTGCCGCCCGCGTGAATTGAAACCACTCACAAAGTGTGAGCAGCTGGAGATCGTGAGAAAACGTTGGACGGGTTGGGAACATCCTGTGAGAGAGCGGATCACAAACACGGAGCCGCGGAACATCTTGTTACGATGGTGATAAGGCACCTGTGGAACGACCTTCCCTCCTCATGCACAGTGGGGGAACATCAATGCTTTGGCCACCAGATGTTACCTCCCTCTCTGGGTGGCCGTCTCTTTCCTTATCTACTCTGGCAAGAAGCTGCAGGGAGCTCTCTCATTGTGTTGAAAAAAAGTGAACCATAAATCTGGAATAGAAGGTCAACCAGCAAACTGTGCTGACCTGCCCCCAACTTTACAACATTCCCGCTAAGGTCTGTAAGACGTGGAGTATAACATTTGTCTATCCATAATATGTTTATCACAGCATTAGGAAACCGAACACAAATTTGGTGCAAGAAGCGTTTTGTGGACTATTGAACTTGCTGGAATTGCAGGCAGCGGGGAAGGCTGTCAAAGTATACAGTTGGATATAGATCACCTACAGAATTGGATGGAGAAATAGCAAATGTGTGAAGAACCAGCATATTGACTGGTTGCATCACAGCCCGCTTTGGCAACTCGAATACCCAGGAATGAATTAGATGTAAAAAGAGGGACATCGATTCATGGGAACTACTTCAGTACATCGAGCGTGCGGGCCTACCGCACATTGAATAATGGCGGCACCTGCATATGTAATACGTAAAAAAATTTCACTGTGTAGTTGCATATGTGACAAATAAAGCACTATTGAATTATTGAACTATAAAAAAATGGTGAACACTGCCCAGTCCATGTGCATATACCACTGCGCCACTGTGCAGAATGTCAGCAAACAGTGATCAGCGAGCGTGTCTTAGCTCCTCATATCAATAATTTGGCTGAGGGAACAGAAAGTCATGTTTCCAAATCTGCTTTTGATACTAAACTAGGTGGGACGTGAATACAGAGGGTTCATGGGGAGATGGACGAGCTGCGGGGGTGGGAAAATGGCAGATAGAATAACATGTGGTTAAATATGAGGGAATCCACTTTGGCATGCTCAAGAGAAAAGCAGAGTATTTGAAAGAGGAATGATTCAAGCCCAGTGAAAAAAAGATGAGCAATAAGCACACAGTGGAATATTTTAATTAGAGTAGAGTTCATACCAATGCACTGCTGGAAATACTTACTTTTTCTGTATAGCCTCCTGTCTGTAGAAGACAAAACAAACTTAGAAATCAGAAACTTGTAAATGTATTAACTTAGAAACCAAATGTAATATATTTTATTCTTGACACAAAATGCATTTTAAATTAAAAAAATTATTTTATTTTCAATTCTTTAATTGGAAGGAGCCATTTACACTGGTCTTGACCTTCTGAACAAAGGAACTAGCAGTAATATTTGTCAGTTACACACAGATTAGTTTAGATACATAGCGGCACGGTGCCGCAGCGGTAGAGTTGCTGCCTTACAGCGCCGGAGACCCGGGTTCGATCCCGACTATGGGTGCTGTCTGTATAGTTTATACATTCTCCCCGTGACCGCGTGGGTTTTCTCCGAGATCTTTGGTTTCCTCCCACACTCAAAGACGTACAGGTATGTAGGTTAATTGGCTTGGTGCATGCATAAATTGTCCCTTATAGTAGGATAGTGTTAATGTGCGGGGATCGCTGGTCGGTGCTGTCTCGGTGGGCCGAAGGGCCTGTTTCCGTGCTGTATCTCTAAACTAAACTAAAACTAAGCATGCAAACAAGCCCATCAACCCACCATGTCCATGCCGGCAATCAATCGCCCGTATTCAATAATTCTAAGTTTTCACATTTTCTCATCAACTTCCTACACATGAGGGGCAATTTACAGACGCCAATTCACCCACAAATCTGCACGTCTTAGAAGGAAACCCATCTGTGCATTTTGCACAAAGCTCACACTGGACATCGCATTGGCGTGTGAAATTGCATTGGGATGGAATGGATCAAGGAAGAGGAATGAAGAGGAATGACAAGATATAAAAGGAATGATACTTACTGGTACTGAAGGTGTGTTGTTATAATTGACATTTTACGTAGACTCTGCCCAAAACACGAAGAAAATAATGAAGAGAGCATTATTGAGCAGTATAGCATAGTATAGTCGCTTATAGATTTAATTTACGTGTTTTTGAATCACGTTTTCATGCTTTACATGCACGTAAAACACGGGGTTGTGAAAACATGAAAATATCAGCAAGAATAAATTATTAGAGTGGCACAGTGGTAGTGTTGCTGCCTCACAACGGCAGAGACCTGGGTTCGAGCCTGATTACGGGTGCGGTCTGCGCAGAATATGATAGAGCCAGTGTACGGGGTGACTGCTGGTAGGCGTGGACTCGGTGGGCCGAAGGGCCTGTTTCCACGTAGTATCTCTAAACTAAAGACTGATGGATACCAGGCAGTATGGACGTCAACTGTTGCCATCCATCTTGTTTTTAAATAGATAGTTTGAAATTCCCTAAAGGAGCAGTTACCACATATCTACATTCAATTAATTAATGTTCAACCTTCACTTAGATCTCAGTAACAACAAAATTAAACTCTTACTGCATTTACATCAGTCTGATACCAATGTTTAATTTAGATGAGAATACAAAGGGCCTATGAATCACTTGTAAGTGTAATGTAGGAAACCTGACGTGACAGGATGAGAGGAATTTCTTCAGTCAGAGGGTGGTGAATCTGTAGAATTCATTGCCACTAACAACGAGGCCAAGTCAATGGGTATTTTTAAAGCGGAGATTGATAGGTTCCTGATTAGAAAGAGTATAAAAGGTTATGGAGAGAAAGCAGCAAAATGGGTTTGAAAGGGTAGCAAATAGATCATTTGGAGCAGACTTGATGGGCCAAATGGCCTAATTCTGCTCCTAGAATGTATGAACTTGTGAATGACACAAATATTCAGCCAGCATTTGGACAGAGAGAGGGAGAGATCAGATGAAGTATAAGAACATAAAGTGCTGGAGTAACTCAGCGGGTCAGGCACCACCTCTGGAGAACATGGATGGGTGACGTTTCGGGTCAGGACCATTCTTCAGACCCTAAACGTCACCTGAGATACTGCCTGACAAACTCTGTGTTCTATGCAAGATTCCAGCATTTGTTGATACATAGAAACATAGGAAATAAGTGCAGGAGTAAACCATTTGGCCCTTCGAGGCTGCACCGCCATTCAATATGATGATCATGGCTGATCATCCAACTCAGTATCCTGTACCTGCCTTCTCTCCATACCCCCTAATCCCTTTAGCCACAAGGGCCACATCTAACTCCCTCTTAAATATAGCCAATGAAGTGGCCTCAACTACCTTCTGTGGCAGAGAATTCCAGAGATTCACCACTCTCTGTGTGAAAAATGTTTTTCTCATCTCGGTCCTAAAAGATTTCCCCCTTATCCTTAAACTGTGACCACTTGTTCTGGACTTCCCCAACATCGGGAACAATCTTCCTGCATCTAGCCTGTCCAACCATCTTAAGAATTTTGTAAGTTTCTTTAAGATCCCCCCTCAATCTTCTAAATTCTAGCGAGTACAAGCCGAGTCTATCCAGTCTTTCTTCAAATGAAAGTCCTGACATCCCAGGAATCAGTCCGGTGAACCTTCTCTGTACTCCCTCTATGGCAAGAATGTCTTTCCTCAGATTTGGAGACCAAAACTGTACGCAATACTCCAAGTGTGGTCTCACCAAGACCCTGTACAACTGCAGTAGAACCTCCCTGCTCTTATACTCAAATCCTTTTGCTATGAATGCTAACATACCATTCACTTTCTTCACTGCCAGCTGCACCTGCATGCCCACTTTCAATGACTGGTGTACCATGACACCCAGGTCTCGTTGCATCACCCCCTTTCCTAATCGGCCACCATTCAAATAAAAGTCTACTTTCCTGTTTTTGCCACCAAAGTGGATAACCTCGCATTTGTCCACATTATACTGCATTTGCCATGCATTTGCCCACTCACCCAGCCAATCCAAGTCACCTTAGAGCCTCCTAGCATCCTCCTCACAGCTAACACTGCCCCCCCAGCTTTGTGTCATCCACAAACTTGGAGATGTTGCATTCAATTCCCTCATCCAAATCATTAATATATATTGTAAATAGCTGGAGTTCCAGCACTGAGCCTTGCAGTACCCCACTAGTCACTGCCTGGCATTCTGAAAAGGACCCATACTCTTTGCTTCCTGTCTGCCAGCCAGTTCTCTATCCACATCAATACTGAACCGCCAATATCGTGTGCTTTAAGTTTCTATACTAATCTCTTATGTGGGACCTTGTCGAAAGCCTTCTGAAAGTCCAGATATAACACATCCACTGGATCTCCCTTATCCACTCTACTAGTTACATCCTCAAATATTCTATAAGATTCGTCAGACATGATTTACCTTTCGTAAATCCATGCTGACTTTGTCCAATGATTTCACCACTTTCCAAATGTGCTGCTATCCCATCTTTAATAACTGACTCTAGGAGTCTCCCCACTACCGATGTTAGACTAACTGGTCTGTAATTCCCCGTTTTCTCTCTCCCCCCCTTTTTAAAAAGTGGGGTTACATTAGCTACCCTCCAATCCTCAGGAACTACTCCAGAATCTAAAGAGTTTTGAAAAATGATCACTAAGCATCCACTATTTCTGGGGCTACTTCCTTAAGTACTCTGGGATGCAGCCTATCTGGCCCTGGGGATTTATCGGCCTTTAATTCATTCAATTTACCTAACACCACTTCCCGGCTAACCTGGATTTCACTCAGTTCCTCCATCTCATTTGACCCCCGGTCCCTGCTATTTCCGGCAGATTATTTATGTCTTCCTTAGTGAAGACAGAACCAAAGTAGTTATTCAATTGGTCTGCCATGTCTTGGTTCCCCATGATCAATTCACCCGTTTCTGACTGCAAGGGACCTACATTTGTTTTAACTAAGCTTTTTCTCTTCACATATCTATAAAATCTTTTGCAGTCACTTTTTATGTTCCCTGACAATTTTCTTTCATAATCTATTTTCTCTTTCCTAATTAAGCCCTTTGTCCTCCTACGCTGGACTGAATTTCTCCCAGTCCTCTGGTAGGCTGCTTTTTCTGGCTAATTTGATACTATCCCTGATTTCCCTTGTTATCCACGGATGCACTACCTTCCCTGATTTATTCTTTTGCCAAACTGGGATGAACAATTGTTGTAGTTCATCCATGCAGTCTTTAAATGCTTTCCATTGCACATCCACCGTCAACCCTTTCAGAATGAATTGCCAGTCTATCTTGGCCAATTCACGTCTCATACCCTCAATGTTACCTTTCTTTAAGTTCAGAACCCTTGTTTCTGAATTAATTATGTCACTCTCCATCCTAATGAAGAACTCAACCATATTATGGTCACTCTTGCCCAAGGGGCCACGCACAACAAGATTACTAACTAACCCTTCCTCATTACTCAATACCCAGTCTAGAATAGCCTGCTCTCTCGTTGGTTCCTCTACATGTTGGTTTAGAAAACTATCCCGCATACATTCCAAGAAATCTTCTTCCTCAGCACCCCTGCCAATTTGATTCACCAATCTATATGTAAATTGAAGTCACCCATTATAACTGTTTTACCTTTGTTGCACGCATTTCTAATTTCCTGTTTGATGCCATCCCCAACTCCACTACTACTGTTAGGTGGCCTGTACACAACTCCCACTAGCGTTTTCTGCCCCTTAGTGTTTCGCAGCTCTACCCATATCAATTCCACATCTTCCAAGCTAATGTCCTTCCTTTCTATTGTGTTAATCACAACTCTAACCAGCAACGCTACTCCACCTCCGTTTCCTTTCTGTCTATCCCTCCTGAATATTGTATCTTGTATCTGTCAGATAAGTACTTACGTCCTCTGAGTGGAGTATGGAGTCTTCTTGCATCACCATGTTTCTAGCTGCCTGGCCAAGGAGCTGCAAAAATAGAAAATCAGCTCAGAATTTACTTGTTTACACACTATAATGTGATGTCAAGAAGCACAAGTAGTCAGGATCATTTATTTCCTAGACACAAAGAACTGCTGATGCTGGAATCTTGAGCAAAACACAGAGTGCTGGAGCAAATCAACAGGTCAGTCAGCATCTGTGGAGTGAATGGAATGCCAAAGTTTTGGGTCGGGACCCATCTTCAGAATTCCTGAGTAACTGTAGCACTTTGTGTTTTGCTCAAGATCCCAGCATCAGCAGTTCCTGGTGTCTAATTTTGAACTCAGCCTCTTTATTTCCCCCTCCCCTCCTTCGGCTCCTCTCCCCCATTCATCCCCTCCCACATCTCCTCCTTCCTTTCCCCACACCTCTCCCCTACCCAACACGTCCCCCTTCCCTGCCCCCTTCTCCCCAACCCCCCTCATGCCCTACCCTCGGCCCCAATACACCTCCCCTCCCTCACCACATCCCTCCATTCTCTCCCCCACTCCACTCTCCATTCCCCTTCCTCACCTCCCTCTCATCTTCCCCTTCCTCTCTACCCCAAACCCTCCCGCCTCTTTTTCTCTCCATCCACCCTCCCTCCCCCCTTAACTCAGAGCTGAGGGATCTGCTTGACGAGCGCAATTCAGAACAGCCTCGAGAGAGAAGGTGAACAGCTGGCAGTAGTTGTGCACGTAGGCACAAACGACATCGGGAAGAAGAGGAAGAGGTTCTCCAACGTGAGTTCAGGAAGAAGACTGAAAAGCAGGACTTCTAGGGTGGTTATCTCTGGATTGCTTCCAGTACCTCGTCCTAGTGAGGACAGGAATAGGGAGATAGGAGATCTGAATATGTGGCTGAGGGGTTGGTGCAGGGAGCAAAGATTTAGATTTGTAGACCACTGTGATCGCTTCTGGAGTAGGGGTGACCTGTACAAAAGGGACGGGTTATACCTGAACTGGAGGGGGACCGACATTCTGGCAGGCAGGTTTGCTGGGGCTACATGTGTGGGTTTAAACTAAATAGTATAGAGATGGAGTTGAAGGGGAAGTGAGTACAGGAAAAATTATAAAAGATTCTCAAATTAATGGGAAGGAAAGTTCGAGAAAGGATAAAAGAGTAAGGTCAGGGCCAATTGCGAGCGGTGCAAGGGGGGACGTGAATACGGAGGTCAAAGTGTTGTATATGAATGCGCGAAGTATAAGAAATAAAGTGGACGAGCTTGAGGCTCAGTTAGAAATTGGAAGTATGATGTTGTTGGAATTACAGGGACATGGCTGCAAGAGGGCCAGGGCTGGGAACTGAATATCCAAGTATATACCTCCTATCGAAAAGACACACAGGTGGGCAGAGGGACGGGGTAGCTCTGTTGGTGAGGAGTGAAATTCAGTTCCTTGCAAGGGGTGACATTGAAACAGGAGATGTGGAGTCAGTATGGATAGAACTAAGGAATTGTAAGAGTAAAAAGACCCTAATGGGACTTATCTACAGGCCCCCAAACAGTAGCCTGGACATAGGGTGCAAGTGGAATCAGGAGTTAAAATTGGCATGTAATGCTGTGGTTGTCATGGGAGATATCAACATGGAAGTAGACTGGGAAAATCAGGTTGGTACTGGACCCCAAGAAAGGGACTTTGTAGAGTGCCCTCGTGATGAATTATTAGAGCAGCTTGTATTGAAGCCTACCAGGGAGAAGGCAATTCTGGATTTAGTGTTATGCAATGAACCAGATTTGATAAAGGAACTCGAGGTTAATGAGCCATTAGGAGGTAGTAACCATAATATGGTCAGGTTTAATCCACAATTGGAGAGGGAGAAGGGTAGATCGGAGGTGTCAGTGTTACAATTGAATAAATTGGACTATGGGGCCATGAGGGAGGAGCTGGCCAAAGTTGACTGGAAAGAGACACTAGCAGGAATGACAGTGGAAAACAATGGCAGGTATTTCTAGGAATAATACAGAAGGTGCAGGATCAGTTCATTCCTAGGAGGAAGAAAGATTCCAAAGGGAGTAAGGGACGACCGTGACTGACAAGGGACGTCAGGGACAGTATAAAAATAAAAGAGAAGTACAACATAGCAAAGATGAGCGGGAAGCAAGAGGATTGGGTAATGTTTAAAGAACAACAGAAAATAACTAAAAAGATAATACGGGGAGAGCGTGGAGAGAGTGTCCAGCTTTAAGTTTCTGGGCATTCACATCTCAGAGGACCTCTCATGGTCCACCAACACCGCTGCGCTGGTCAAAAAGGCACAGCAATGACTGTTCTTACTGAGAACATTGAAAAGGACATCTGCTGACAACCTTCTACCGCTGCACGACAGAGGGCATACTAACGTATGGCATTTCTGTGTGGTATCTCAGCTGCACGGAGACGAAGAGAAGAGCTCTTCAGCACGTCGTCCACAAGGCGCAGAAGATTATTGGGACACCGCTACCAGCCTTGGAGGGCATCTACCACACACAGTGCCTCAAGAAGGCCGTCAGCATCCATAAAGACTCCTCACACCCTTGTAATGGACTGTTCGAACTACTTCCTTCCGGCAGACGTTACAAGGCCTTCTACGCCCGCACCTCCAGACTCAGAAACAGCTTCATTCCCAGAGCTATAGCGGCTCTGAACCGGCCCTGCTGAGTGCCGCCCACCCCCATGGACTGTCTCCCTCGGATGGTCGCACAGACTCATCTGCACTTTAGTCTGTTTTGACTGTTTTACTGTTCTTTTTACAAACCATGTTCTCGGGGTATCTAAATGTTATTAATTTTTTAAGTTATGACATCGGATGGAAGCTGCATACCCCAGTCTCGTTGCACTTATGTGCAATGACAATAAAAGATATTATTATTATTATTAAAAGATGTGGTACGAAGGTAAGCTAGCCAAGAATATAAAGGAGGATAGTAAAAGCTTCTTTAGGTGTGTGAAGGGGAAAAAATTAGTTAAGACTAAAGATGGACACTTGAAGATCGAAAAAGGTGAATTTATTATGTCGAACAAGGAAATGGCAGATGAGTTGAACAGGTACATAGAAACATAGAAATTAGGTGCAGGAGTAGGCCATTCGGTCCTTCGAGCCTGCACCGCCATTCAATATGATCATGGCTGATCATCCAACTAAGTATCCCGTACCTGCCTTCTCTCCATACCCTCTGATCCCCTTAGCCACAAGGGCCACATCTAACTCCCTCTTAAATATAGCCAATGAACTGGCCTCAACTACCCTCTGTGGCAGAGAGTTCCAGAGACCCACCACTCTCTGTGTGAAAAAATTCCTTCTCATCTCGGTCCTAAAGGATTTCCCCCTTATCCTTAAGCTGTGACCCCTTGTCCTGGACCTCCCCAACATCGGGAACAATCTTCCTACATCTAGCCTGTCCAACCCCTTAAGAATCTTGTAAGTTTCTATAAGATCCCCTCTCAATCTCCTAAATTCTAGAGAGTATAAACCGAGTCTATGCAGTCTTTGTTCATAAGACAGTCCTGACATCCCAGGAATCAGTCTGGTGAACCTTCGCTGCACTCCCTCTATGGCAATAATGTCCTTCCTCAGATTTGGAGACCAGAACTGTATGCAATACTCCAGGTGTGGCCTCACCAAGACCCTATACAACTGAAGTAGAACCTCCCTGCTCCTATACTCAAATCCTTTTGCTATGAAAGCTTACAATACCATTCGCTTTCTTCACTGCCTGCTGTACCTGCATGCCTACTTTCAATGACTGGTGTACCATGACACCCAGGTCGCACTGCATCTCCCCTTTTCCTAATTGGCCTCCATTTAGATAGAAACATAGAAACATAGAAAATAGGTGCAGGAGTAGGCCATTCGGCCCTTCCAGCCTGCACCGCCATTCAATGTGATCATGGCTGATCATCCAACTCAGTATCCCGTACCTGCCTTCTCTCCATACCCCCTGATCCCTTTAGCCACAAGTGCCACATCTAACGCCCTCTTAAATATAGCCAATGAACTGGCCTCAACTACCTTCTGTGGCAGAGAATTCCAGAGACTCACCACTCTCTGTGTAAAGAATGTTTTCCTCATTTCGGTCCTAAAGGAATTCCCCCTTATCCTTAGACTGTGACCCCTTGTTCTGGACTCCCCCAACATCGGGAACAATCTTCCAGCATCTAGCTTGTCCAACCCCTTAAGAATTTTGTAGGTTTCTATAAGATCCCCCCTCAATCTTCTAAATTCCATCGAGTACAAACCGAGTCTATCCAATCTTTCCTCATATAAAAGTCCTGACATCCCAGGAATCAGTCTGGTTCTGATAAGGTTCTGGTTCTGGGTCAGGATAATAGTCTGTTTTCCTATTTTTGCCACCAAAGTGGATAACCTCACATTTATCCACATTATACTGCATCTGCCAAACATTTGCCCACTCACCCAGCCTATCCAAATTACCTTGCAGTCTCCTAGCATCCTCCTCACAGCTAACACTGCCCCCCAGCTTAGTGTCATCCGCAAACTTGGAGATATTGCCTTCAATTCCCTCATCCAGATCATTTATGTATATTGTAAATAGCTTGGGTCCCAGCACTGACCCTTGCGGTACCCCACTAGTCACTGCCTGCCATTGTGAAAACGACCCGTTTACTCCTACTCTTTGCTTCCTGTTTGCCAGCCAGTTCTCTATCCACATCAACACTGAACCCCCAATGCCGTATGCTTTAAGTTTATATACTAATCTCTTATGTGGGACCTTGTCGAAAGCCTTCTGGAAGTCCAGATACACCACATCCACTGGTTCTCCCCCATCCACACTACTAGTTACATCCTCGGAAAATTCCACAAGATTCGTCAGACATGATTTACCTTTCGTAAATCCATGCTGACTTTGTCCAATGATTTCACCACTTTCCAAATGTGCTGCTATCCCATCTTTAATAACTGACTCTAGCAGTTTCCCCACTACCGATGTTAGACTAACTGGTCTGTAATTCCCCATTTTCTCTCTCCCCCTCTTCTTAAAAAGAGGGGTTACGTTTGCTACCCGCCAATCCTCAGGAACTACTCCAGAATCTAAAGAGTTTTGAAAGATTATCACTAATGCATCCACTATTTCCGGAGCTACTTCCTTAAGTACTCTGGGATGCAGCCTATCTGGCCCTGGGGATTTATCGGCCTTTAATCCATTCAATTTACCCAACACCACTTCCCGACTAACCTGGATTTCACTCAAGTACTCCTTTGACCCTTTGAACAGGTACTTTGGATCCGTCTTCACTAAGGAGGACACAAACAATCTTCCTGATATAGTAGTGGCTCGAGGATCTGGGGTGACGGAAGAACTGAAGGAAATCCACATTAGGCAGGAAATGGTGTTGGGTAGACTGATGGGACTGAAGGCTGATAAATCCCCAGGGCCTGATTGTCTGTATCCCAGGGTACTTAAGGAAGTGGCTCTAGAAATCGTGGATGCATTGGTGATAATTTTCCAATGTTCTATAGATTCAGGATCAGTACCTGTGGATTGGACGGTAGCTAATGTTATCCCACTTTTTAAGAAAGGCGGGAGAGAGAAAACAGGGAATTATAGACCAGTTAGCCTGACAACGGTGGTGGGGACGATGCTGGAGTCAATTATAAAAGGTGAAATAGCCGCACATTTGGATAGCAGTAACAGGATCGGTCCGAGTCAGCATGGATTTACGAAGGGAAAATCATGCTTGACTAATCTTCTGGAATTTTTTGAGGATGTAACTAGGAAAATCGACGAGGGAGAGCCAGTGGATGTAGTGTACCTGGACTTTCAGAAAGTATTTTATAAGGTCCCACATAGGAGATTAGTGGGCAAAATTAGGGCACATGGTATTGGGGGTAGAGTGCTGACATGGATAGAAAATTGGTTGGCAGTAAGGAAACAAAGAGTAGGGATTAACAGGTCCCTTTCAGAATGGCAGGCAGTGACTAGTGGGCTACCACAAGGCTCTGTGCTGGGACCGCAGCTATTTACAATATACATTAATGATTTGGATGAAGGGATTCAAAGTAACATTAGCAAATTTGCAGATGACACAAAGCTGGGTGGCAGTGTGAACTGTGAGGAGGATGCTATGAGAATGTAGGGTGATTTGGACAGGTAGGGGGAGTGGACAGATGCATGGCAGATTAAGTTTAATGAGGATAATGTGAGGTTATCCACTTTGGTATCAAAAACAGGAAGGCCGGTTACTAAATGGCGTCAAGTTGGGAAAAGGGGAAGTACAACGGGATCTGGGGGTCCTTGTTCATCAGTCTATGAAAGTAAGCATGCACGTATAGCAGGCAGTGATGAAAGTGAATGGCATGTTTGCCTTTATAACAAGAGGAGTCGAGTATAGGAGCACAGAGGTCCTTCTGCAGTTGTACATGGCCTTAGTGAGACCACACCAGGAGTATTGTGTGTAGTTTTCATCCCCTAATTTGAGGAAGGACATTCTTGCTATTGAGGGAGTGCAGCGTAGGTTTACAACGTTAATTCCTGGGATGGCGTGACTGTCATATGCTGAGAGAATTGGCTGGGCTTGTACACTCTGGAGTTTAGAAGGATGATAGGATATCTTATTGAAACATATAAGATTGTTAAGGGTTTGGACACGCTAGAGGCAGGAAACATGTTCCCAATGTTGGGGGAGTCCAGAACCAGGGGCCACAGTTTAAGAATAAGGGGTAAGCAATTTAGAATGGAGACAAGGAAACACTTTGTCTCACAGAGAGTGATGAGTCTGTGGAATTCGCTGCCTCAGAGGGCGGTGGATGCTGGTTATCTGGATACTTTCAAGAGATAGGGCTCTTAAAGATAGCGGAGTCAGGGGATATGGGGAGAAGGCAGGAACGGGGTACTGATTGGGGATGATCAGCCATGATCACATTGAATGGCGGTGCTGGCTCGAAGGGCCGAATGGCCAATTCCTGCACCTATTGTCTATTGTCTATAATTCCTTCCTCTCTCCCACTACTCCTTCCCCATTCTCCCTTCCCCACCTCTTTCCTATCTTCCTCTCCTCATTTCCCCAATCTATCTTCCCTCTTTCTTTCTTTCTCCCTCTTTCACCCTTTCCCTTCCTTCTCCCTATATCTCCCTCCCCTCCATCCCTCTCCCATACTCCCTTCCCCTCCTATCTTCCCCTCCGTTTCGCTCCGCCCTCCTCCTCCTCCTCCCCTCCACCTCTCTCCCTCATTCTCCCGCCCCGCGGTACCTCGGAGCTGCGGGACCCCTTCAGGATCTGCTTGGTGAGGGCGATCACGTCGGTGGTGCAGGCGGACACTTTATCGGAGAGCAGCCCCTTCACCGACTGCCCGAAGCGGCCCTGCGGCTCGGCGGCCGCCATCTTGGTGGCGATGGGCTGGGCTGGGATGTGCGGCCTGGAGCCCCGCCCCGCCCCGGTACATGGAGGAGGAGGAGGAGGAGGAGGAGGAGGAGAGGGAGCTGCAGACGCTGGTTTACACCGGGGACACACACCAAGTGCTGGAGGAACTCAGCGGCTCAGGCAACAGCATCGCTGGGGAGAAGGAATAGGTGTCGTTCCAGAGTCGAGACCCTTCTTCAGACTTGATTAGGTCTGAAGAAGAGACCCGACCCCCCATGTTCTCCACAGATGCTGCCTGACCTGCTGAGTTAGATTTAGTAAGTAAGTATTTTTTTTATTGATGTTGCACTTTTAAATCAAATCATGTTGAAGCCAAAGTGCTTTACAGAGAAAAAAAAAATAGATTACCATACATCCATATAAAGAAGAATACAAGGAAACAATACACCACAGGATTCAACATGAACATCCCCCCAACAACAGAATCAACACTTTCCACTGTGAGGGAAGGCACCAAAAAGTCCAGTCCTTTTAGATTTATCTCTTACTCTTAGGCCTAAAGAAATTAAGGGATATGGGGAAAAAGCAGAACGGGTTACTGATTTTGGGTGATCAGCCATGGTCATATTGAATGGCGGTGCTGGCTCGAAGGGCCGAATGGCCTACTCCTGCACCTATTTTTCTATGTTTCCAACAATTAGTGTCCATTCCCCCCCCAGTACAGACCACCAGTCCTGCTGCACCAAGCAGAGGACACAAAGTGTTAGTCTGAAGAAGGGTCTCGACCCGAAACGTCGCCTATCTCCTTTGCTCCTTAGATGCTGCTGCACCCGCTGAGTTTCTCCAGCCTTTTGTGTACCCCAGAGGACACAAAGTGCTGGGAGTCACCTAGCAGGTCAGACAGCATCCCAACAAGGATCTGAAAAAGGCTCCCGACCCTAAACATAATCAGTCCATGTTCTCCACAGATGCTGCCTGGCCCACTGAGTTGCCTCAGCACTTTGTGTCTTCTTTCATAAACTCAGTATCTGCAGTTCCTTGTGTTTATACCACACATCAATACCACATATCACCCCAGACTCTGGAACAGCTTCTTCCCCTCTGTTCTCAGGCTTATGTGACCTTGCTCACAAGGCGAAAAATTGCAGAGTTGTGGACGCAGCCCAGTCATGAAAGGTAATCGGTGAACATAGTAATAGGTAGAAACATAGAACTGCAGATGCTGCTTTATACCAAATCATGTATAAAATCATGAGAGGAATAGATCGGGTTGATGCACAGTGTCTCTTGCCCAGAGTAGGGGAATCGAGGAGCAGAGGAGACGGGTTCAAGGTGAAGGGGAAAAAATGTAATAGGAATCTGAGGGGTAATTTTTTCACACAAAGGGTAGTGGTGTATCGAACAAGCTGCCAGAGGAAGTAGTTGAGGCAGAGACTACCCCAACATTTAAGAAACACTTAGACAGGTACATGGACAGGACAGATTTGGAGGGATATGGACAAGCGCAGGCAAGTGGGACTAGTATAACTGGGACATGTTGGCTGGTGAGAGCAAGTTGGGCCAAAGGGCCTGTTTCCACACTGTATCACACTATGACAAAGATAGATATAAAGCGCTGGAGTAACTCAGCGGGTCAGGCAACATCTCTGGTGAACATGGATTGGTGATGTTTTGGGATGGGACTGTCTGAAGGTTCCAACCGGAAATTTCACCGAATCATTTTGTCCAGATATGCTGCCTGGTCTGCTGAGTTACTCCAGCATATTGTGTCTATCTTTGGTACTACAAACCAACATCTGCAGTTCCTTTTTATTACGCTTCTGCTCTCTACCAGCCCCCCCCCCCCCCCCCTGCTATCAGTCTTCTGAAGGACCCCAACCCAAAACGTCACCTTTCCATGTTCTCCAGAGTTGCTGCCTGACCCGCTGCACAATGGCGCAGCGGTAAAGTTGCTGCCTTACAACGAATGCAGTGCTGGAGACCCGGCTACGGGTGCTGTCTGTATGGAGTTTGTACGTTCTCACTATGACCTGCGTGGGTTTTCTCCAAGATCTTCAGTTTTTCTTCGGGTCCTCCGGTTAATTGGCCGCTGTAAATTTTCCTTGGTGTGTTGGATAGAACTAGTGTACAGGTTGGACTCGGTGGGTCAAAGGAGCTGTCTCCTCGCTGTATCTCTGAAGTAAACTAAACAACACATGAGGTCAGGATTAAACCCAGGACAATGGAATCTTGGCACTCGGGTACCACTAACTGTTGTCATACAGTATATAATCACAATCACTTTGTTAGCACGGAATATGCAGAACAGCCCACTGAGTCCATATGCAAGAGCCCCATTTTGGCACAATTTTACAGATATGGTATATAAAGGCCCATTGGAGCCGTCACCTCCATTCCGGTTGTCCCACAAACCACCTTCCCTCTTCAGCCCTTGTTCCCTGGGTGAGGGGGAGCTCCTCCCACAGCCAACCTTGAGGGAGCAGAAGGTAAGACCCCCCCCCCTCTTCTTATGGGGGCCTTTGTCCGGCATCCGCCACCATCTCCCTCCATCCTCGTCTCCGTGGATTCCCTCACCGGGTGAGATCCAGTTGAGCGGCAAGCGAGCCAGGCCTGCCGTTGGGATGCAGCCGCAGCTCACCGGGATTTATTTTGCCATGCGTGGCTTGCCGGACACAAGGCCACAGTGCTGGAGTAACTCAGCAGGTCAGGCAGCATCCCTGGAGTAACATGGCTAGGTGACGTTTTGGGTCAGGCCCCTATATATCGGCAAGACCAAGTGCAGAGAGGACGATCGTTTTGCTAAACACCTTCGCTCAGTTTACCATGGCTTATGGGATCTCCCGGTTGCCAAACACTTTAACTCCCCATCTCATTCCCATACTGACCTTCTGTCGTGGGCCTCCTCCACTGACAGAGTGAGGCCAAACTCATATAGGAGAAACTGTACCTCATATTTCGCTTGGCCAGCTTACAACCCAGCAGGTAGACAAAAGTGCGGAGAAACTCAGCGAGTGCAGCAGCATCTATGGAGCGAAGGAAATAGGCAACGTTTCGGGCCGAAACCCTTCTTCAGACTTATGTCTTACAACTCAGCAGTATGAATATTGATTTCTTCAATTTCATGTAACCCTTGCATTGCCTCTCTCTTCATCCCTCCCCCACCCTAGTCATTGTATTAGTTTAACAGTCGTCCTGCTGAGTTTCACCATTTGTATCACTCGTTATCACCTTCTCCACAGCCAACAATGGACTATTGTGGGTTTCACCTTTCCTTGATCATCATTGCTGGCTTTGAGGGTTACACAAAAAGCTGGAGAAACTCAGCGGGTGCAGCAGCATCTAAGGAGCGAAGGAGATAGGCGACGTTTCGGGTCGAGACCCTTCTTCAGACTACTCCATTGCTGGCTTTGATTTGTCCTCTTGCATACAGTTCATTCACAGTTCTATGTCCCTTTTCATTATCTCTTGTTTCCCTCTCCTCTAACTCTCAGTCTGAGGAAAGGTCTCGACCCTCTCCTCTGACTCTCAGTCTGAGGAAGGGTCTCGACCCTATTCCTTTTCTCCAGGGATGCTGCCTGACCTGCTGGGTTACTCCAGCTTTTTGTCCCCCTCAGTAAATTGGTTCAAAAAATGTTGATGGTACACTGTTGGAATTAGAGTGCCCTCTACAGATGAATTCTGCACTGAAATCTTGCTGGGTAATAAAAACAGTGAGATATGCCTGTACTTGTTGCCTTAATTCATATCTCCCTTCTGTGTGGTTGTTGAGCCTGCCAAGGCATTGACATGCAAATGTATAAAAGGGTCCACACCCTTTGATCCACTGCAGTCTGAGAAGGTCCCAGTTTGTGCCTTTGGAGCTCAGTGAAGATGGATCTGATCGTGACGGCACTGATCCTTACCGTGGGCTTCGTCATCTTCTCCTTCACCAGCCTCGTTCAAAGAAAGCTGAAGGGAGAGAAACATCCAAAATGTCTGCCTTCCTTCCCGTTGATCGGAAGTCTGCTGAGTCTAAGGAGCAATCTCGCCCCTCATCTCCACTTCCAAAACCTCCAGAAGACCTATGGCAGCCTCTTCTCCCTCATGATGGGCCCACGATATGTGGTGGTGATCAATAATTACCAATACGCCAAGGAGGTCCTGCTAAAAAAGGGCAAATTCTTTGCTGGGAGACCCAGTTTGGTAAGTCTTCATTGAGTGACAAAATGATTGTGTTCAAAAATTATATAATTGAAATAATGCAGTCACCAATTATCAGACTTTAACACTGACTTGCAATTGTAGGTTTAAGGTTTATTATTGTCATGCGTACCTAGGTACAGTAAAAAGCTTTGTTTTGTGTGCTATCCAAACAGATCAGAATACTATACATAAATACATTCAAGTCAAACTCAAGTAGCTTGAGGTTCAGTTTTATTATTGACATGTGTACTGTAAAAAGCGTTGTTTTGCATGCTAGCCAAACAGGTCAGAATACAATACAGAATACATAAATACAATCAATTTAAACTCAGTAAGTTTAGGTTTAGAAAGTAGGAACTGCATTTGCTGGTTTACACAGATGGACACAAGGTGCTGGAATAACTCAGCAGATCAGGGAGCATCTCAAGAAGTTTGAAAAAGGATCCCGACCAGAAACATCACCAATGCATGTTCTCCAGGGACGCTGCCGGACCCACTGAGTTGTGTCCTTTTAAGTTTACGTTTATTATTGTCACGTGTACCAAGTTACAGCGATAAACTTGGTATTGCATGCTATCTGATCATATCAGAAAATACTAGGCATAAATACAATCATAACCAAACTCGTGCAGTAGAGAGAACAAAGGGGGAAGAGTGCAGGATAAGATTCTCAGCATTGTAGCACACCAGTTTCAGAGACAAAGTTCAATGTCTGCAATGGGGTAGAGGTGAATCGGGCAGTACCCTGGCACATGGAAAGACCGTTCAGATTAATGACCCACATCATCTATATTTCTCTTTAAAGGGATTTTGAATATGTTGTTTAATCTAAAAGATTTTGTTTTTATACATAATGTCCGTTTTGTTTTGTCCAGTTTTTCAGCGTCTAATCCATTTTCATAAGCAGAGTTCCACATTTCTTCCACAATGAGCGTATAGAAATACTTACTCTTCTAAACAATTTATGGCAATTTTTAAACTTTCTCCCTTATCCCAGCCTTCCTACCAGTCAATGCACAAGAGAATGATTGAATGATACGTTATTGTCATGTGTACCTACGTACCGTGAAATGCTTTGTTTTGCAGACAACCCAGGCAGTACACAAGTGTCGCCACGCATCTAGCGCCAACCGAGTTACAAAAGTACTGAACAGTCCTATCTACTGCCTGCTGCTGCATGTGGCAGCCCCCCCCCCCCCCCCCCCTTGCATCCCCTATCGTTCGTGGCGGCTTCCCCAACCAGTGGAGACACAAGAGGCTGCAGAAGCTGGAATCTTGAGCAAAAAACAAAGCTCTGGAGGAACTCAGCGGGTCAGGCAGCATCTTTGGAGGGAAATGGATAGATGATGTTTTAGGTTAAGACCCTTTTCAGACTGATGAAGGGTCCTGACTCGAAACGTGGTGTGTCCATTTCTCTCCACAGATGTTGCCTGACCCGTTGAGTTCCTCCAGCGTTTTGTTTTTTTGCTCCTTTCCAATAGAGATAATTTCTCTCTAGCCACTAGAGGGCAGCACAGTGGCAGAGCAGTAGAGTCACTGCCTTCGAGTGCCAAAGATTCTGGTTAGATCCTGACTACGGATGCTGTCTGTATCAAAGATACTTTTCTCCCCATGACCTCGGGGATTTTCTCTGGATGCTCCGGTTTCCTCCCACACTCCAAAGACATACAGGATTGTAGGCTAATTGGCTTGTTAAAATTGTAAATTGTCCCCAGCATGTGTAGGTACAGTGGCTTGCAAAAGTTTTCATACCCCTTGAACTTTTCCACATTTTGTCTCGTTACAACCACAAAATTGCTGTTTTATTTTAATGTATTTTATTGGAATTTTATATGATAGACCAACACAAAGTTGTGATAATTGTGATGTGGAAGGAAAATGATACATGGTTTACAAATTGTATTACAAATAAAAAAATGAAAAGTGTGGCGTGCAAAAGTATTCTGCCCCCCTGAGTCAATACTTTGTAGAACCACCTTTCGTTGCAATTACAGCTGCAAATCTTTTGGGGCAAGTCTCTACCAGTTTTGCACATCCAGGGACTGAAATTTTGGCCCATTCTTCTTTGCAAAATAGCTCAAGCTCAGTCAGATTGGATGGAGAGTGTCTGTGAACAGCAATTTTCAAGTCTTGCCAGAGATTCTCAATTGGATTTAGGTCTGACTGGGCTATTCTAACACATGAATATGCTTTGATCTAAACCATTCTATTGTAGCTCTGGCTGTATGTTTAGGGCCGTTGTCCTGCTGGAAGGTGAACCTCCGCCCCAGTCTCAAGTCTTTTGCAGACTCTAACAGGTTTTCTTCCAAGATTGCTCTGTATTTGACTCCATCCATCTTCCCATCAACTCTGACCAGCTTCCCTGTCCCTGCTGAAGAAAAGCAACCCACAGGATGATGCTGCCACCACCATGTTTCACACTGGGGATGGCGTGTTCAGGGTGATGTGCAGTGTTAGTTTTCCGCCACACATAGCATTTTGCATTTAGGCCAAAAACTTCAATTTTGGTCTCATCAGACCAGAGCACCTTCCTCCACATGTTTGCAGTGTTCCCCACATGTCTTGTGGCAAACTGCAAACAGGACTTCTTATGGCTTTGTTTCAACAATGGCTTTCTTCTTGCCACTCTTCCATAAAGGCCCGATTTGTGGAGTGCACGACTGATAGTTGTCCTGTAGACAGATTCTTCCACATGAGCTGTGGATCTCTGCAGCTCCTTCAGAGTTACCATGGGCCTCTTGGCTGCTTCTCTGATCAATGCTCTCCTTGCCCGGCCTGTCAGTTTAGGTGGACGGCCATGTCTTGGTAGGTTTGCAGTTGTGCCATACTCTTTCCATTTTCGGATGATGGATTGAACAGTGCTCCGTGACATGTTCAAAGCTTGGGATTTTTTTTATAACCTAACCCTGCTTTAAACTTCACCACAACTTTATCCCTGACCTGTCTGGTGTGTTCCTTGGGCTTCATGATGCTGTTTATTCACTAATGCTCTTTAACAAATCTCTGAGGCCTTCACAGAACAGCTGTATTTATACTGAGATTAGATTACACACAAGTGGACTCTATTTACTAATTTGGTGACTTCTGAAGGCAATTGGTTGCACTGGATTTTATTTAGGGGTATCAGAGTAAAGGGGGCTGAATTCTTTTGCACGCCACATTTTTCAGTTTTTTATTTGTAAAAACATTTGAAAACGATGTATCATTTTCCTTCCACTTCACAATTATGTGCCACTTTGTGTTGGTCTATCACATAAAATCCCAATAAAATACATTTACGTTTGTGGTTGTAACGTGACAAAATGTGGAAAAGTTCAAGGGGTATGAAACCGTTTGCAAGCCACTGTGTGTGCTAGTGTACGGGGTGATTGCTGGTCGGCATGGACCCGGTGTCTGAAAGACCTATTTCCGCACTGTATCTCTAAACTATACACTAAACATTATTCGCTTTATTTGCACTAAACGTTATTCCATTTTATCATGTATCTGCACACTGTGGACAGCTTGATTGTAATCATGTATAGGCTTTCCGCTGACTGGAGAACATGCAACTAAAAGCTTTTCACTGTACCTCGGTGCACATGACAATAAACTAAACTAAACTCTCTCAATTCCTATTAATACCTTAAAAATATTGACTGATCTTTTTGTTTGCCCTCTAAACACTGTCAATATGATTCTAATTTGTGCAGTCTGCTTAGTAATTTAACCCTTGAAGTCCCAATGTCATTCTGGTCAATATTGGGCCCAGTACTCCTGCCGCCTTCATGCTGCTGGCAGGAAACTACGTCACCCGAACAAAACACACAGGGTTACGGGGAGAACGTACTAACTGCATACAGAGAGCAGCCATAGTCAGGATAGAACAGAGAACACAAACATAGTCAGATCTCTGGCGCTATAAGGCAACAAGTCTACCGCTGCGCCACCGTACCGCCCCAGGCAGCTCATTCCATACACCCACCGCGCTCTGTGTGAGGAATTTAATGTTCATACCGTTGGGTTGTAAGCTTCCCAAACTCTTCCTCCAGTTTGCGTGCATCTCTCAATTGTTCTCTCTCTGCTCAGGTGTCAACGGGCTTGCTCTCCAGAGACGGAAAAGGCATTGCATTCGCAAACTACAGCCCAACCTGGAGATTCCACAGGAAGCTCGTTCATGCAAATCTCTATCTATGTGGCAATGGTCTCGAAACTCTCGAGGAACTAAGTGAGTGTGAGCAGTATAACATGGGGCACAGTATTTTGGTGTTTCTACCAGTGAGAGAGTCTAGGACCAGGTGGCACAGCCTCAGAATAAAAGGACCTACCTTTAGAATGGAGATGAGGAGGAATATCTTTAGCCAGAGGATGGTGTATCTGTGGAATTCATCGCCACAGATGGCGGTGGAAGCCAAATCATGGGGGAATTTTTAAAGTGGAGATTGGGGGTGAGAGGGAAAGGTAGATCAGCCATGATTGAATGGCAGAGCAGACTCGATGGGCCGAATGGCCTAATTCTGCTCCTACTGTATGTCTTATGGTGGTGGGATTGGACAGTATTACAGAGACCCGGACTATTTATTTGGAAGCATGAATTTGCATTTAATTATAGCAAACAGAGAACTGAAAATCAAGTAATTCAAAATCAAATTCAGGGATAATTATTATCGGAAATGTTAATCAAGAAGCTACCAGATTGTTGCAAGAACGAGGGTCTTTCAGGAAATATAAATTCTCATTCTTATTTAATCTGAACTCCTGCATGAAAGCAGCAGTACCATGGTGGCGACTATGGAGGGTCAAGGCCCCCGACCACGGGTGAACAAAGGCAGTGGATGTTTATGTAAAAATTCTAATGTGTATTGTGTTCTTTTTTAATTATATGGCTGCAAGGTAACTCATTTCACTGTACCTTAATTGGTGAATCTTCAACCTTCAACCTCAAACCTACCTCCATGAAACCAGACCAGCTAATGTGGTTAACTTGTAATTGCCACCACTGTTCAAACATAATTTGGCATTGGCAATGTTCAAAAGTCAAAGGAGCAGAATTAGGCTATTCGGCCCATCAAGTCTACTTCACCATTCAATCATGGCTGATCTATCTTTCCCTCTCAACCCCATGCTCCTGCCTTCTACCCATAACCTTTGGCAGCCGTACTAATCAAGAATATGTTTAAATAGTCACTGCCATCCATTTCTTGTGCATGAATAAATAAAAATAAAATCCCAGCCACCAGCAGAGGTTTTGGTTTCCCAGAATCATAGAGAAAACAACACAGAGACAAGCCCTTTGACCATCTGCCAACCATTAATACTAATCCTACGTTAACCCTATTTATTTTATTCTCATCATCTCACAAGATTATACCACACACCTACACACTGGGGGCAATTCAAAGCAGCCAGTTAATCCTACCAGAAGGTCACCACTTTGGGATTTGGGAGGAAACTGGAGCACCCGGAGGAAGCCCGTGCAGTCACAGGGAGAACATGCAAACTCCACACAGACAGCACTGGGGAGTCAAGCTTCTTTAGACTTTAGAGATACAGCGCAGAAACTGTCCATTCGGACCAATGAGTTCACACTGACCAACGATCACCCAGTACACTAGCACTACCCTACACTAGGGACAATTTACAATCAGTCATTAACCCACAAACCTGCACGTCTTTGGGAGTGAGGGAGAAAACTGGAGATCCCAGAGAAAAACCACATGGGGCGAACTTACAAACTCCGCACAGACAGCACCCATAGTCAAGATCAAGCCTGGGTCTCTGCCACTGTGAGGCAGCAACTCTACCTCTGCGCCACTGTGCCGCCCTAGTGGAACAAACATGCTCAAGTATAAGTGTGTACAATAGCAGATTACGCTGAGACAGTACACAAGAGTCGCCACGATTTCCAGCGCCATCTTGTGCCATCTACCCATGTGTCTGGCACTGTGAGGCAGCAGCTCTACCTGCTGCACCACTCTGCTGCCCTTTAACATATACAGTGAACATACCTGCATTGGCTCTTCTTCCAATGATAATATTCTTCTTTCTGTTGGTGAACAGTTTGTAGAGAGGTGACTTCCATTTGCACCATGCTTGAACAGTTCGTAGACGCACCGCTCGACTTAATGACCGAGGTGTCTCGGATGGTGACAAATGTGATCAGCTTGTTGTGTTTCAACTCAAACTATGAGAAGGGTGACCCAGAGTTCCAGAAAATGCTTGAGTACAGCCAAGGAATTGTGGACACTGTCGGAAAAGATGGCTTAATGGACATCTTCACCTGGCTCCAGGTAATCTTTTCCCAATCATCATCTCCATCCATTATATTTCAATGTTTGCGCCCAAGTGTTTTTATTTTTTTTTTAGGCAGTTCCTGTGTCGACTTAAGATTTTTTTTGGTGTTACATTTTGTTCATGTTTTATGAAACAGGCCCTTCAGCCCGGCGGGTCCATGCCGACCATCGATCACCTCATGCACTAGATCTATGTTGTCCCATTCAGAAGTTTAGTTTAGAGATGCAGAGTGCAAACAGGCCCTTCGGCCCATCGGATCCATGCCGACCATCGATCACCAGTTCACACTAGTTCTATGTTATACCGTTCAGAAGTTTAGTTTAGATTTAGTCTTGAGATACAGCGTGGAACAGGCCCTTCGTCCCACAGAGTAGATGCTAACCAGCGATCACCCATTACAGTAGTCCTATCCTGCGCACTATGGACAATTTACAGAAGCCAATTAAACATTCATAGCGAAAGGATTTGAGTATAGGAGCAGGGAGGTTCTACTGCAGTTGTACAGGGTTTTGGTGAGGCCACACCTGGAGTACTGCGTACAGTTTTGGTCTCCAAATCTGAGGAAAGACATCCTTGCCATAGAGGGGGTACAGAGAAGATTCACCAGACTGATTCCTGGGATGTCAGGACTTTCATATGAGGAAAGATTGGATAGACTCGGTTTGTACTCGATGGAATTTAGAAGATTGAGGGGGGATCTTATAGAAACCTACAAAATTCTTAAGGGGTTGGACAAGCTAGATGCTGGAAGATTGTTCCCGATGTTGGGGGAGTCCAGAACAAGGGGTCACAGTCTAAGGATAAGGGGGAATTCCTTTAGGACCGAAATGAGGAAAACATTCTTTACACAGAGAGTGGTGAGTCTCTGGAATTCTCTGCCACAGAAGGTAGTTGAGGCCAGTTCATTGGCTATATTTAAGAGGGCGTTAGATGTGGCACTTGTGGCTAAAGGGATCAGGGGGTATGGAGAGAAGGCAGGTACGGGATACTGAGTTGGATGATCAGCCATGATCACATTGAATGGCGGTGCAGGCTCGAAGGGCCGAATGGCCTACTCCACCTATTTTCTATGTTTCTATGTTTCTAAACTACAAACCTGTACGTCTTTTGACCGTGGGAGAAAACCAGAACACCTGGGACCCATAGTCAGGATTGATCCCGGGTCTCTGTATCTTCATGGCAGCAAATCTACTGTTGCGCCATTGTGCCGCCCTTGTTATTTTTCATTAATTTTATTGCAGTACTTTCCCAACGAGGATCTTCAAACTCTGAAACGATCCATTGCCGTTCGAGACAGTATCCTTCAGAAGAAACTTGAAGAGCACAAGGTAAAGTATGAAATGTGCAACATCTCACTATGATTGGGGTGGCGGTTCCAGCTGAACAGATGTGCTATTACCCTTAGGACACAAGAATAGGCTGTTCGGCCCACAATGCCTGTGAAACACATTGTACCAAGTTAAACTAATAGTCATAGATTGATACAGTGTGGAAACAGGCCCTTCAGCCCAACTTGCCCACACCAGACAACATGTCCCATCTACATTAGTCCCACCAGCCTGCACTTGGTCCATATCCCTCCAAACCTGTCCTATCCATGTACCTGTCTAACTGTTTCTTAAATGTTGGGATAGTCCCTGCCTCAACTACCTCCTCTGGTAGCTTGTTCCATACACCCACCACCCTGTGTGTGAAAAAGTAACTCCAAGATTCCTATTAAATATGTTCCCCTTCACCTTAAACCTAAGTCCTCTGTTCCTCAATTTCCCCACTCTGGATAAGAGACTGTGCATCTACCCAATCTATTCCTCTCATGATTTTGTACATCTCTATAAGATCACCCCTCATCCACCCGCTTCAAGGAATTGAGACCCAGCCGACTCAACCTCTCCCGAAAGCTCACACCCTCTAGTCCTGGCAATATCCAGGATGGTCACGTCGCACAGACACATCTGCACTTTAGTCTGTTTTGACTGTTTTACTGTTCTAGTGTTCTTTTTACAAACCTTGTCCTTGGGGTATCTAAACCTAAATTGTATTAGTTGTTTAAGTTATGAGATCGGATGGAAGTTGCAAACCAAATCTCGTTGCAGCCGTTAGTCAGTATTGAATCCGGGTCTCTGGCTCTGTACAACAGCAGCTCTACCGCTGCACCACTGTGCCGCATCTTCAGTGTAAAAAAAATGTTCTCTGAACTTCCTGACGTCTCGATGCTTCTCATGGCTGCAACAGGCAGAATTGCATGCGATATTCCATTGTAGCCCCGCACGGATACGGGTTATGTCCCTGGATTTTGTGAGCAGCCTAGTTTATCCTTGCAGCTGAGAGTTTGTGTTTTGTTCCCCGATTGTGTGGCTTTGCTCAGACGGCATGCAGTTGCAGAGAGTTGTAGATGTAGCCCAGTCCATCACACTGATCCCACCCCACCAGTGACTCCATCCACACTTCACGCTGCCTCGGAAAAGCTGTCAACATAATCAAAGACTTGTCCCACCCCGGTCATTCCTTCTTCTCCCTGCCCTCAGTGGCAGAAGGTACAGTAGTCTGAAAGCATGCATCATCACCAGACTCAGGAACAGCTTCTTACCCTCTGTTATCAGGCTTTTGAACAGATCCTCTATAAGCTAGGGAACTGTCCAATTCACCTCTACCCCATGGTAAATATTGGACTGGGTCTATGGAATTGATGCGCTACAATGTTGAGAACTACAGAGAACCGGGTTGGATCCTGACTACAGGTGCTGCTGGTACGGAGTTTGCATGTTCTCCCTGTGACCACATGGGTTCCCTCTGCCTCCTCCCACACTCCAAAGACGCGCACATTTGTAGGTTAATTGGCCGGTTAAATTGTCCCTAGTGTGTAGGAGAGTGTTAGTATACGGGATGCTAGTCGGCGTGGGCACAATGGGCCGAAGGACCTGACTCCACACTCTATCTCTGAAAGTGTAAAATAAGTAAAAAGCAATGCTTTTCACTGTACCTAGGTACGTGAAAATAATAAATCTAAGCCTAAATATAATGTCCCTTGATAGACACAAAATGCTAGAGTAACTCACGGGTCAGGCAGCATCTGTGGAGAGAAACAATAGGTGAAGTTTCAAGTCTGAAACCTTCGAGTTAAGGAGTCGGCTTGAAATGTAACCTATTCCTTCTCTCCAGAAATACTGCCTGACCCGCTGAGTTACTCCATCATTTTGTGTCTATCTTCGGTGTAAACTAGCACCTGTAGTTCCTTCCTGAGTTTGAGTTTAGTTTATTGTTACATGTATCGAGGTACAGTGAAAACCATTGTTGCGTGCTAACAAGTCAGCGGAAAGACAATACATGATTGTAATCGAGCCATCCACAGCGTACAGATATGTGATAAAAGTAATAACGTTTAGCGTAAGATACTGAGACACATAATATCCCTTGGTTCCTCTTTCTCAGGCAAATTATAGCAGTGAATCCATCAATGACTTACTGGACTCTCTGCTGAAAGCCCAGGAGAACATAAAGAACAACAACAGTCCGATCCCTGGACCACACCTGACCGACGACGATTTGCTGATGACCGTGGCAGACATATTTGGAGCGGGGGTGGAGACCACGAGTACTACTATCTCCTGGATCATTCTCTACCTGCTCCACCATCCACAGGTAAAAGGAATTATTGCGGAACAGGCCACTTCACTACAATGCAACCTGTGTTGAATTGAATTGCCTTTATTGTCACTCAGACCTTTCGGTCTGAACAAAATTTCAAAATTTCATGCCTGCAGTCATACATATATAAAAAATAACAAAACCACACAATGAACACAAATTTAACATCCACCACAGTGAGTTCACCAGGCACCTCCTCACTGTGGTGGAAGGCAAAAGTCTTAGAGTCTCTGTCTTCTTCCCTCCTTATTCTCCTTCTGCGCTGAGGGCATCCAGGACTCCGATGCTATCGTCCACCAGGCCCGCGGCCGAGCCTCCGAAACCGGGCTGCCGCTGTCGCCGGAATGCTGGAACACCGCCACAGGGCCCGCCGCCGGAACGCTGGAGCACCGCAGCCCCGAAAGCCAGGCCGCCGCTGGAGCACCGCAGCCCCGAAAGCCAGGCCGCCACTGGAGCACCGCAGCCCCGAAAGCCAGGCCGCCGGAACGCCACTGGAGCACCGCATCCCCGAAGCCAGGCCGTCGCTGGAGCACCGCAGCTCTGAAGCCAGGTCGCCACTGAAGCCCCGAAGCCGTGCCGCCGCCGCTGGAAGCTGGAAGGCCGCCAGCTCCGCCATTAGGGCCTCGGGGGACACAACAAGAAAAGTCACATCCCCCGAAGGGAGAGACTAAAACCCCGTTTCTCCCCCCCCCCCCCCCCCCCCCCACACATACACGACCTAATAAACCAAAAATAATCGCTAAAAACAGGCACGAAGACAAAAATAAAATTTAAAAACAGACGGACTGCAGGTGAGCCGCAGCTGCCAAGCAGCGCCGCCACTTCCGGACTTAGTCTTAGTTTAATTAATTATTCTCCCGCGTACCGAGGTACAGTGAAAAGCTTATGTTTGCGTGCTACCCATTCAAAGAGAAAACTAACCCGCACATACAGTCAGGGCTGCCAACTCTCACGCTTTCACCGTGAGAATTACGCCTTGGAGCAAATTCTCACGCTCATGACCGTGTTATCACGCTGAGTTCAGTCCCTGCGCAGTTTGTCTCTTTCCGCCGCATGGCAACGATCTGTGCGGTCTGGGGAAGTGCGTCGGTTGACGGCTGTGAGTGACGTCGCGTCTCTTCTCTTCTCTTTGGTCGAATGTGCAGCTGCCGGCAACATGAAGCAGCCGGAGATGGAACTAACCAGGTGAATCACTTGTCAAACATGGGGGTGGGGGGGCGACGACGACCACAATGAGGCCAAACATCTAGGACAGGGCTCAGACTACGGGCACACGGCTCGTAACCCGAAAAACCGTGTTTTTTTTTCAATTCATTTTCGCGGGGTCGGAGCAGGCTAGTCGACCTGGGAACGGCAGCCAGTCCCTGGGCACGCAGAATGCCAACTTGACCATTATGGACAAATTGGGCCAGCCATGTTGTATAACTGACTCTATGCAGATCTGAATGGGCTTAGAATTACCATTTAAGCCAAATTGCTCCCACTGTCCACATTTTGATTCTTGAGATCAATATCCCTATGCTCTGTTATTTAACAGTGTTAAAGTACTTATGAGGTAGTCAGGAAAGGGAACATGTTTTTTGTTAGTTTGCTTTAATTTGTTAGTTGATTGTTAGTTGACTGCCATAATTTCTGAAATGGTCTTAAAGTAACTTAACTGTTATAAAGCAGTAATAAGTGATTTTTGTCCAAACAATTGGAACTTGCATAAAATCATGGCTGCCAACTCTCACGCTTTGAGCGTGAGAATAACGCATTTCGACAAATTCTCATGCCCTCACGCTGATCACAAATTTCTCACGCTCTGTCATGAGAAATTCTGTGATCAACGAAAATTTAAAAACTCATAAATTGCATGAGCCGCAGGTGTTGGAGAGCCGGGGCTGAGGCAGGGATAGAACTAGCGGAGGGGACTAAAGCGGGGAGCCGGGGCTGGCGAGTGTTTGCCGGGGCTGGCGAGTGTCTGCTGGGGCTGGCGAGGGGGGAGAGTGAGGTGGGAGGGAGAGAGGGGGGAGAGAGAGAGGGAGAGACAGAGGGAGAGAGGGGAGAGAGGGGAAGAGAGGAGAGAGAGAAGGAGGAGAAAGAGAAGAGAGAGGGAAGGGGAGAGAGAGAGTGGGGAGAGGAGAGAGGGGGTGAGAGGAGAGGGAGGGAGAGACGGAGAGGGGAGAGATAGAGGGGGAGAGAGGAGAGAGAGGGGTGGAGAGAGGAGAGAGAGCGCAGAAGAGAGGAGAGAGAGCGCGGAAGAGAGAGGGAGGAGAGTGAGGTGGGAGGGGGAGAGAGAGGGGAGAGAAAGAGAGGGGGGGGAGAGAGGGGGCTGCCAACTCCCATGCATTGAGTGTGAGAATCACGCATTTCGCCAAATTTTCACACTGATTACAAATTTCTCAAGCTCTGTCGTGAGAAATTCTGTGATCCATGAAAATTTCAAAACTCATATGAACTGCATGGGCCATGGGAGCTGGAAGCAGAAGCAGCGGCAGGGACTGATGCGGACGGGGAGCGGGACCGATGAGTGTTTGCTGGGCTGGCGAGTCGCTCACTGCAGCTCCGGCCATGGAGCAGGAAGTAAGTATCAAGCACTGGGTTAAAACGGTGGAAGATAGTGGACTTCAAATGGGGGTGGTTGGAGAAAGCATCCTGCTTGCCTGCTAGATTTTCACTTACTGTAACTGCAGGAAAAATGTTCCCGATGTTGGGGGAGTTCAGAACCAGGGATCACAGTTTAAGAATAAAGGGTAGGCCAGTTAGGACTGAGATGAGGACAAACTTTCTTCACACAGAGAGTTGTGAATCTGTGGAATTCTCTGCCACAGAAGGCAATGCAAGCCAAATCACTGGATGTTTTCAAGAGAGAGTTACATTTAGTTCTTGGGGATAACAAAATCAAGGGATATGGGGAAACAACAGGAAAGAGGTACTGATTTTAGATGAACAGCCATGATCATATTGCATGGCAGTGCTGGCTCGAAGGGCCAAATGGCCTATTCCTGCACCTAGTTTCTATGTTTCTATGCTTGATTATATGGCAATAAAACTTAATCACTTGATTTTGAAGCATTCATGCATGGTGGAGGTATAATGTAGTCATAGAGTGATACAGTGTGAAAACAGGCCCTTCGGCGCAACTTGCTCACACCCGCCAACATATCCCAGCTACACTACCTGCTTTTGGTCCATACCTCCAAACCTATCCAACCCAGTACCAGTCTAACTGTTTCTTAAATGTTGGGATGGTCCTTGCCTCAACTACCTCCTCTAGCAGCTTGTTCCATAACCCAATGTCCGTTGTGTGGAAAAAGTTATCCCTTAAAAAGTTACCTCTTAAAAATAATTAATATAAAAATCATTTAAATCATACTTCTACAATGCCCATCAAATTTCAAAAAGTCCCTACCCTGGGAGGGTGGACACCCCACATCAACACCCTCTCCCCACTCGGTTGCTCCACTCTGTCGCCGAGTACCCTCAATGCCAGTGATCAGTGATCGCTCAGCCTTCCCACTTTCAAAAACGCTCCGCAGTCCCTGGTTCAGATGGAGAACACTGCCAGATGTGAGCGGGGAACTGAGGCCAGTTGTCCATGATGTATGGTTCCCAATGCTCAGCGCTTCATGTTTCAGAGTTGGCTAATGTTATTGATTTGTAATTAGCCTGATTTGTAAATAGTTGACAAAACCTTAATTTATTCATCTGGAATATCCAGGAGGATGGGATAAGTGTAATATTAAAATGACATGCAAGGTGTTAGGCTGTCTGTCACAACATATGGCCCCGATGACCCATTATTTCCTTCAGTTAAATATTGGGAAGGTAGCACTATTGTCATTTGCCACTCAACTATTATGTTTGTTTACCTCACTTACTATTTCTAAACTTCCCCCCCCCCCCTCAATTCCTTTGACAGGTTGAATAGAAATGTCCCCAATCTCGTTGTTTTATTAATTGAACACATGGATGAACATCCTGAAGGAGTGTAATCAGATGGAAACTGATTCAGATGCGATATTTAAGAACTTGTTCAAAGAAGGGGAATATTTTAAAGGAGTGACAGAGATACTTGCAGGGGAATGTGTGAGGAGATTAATATTTGTCTTTAGTTTTAGCTTGAACCTGGACATCTGAAGATTGAAAGTTTAATATAGTAATTGTACTGATACTGACCCCAACCAACCATGTAATGAATATCATCCATTCCAGAGGTTTGACTTTTATGATGCCATTTAAACTTCACTTGGATTTCAATCTCTTCAATGTAAAAGTAATTGGGAATGGGGAGCATTGGAACAAAAATTTGCCCTCGGTACATATTGTTTTTTTTTTTGGTTTTTTTAAATTAATTTTATTAGATGTTAATACAGTACAAAACAATACAGTGGTACCTAATTTTAGGTGCCAACTATGTCGTAACGTAATACATTATATGTACAACCTCTAGTTTTATGTTTTTGAAAAGGAAGTAAAAAAAAAAAAATAGAGAGAAGAAAAAGAGGAAAAATAGATAGTAGAAAATAGAAAAACGTGAAGTGTGTATATAGGAAAAGAAAAAGTAGAAAGTAGAAATAGAAGAAAAAGACCTTTAGAAAATAAGTTTTCAAATCTTTGTTCGGAGATGTAAATCTATCCACGACCTGACAAGGTGTGCTATGTCCGTCATATTCCTAATCCACATTTTAATAGTTGGTATAGCTGTATTTTTCCAAAATTTCAAAAGTATCAATTTCTTTCCAATTATTAACCCATAATTAAAGAATACCTTTTGGTCTTTGTTTAAATTGATATCTTCTACTATTATTCCAAATATAATCCATTCCGTATTAGGTTCTATTCTTGACTTGAAGAGCTTTGTAAATATATCAAATATATCGCTCCAGCCTCGGTACATATTAACTGTAAAATAATAATGTATGCATGTTGGTAGGTGCAATCAAAACAAAGATCTTTTTATCATTGTTGTGTTATGAATACCACAGAAAATATTATGTACTCAAAAGATCATATTTAATAGAATAATATTGCTGAAATATATAGTTATTGGACTTTGCTTTTCGGAGAAGTCCCAGCTGAGAGGAAGACCGCAAAATACTGAAAATATTAGGGGTGAAAATGACTTCAGAACAGTTTGTTAGGAAAATGAAATAAATGGTAACAGAATACTTAAACAGCTGAGTGAGTATAATTTTATGGATGATAAATTGTGTTCCACCAATTGATGACTTATTTGACAAAGTAACTAGCATGCTAGATAACAAGGAAGCCAATGGATGTAGCAAATTTTGTTGTAGATCATTTGGTTTGTGACGTGCCCCATAAAAGATGACTGCATTAGATAAGCACCTGTTGACTTGAACATAATAGGTTAAGTCCAGGGGGTCAGATATGGGGCTTTATGTGAGGGCCAGATATATTGTCAGTGCAGAGGGGCTAGGAGTAAGGCCAAGTGTGCATCCAGAGTCAAGGTCTGGAATAGTACTAGGTGTGCAGTCAAAGCTGGGACCAGGGGAGTGTTCAGCACTTGGAAGTGGGGGGGGGGGGGGGGGGGGCAGGTGTAAGGCTGGACTCAGGGTTAGGAATGAGAGAAGGTATGCAATTGGAGTCAGGGTCAGGAGCAGTACCAGGTGTGCTGTGAGACCCATGTTGAAACCATGGGCCGTGTTTGATTATAATCTGATTTCCATACATGAATACACTAAGATCAGTCATGTGCTGCACGTGTTGATCAGAGCCTGGGCTCTACTGTGGAATGTAATTAAGAATATAATTTAGTTTAACTCGGGCTTGGTCTCTCACAATTTCTCACTCCCAACTATCACCCAATGTTGGCAGCCCTGCATACAGACAAATGTGAGGTGCTTTTTGGGGCACTAACATGGGCAGGACCTACACAACGGTAGGGCTCTGGGGAGTGCAGTTACATACAGTAGTTCGTTGAAGGTGGCGTCACAGATAGACAGGGTGGTCAAAAAGGCTTTTGGCCTTCATCAGTCAAAGTATTGAGTATAAAAGTTGGGGGGGTCACGTTAGAGTTATAAGATGTTGGTGCGGCTGTATTTATGGTATTGTGTTCAGTTTTGGGCACCATGTTATATGAAAGATGTTGTCAAGCTGGAAAGGGCGCAGAGAAGATTTAAGAGGATGTTGCCAGGAATCAAGGGCCTGAACAATAGGGAGAGGCTAAGCAGGCTATGACTCTATTCCTTGGAGCGCAGGAGGATGAGGGGTGATCTTATATAGGTGTACAAAATCATGAGAGGAATAGATTGGGTAGGCACACAGAGTATCTTGCCCTGAGTAGTGGAATTGTGAACCAGGGGACATAGGTTTAAGGTGAGGGGGGAAAGTTTTAATAAGAATCTGAGGAGTAACTTTACCCCACAAAGGGTGGTGGTGGGCTTATGGAACGAGCTGTTGGGAGTGGTAGTTAAGGAAGGTTCTATCACAACATTTAAGAAACATTTAGACAGGTACATGGATAGAATAGGTTTAGAGGGATATGGGCCAAACGCAGGCAGGTGGGACTTGTGTAGATAGGGCTTGTTGGTCATTGTGGGCCGAAGGGCCTGTTTCCACGCTGTATGATTCTATGACACTATGACTGTGCAGGATTATAATCAAGTCGTCCGCACTGCACAGATATATGATAAAGGGTACAACATTCATGCACATATGCATCCAAATAAATTCAAACAACACACACATATATTATTGAGCTGCAGGATATGCAGTTTTTTTCCAGTGTGCGCTTTTAACATACGTTGACAAACACAATGTGAACGTTACATAGGTAAATGTGACAACATGTGACAAATGTGACAACATGATTCTATGACACTGTGCAGGATTACAATCAAGCTGTCAATGTAAACATAGTGCGTAAGACAATTGAATAATGTGACTTTCTTCTATTGTAGGTGCAAACTAAAATACAGGAGGAAATTGAGAATAACATAGGATATGAAAGAACCCCTAAAATAAGCGATCGAAGCAACCTGCATTTTCTCAATGCGACCATAAGTGAAACGCTGAGGATCCAGCCAGTGGCACCTCTCCTCATCCCTCACGTGGCTTTGGCAGACACCAGGTAAATGCTCCTGAGAGATCCAGGCTCCCATTGGGATCAGAGCGGCAAGGCGGGTAGAGCCACTGCCTCAAGCACCAGAGACTCCAGTTCGATCCTGACCTCAGATTCTGTTCATGCGGAGTTTGCACGTTTTTCCAATGACTGCATGGGTTTCCTCCGGTGTTCTCCCACGTCCCAAAGGCATGCAGATTTGTACATTAATTAGCCTCTGACTGTAGTTAACTAGTTAGTTAGTTTAGTTTATTGTCGTGTACTGAGGTACAGTGAAAAACTTTTTAACTGTGTGCTATCCAGTCAGCGGAAAGACTATACATGATTACAATCAAGCTGTCTACAGTGTACAGATACAGGACATAGGGAATAACATTTAGTGCAAGGTAGAGTCTAATTAAAGATAGTCCGAGGGTCACCAGTGAAGTAGATGGTAGGTCAGGGCAGCTCTCTAGTTGGTGATAGGATGGTACAGTTGCCGGATAACAGCTGGGAAGAAACTGTCCCTGAATCTGGAGGTACGTGTTGGAGAGAGTGGATGAGAAAGTGGGATAACATAGAAATAGTGTGAATGGGTGATGGATGGTCGGCATGGACTCGGTGGGCCGAAGGGCTTGTTTCCATGCTGTAACTGTCAACTAAACATGGGAACATTATTTCACCACTTCAGCCCTGCTCCAGCATTCTGCCAGTTCATGGCTGATTCCTGTTGGACTTGGTTCCCCAAAGCATTAATCCCCCGCAACACACAGAACCCCAGATGTCCCGAAGTCCAAGTCTGCCCAACCTGTCCTTAAAGCTCACTCCCATTGAGTAGCAATGTTGTCGAAAATATTTGCATAACATTGAAGCACGATTTTAATATTAATTTCAATATATTTGTTTATAGCATTGGTGACTACACAATCCCCAAGGATACGCAAGTGATCATCAACCTGTGGGCTATTCATCACGACGAGAAGGAATGGAAAAGTCCAGGCACCTTTGATCCAAGTAAGTATTGCATTGAATAGTAAAGAAAACAAACACAATGCTAGCATTTATTTCAAGAGGGCTTGTATACAAAAACAGGGGTATAATGTTGAGGCTCTTTAAGGTGCTGGGAAGGTCACATTTGGAATATTGTGAGGAGTTTTGGGCACCATATCTGAGGAAGAATGTGCTGGCACTGGAGAGGGTCCAGAGGAGGTTTACAAGAATGATCTCAGGAATGAGTAGGTTAACCTCTGATAGGCGTTTGTCAGCACTGGGGTTGTACTTGCTGGAGTTTAGAAGAATGAGGGGGGACCTAATTGAAACAGAATAGTGAAGGGCTTAGATAGAGTGGATGTGGAGAGGATGTTTCCACTAGTGGGAGAGTCCATGACTACAGGTCATAGCCTCAGAATTAAAGGATGTTCTTTTAGGAAGGAGATGAGAAATGTCTTTAGTCAGGGGGTAGTGAATCTGTGTAATTCTTTGCCACGGAAGGCTTTGGAGGTCAAGTCAGTGGATATTTTAAAGCCAGAGATAGATTCTTGTTTAGTACGGGTGTCAGAGGTTATTGCGTGGCTGAAGGAGTATGGGGTTAGGAGGAAAGATTGAATGGTGGAGTAGATTTGATGGGCCGAATGGCCTAATTCTACTCCTATCACATGATCTTATGACTAGACTTCCTCACTCTACACCCAAGGGCCTGTTTCCATGCTGTATCAAACATTCAATCTATGCCCTCTATCTAGTCTTTGACATTTCCACACTGGGAAAATAGATTCTGACTGTCTACCAGCTCATACATTTTCCTAAAAGCTATTCTGTGATCAGTTTATCGCAGGCATGAAACAATAAGACTGTTTCTCTTGCCGGCTAGCTGAAACTACATCTGGGCAACCGTCTTGTCACAATAGAGTCAGGGGCTGGGAGGAGATAAATGGAGACACTAGAGGCTGCAGAAGGAGGAATCTGTCATAGGAAGGAATGTTAGGTGGAACCAGAGGAAGGAGAATGAGGGGCAGGTGGAACCAGAGAGGGAGGGGATGGATCTCCCAGTAGGTTAAGTGTGTGTGTGTGTGAGATCGATAGAACAAGGTGAAGGGAGGGGAATGTTATTGGTTGATGTGGAGGAGAAAAAGGTGGATGAGGGAACCTGGGTACAAACAAAATGAAAGGCAAAGGACCACATGGGGTATGGGTCATTTTGAAGTTAGAACATTCAATGTTCATATCATTGAGGTGTAGGCAGAACATGAAGAGTGAGAGAGTCATACAGCAGGGAAACAGGCCATTTGGCCCAACTTGTCCATGACGACCAAGGTGCCCAATCTGCTGTGTTTGGCTCACATCCCTCCAAACCTTTCCTATCCATGTACCTGTCCAAATGTCTTTTAAGTGCTTTTATAGGCCTATGGTCAACGGTTCCTTTATTATCATGTGTGCCAAGTGAAATTCCTTTTTTGCATTTAGATCAGTAAGCTTATTGACATTCATAAGTACTATTCCCGATTAAGTACCGATTATGTACAGAAACAGCCCACTGAGTATATATATATATATATATATATATATATATATGTATGTATATATATGTATATATATATATATATATATATATATATATATATATATATACATATATATATATATATATATATATGTATGTATGTGTGTGTGTGTGTATATATATATATAATGCAACAAAGTGCGTGCATGTATATATATATGTAGAAATATATATTTCTAGATAGACAAGTGTATAGGTAGATAGATAGGTGTGTGTTAAGATTTGTGTGTGTGTGTATGCACACATATACACACACATACATGTTAGTATATACATCCATACATACACATCCAAGGTCTGACACATAGACGTTCTTGAAAATAAAAATCTTGGGGTGGGTATTTCCATATATTTCTATAAAACCACCGTTATTTTCTCCAGCCCGTTTTTTGGACACAGAAGGGAAATACATGCACTCGCCTTCGCCCAGTTTCCTGCCCTTTGGCGCCGGCCCAAGAGTCTGTGTCGGGGAGGTGCTGACAAAGATGCAACTATTCCTCTTCTTCGCCACCTTCCTCCAGCGCTTCACCATGGAGGTTCCCGCCGGGCATCAGCTGGTGGGCCTGAGAGGGAAATTTGGGATCGTCCAGCAACCAGAGAAATTCAAAGTCCAACTCAAGTCCAGGAAGGCGTGGAAAGACTGCATCTCGTAAGACTGACGGCAAAGTGTTGCCCCGTTTGCAATCTTCCTCAGTGAGAAGGAGCGTGGAGAGTAACTGCATACTGCTGAGCCCCGTATTTTCTAAATGTAGTCATTCGCACTTGGCATGGGCACGTTATGTCCAAAGTGTCTTTGTAAATTTTCTCATCTATTATCCACAGGAAAGAGCAACAAAATGTTACCTTCAACCTTGTGTGGAGAGGTTTGCGCTTGGTGGGGTGAGGCCTTCTTTTCGGGTTTACATGACTAGGTGGAAAGACTTGGCTGCAGGGTCTACAACATTAGAGTCCTTGTAAATAAAATCCTCGGGGCATCAAATGGAAAGCTCTTGTAGAATGATGTTTACTGTGATTGCAAATCAGATCTCCAATCTCAACACCAGGAGAACATCCTTTCCCTCAACGAGGCATCTCAAGTCGACATTTACGCGCATCACCTACAGCCTTTGATTAGAGAGGGATATAGCAGCTGCTGGTTTTAGTTTAGCTTACAGATACCGCGTGGAAACAGGACCTTTGGCCCACCGAGTCAACCCTGACCATCGATCACCCGTTCACACTAGTTCCATATTATTCCACTTTCACACCTAGTCTTTGGCATGTGTTTGTATATAGTGTAGAACTCAAAGTGCAGGAGTAACTCAGCGGGTCAGGCAGCAACTCTTGGAGAACATGGGCAGGTGACGTTTTGGGTCGGGACCTCAGTCTGCTGATTGTAGTCAGGGGGTAGAATATTGGAAAAGAGGTGGTGGTGGGACAAAGCCAGGCAAATGGGAGGTGGATGCAGCAAGGGCGTGGGAGGGTTTGATTGCTGCAAATCTCTATGCCGCTCTCTCCCTCCCTCCCCCCTCTCTCCCTCCCCCTGTCATCCTCTCTGTCCCTTTCTTCCTCCCTCTCCCTCCCTCCCTCAAGCCTTTCACTGTACCTTGGTATACGTGACAATAAACTGAACTCAAACTCAAGGTGAGAGGGATTGAGCAGATCCTTGGTTTGACAAATGTTGCAGCATCGACACATTTGAATAGTTTTGTTTATTATTATTCTCATTTGTACCGAGGTACAGTGAAAAACTTTTTTTGCTATCCAGTCAGTGAAAAGACCATTCATGATTACAATCAAGCCGTCCACAGTGTACAGATACAGGATACAGGGAATACTGTTTAGTGCAAGATAAAGTTCAGTAAAGTCTGATTAAAGATAGTTTGAGGGTCTCCATAGAGGTAGATGGCAACTCAGGACCACTCTTGAGTTGTTGGTAGGATGGCCCAATTCCCTGATTTCTTTTTTCACTTCCCCCTGTTTAAAGTAAAGCGTGGATAATTATTTACCCCATTATTCGGAACCTCCAAGGCTTTGGAATCTTGCTCACCGGCTTCTCTTTTAAAGTCACCGAGATCTTGATCTCTGCATTCCCGGTAAACACACTGGGGCCTTGGATCCTGTGCTCCTTTTAAACTCACCCCTGTTCCTGTGCCCCCATTAAACTCACTGGGTTCACTGGAAAGCTCACTATACTAGGTTCAGGTTTATTATTTACACCTGCAACGAGGTACAGTGAAAAGCTCTGTTCTGCGTGCTGTCCATAGTTGTAGAGTCAAACAGCATGGAAACAGGCCCTTCCGCCCAACTTACCCATGCCAACCAAGATGCCCCATTTACACTTCTCCCATCTGACCGTTTTTGGTCATACTCCGCTAAATCTTTCCTATTAATGTATCTTTCCAAATGTCTTTTAGATGTTATTGTACTTGCCTCAACTAACTCCTCTGGCAACTCGTCCCAAATACTCACCACCTGGTGTGTTAAAAGGTTTCCCCTCAGGTTCCAATAAAAAAATCTTTGCCCTCTCACCTTAAACCTATGTCCCCTGGTTTTTGATTCCCCTACTCAGGGACAATACGTTATCTATTCCCCACATGATTTTATACACCTCTATAAAATAACCCATTATCCTCCTGCGCTCCAAGAAATAAAGTCCTAATCTGTTGAACCTCTCCCTTTAGCTCAGGCCCTCTAATGCTGGCAAACATCCTTGTAAAAATAAAAAAAGCATTGTCCTCCAAACCCTGTAATGTATTCACCATTGCAATTAAACCATTGGCACCAATTCCTATCAGTGTACCTATCTTTTAAATCAGACCAGATGACACCATACATAGATACAATCACCTTAACCTTAAGTGCACCGGGTAGAGCGAAGGGGAAGATACAGAGTACAGAATATTTCCAAAAATCAGGGACTCCGCAGAAAGACTTGGGACAAGTTGGGAGAGTGGTCAGAGAAGTGGCAGATGGAATGTAGTGTAGCAAAGTGTGGAGTCAAGCATTTTGGTATTAGGAATAAAGGCATAGACTATTTTCTAAATGGGGAGAGAATCCAGAAATCGGAGATGCAAAGAACCTTGGCAGTACTGGTGCAGGATTCCCAGAAAGTTAATTTGCAAGTCAAATCGGTAGTAAGGAAGGCAAATGCAATGCTAGCATTTATTTCAAGAGATCTAGAATACAAAAACATGGATGTAATGCTGAGGCTCTATAAGGTCATGGTCAGGCTGCATTTGGAGTACTGCGAGTAATTTTGGGTACCATATCTGAGGAGGGATGTGCTGACGCCAGATTGCTGGACATTACATTGGCCCTGGCTCCGGTTTGGTGTTTTGAATAAAAAGCCTCATTCTCCGATCTGAAGATAGGTGAAGCCCTCTCAATCTTCAGTAGCAAAAACAAGTACTGCTAAAGTTGTCACATTCAAAGGCAGAACGCTGGAAGAACCCGGCAGGTCAAGCAGCATCTGTGGAGGCAAAATGGAGCAAGTTTGCCTGGTCCCGATGCAAGGTTTTGAGCCAAAATATCGACTATTTAATCTACTTTAGTTGAAAACTACAGCACGGAAACAGGCCCTTCGGCCCACCAAGTCCACGCCGACCAGCGATCACCCCTTACGCTAGCATTATCCTACACACTTTACTAAGCGGGACAATTTACCACCGCGACACAGTGCAGCCAATTAACCTATAAACCTGTACATATTTTGAGTGTGGGAGGAAACCGGAGCACCCAGAGAAAACCCACACAGGTCACGGGGAAAACATGCAAACTCCGTACAGACAGCAACCGTAGTCAGGATCGTACCCCATGTCTCTGGCGTTGTAAGGCAGCAACTCTACCTCTGCGCCACCGTGCCACCCACATCTGACATCTTTTGCCTCCATAGATGCTGCTCGACCTGATTTCTTCCATCATTCTGGTTTTGTTCTAGATTTCAACATCTGGAGTCTTCCAAGTCATCACATTGACTCTTATCTTGCAATTATTTCCCATTGATGAATACTTCAGGGGATCACAGCTTCACAGTGATGGTCCTTCTAAATCATGATCCAAAGCTTGTGATGTTTATATTAAATATTTGCATGAAAACATTCTATATAAACATATATTAATTCACTATTACGACTTGCTTTCATCTTTTGCAACTCAATAAAGTTGTGGTTAATGGTGATTTGTGGTATTTCGTTCTCCAAACGACTTTCGGAAGTTAATCCCCAGTCTTTGTTTTTTGAGATGCAGCTTGGAACCAGGCCCGTTGGCTCACCGAGTGCGTGCCGACCAATGATCACCTAGTGCACCAATGTACACTCGTTCTATGTAATCCCAGTTTTGCATCCTACATGCTCGGGGCAATTTACAGAAGACAGTCAACCTACAAATCTGCATGTCTTTGGAATATGGGAGGAAACCGGGGCACCCAGAGGTAAACCCATGCGGTCACAGCGAGAACGTGCAAACTCCACAAACACAGTACCCATGGTCAGAAACGAACCCACTTCTGTGGGACTGTAAGGCAGCAACTCTACCACTGTGCCGCCTTATAGTATTGAGGTATTCATCCACTGACCAAAGTCTAATGTCCACAATGGGGTAGAGGTGAATCAGACAGTCCTCTAGGCTATTCCAGAGATACTGCCTGACCCGCTGAGTTACTTCAGCTTTTTGTACATATCTTGGCTATGATCAGTTGCTGTGATAAACCACTCTACCATAAGCACAAGTGCAGATTGTTGACACGAAGGAAAGGTCACCCTAGTGGTAAAAGAACATGTAGACATAAGGCAACTGCAGATGCTGGAATCGTGTGTAGAACACAAAGTGCTGGAGTAACTCAACGGATCAGGCAGCATCGATGGTTATGGAGGACATGGATAGACAATGTTTTGGGTTTGGACACTTCTTCAGACTCGGACTGATGAAGCATCTTGACCCAAAACGTCACCTGTCCATGTCCTCCAGAGAAGCTGCCTGACCAGCTGAGTTACTCCAGCACTTGTGTTCTCGGTAAAATAACGTGGATCACCACACAAACACTATCAACAACAGCTGGTAGGAAGCAATGACCTGTAAATCATACTGCAGCACCATACTGGGATGAGGTACACCGTTTGCACTTTGATCTACCTTTCCATATTCTATTCCTTATTCTTTCCACGTGCATACCATGAAACATAGAAAATAGGTGCAGGAGTAGGCCAATCGGCCCTTCATGTCTGATCATCCAAAATCAGTACACGGCTCCTGCTTTCTCCCCATATCCCTTGATTCCGTTAGCCCTAAGAGCTGTATCTAACTCTCTCTTCAACTACAAACTGCCTAGGTTGCACTAGAGACTTTGGGCCTTGTATTGTTTTTGCTTTATATTGGGTTTTTCATTTATTTAACTTTTTTTGTGTATTAAAAAGACACAAAGCGCTGGAGTAACTCAGTGGGTCATGCAGCATGTCTGGAGAACATAGGCAGGTGACTTTCCAGGTCGTGTCCCGTCTTCAGACTTTGTTCGTTTGTTGTGTTATCGATTGATTACAGTATTTCCACGTCTGTTATGGTGTGGCTGCAAGTAAGAATTTCATTGTTCCGTTTCGACATAAGACAACAGTGACGCAGCAGTAAAGTTGCTGGCGTACAGCGAGAGAGACCTGGGTTTGATCCTGACTACAGGTGCTGTCCGTACGGAGTTTGTACGTTCTCCCCGTGACTGTGTAGGTTTCCGCTGGGTGCTCCGGTTTCCTCCCACACTCCAAAGACGAGTCGGTTTATAGGTTCATTGTCAAATGTCAACACTGTATCTCTATACTAAAACACTCTTAACACTGGACTCCTCTAGGTGGACTGACAGTCTTGTGAAACCTCCGCTGCCTGTATGGAGTTTGCACGTTCTCCCTGTGACCACATGGGCTTTCTCGGTTTTCCTCCCACACTCCAAAGACGTGCAGGTTTATAGGTTAATTGGCTTCAGTTAAAAAAAATCATTGTAAATTGTCCCTACTGTATAGGATAGTGTGCAGGGTTTGTAGGGTAATTGGTCTCTCTAAAATTGCCTCTAGCATATATGAAGCGGATGTGAAAGTGGAATAATATGGAACTAGTGTGAACAGGTGATTGATGGTTGGCATGGACTGAGTGGGCCGAAGGGCCTGTTATACATGCTGTATTTTTCAATCAACCAATGCTAGAGTATTAGTAGTGTCTGCTGGATATGGTGTCATTGAGTGATACAGTGTGGAAACAGCACAACTTGCCCACACATGCCCCATCAACATTAGTCCCACCCGCCTGCATTTATCCGTCTAAACCTGTCCTATCCATGTACCAGTCTAAATGTTTCTTAAACCTGACAATCTTACCTGCCTCACTACCCCTCCGGCAGCTTATTCCATGCACCCACCACCCTCTGTGTGGGAAAAAAAGTGCGTGGAAACAAATCAATGACTCCAATATTGTGGCTACTTAAAATGAAAAATAATGACCAGGACACCACAGGGCTCTATTGATTTTTTAATAAATCATTAAAATATCTATTGAAAAATTACAATGTGATGTTAAAACCAAGTGCAAGCTAGCAGTTGGCAGAAGCACTGCATGAGTGAATCTCCACATGAAAACCACAATTTCTTGACCACCCTTCTGTGCATTATGAAAGTATTTTTGCATTCTGTAGGTTATGTCTATACGCTTCAAATGCTGTTTGAAGATAAAAGTTTTCAAATCGAAACCAGAAACCTAACTTTAAATCAGCACGTAACCAGTTAACGTTAGTGCTGCAGAGATGTCATTTCCCCACTTCACATCCCTCTTTTAAAAAAAAAAAGAAAACCTCAAAACTGGTCGTGAACGGACTGGAAGGTCATTCCCTGAAAAGGTCTTTGTGCTTTGCCCATTATGGTGCATTGCAGTGCTGTCTCCCAGCTCAGCTCCCCCTACACTAGCAAATAATAGGGTTATTACGACAGCTGTGTTGTCAGTTAGTCCACCTCAAGGTCTCAGTCACCCACAAAGGTTGCTGATGAGCAGCCAATCTATGGTCTACTGCTTTGGAGAACTTCTCGAGTTTCTTTGGCTTTATTGCGCATCTTGGTTTGGTCAAATTGAAAGAGTTTTCCTGCCTGGTGTCACCCATCCCTGGTCCACCAGTCAATGGCTACCTTCCCCCTTGGGGTGGGGCAGGGGGGGGCTCAACGTCCCAAGGTTACACATAAGGACCCTTGTCCAAAGCAACTGAGACCAAGCCGTTGGGTGGATTTACCGCAAAGCATCTCCAACATGGAGAGGAATTTGTCATTCCCCAAAGTCACTGAACATGAAACAAAAGATGGGCAAGTCAAAACATGGATATTAATCTGAAACTCAGCGTGTAGTAATTGATGTGATTTGAGGACAGGAGCAGGTTGGGACAGGGAGGAGGGAATCAGGAAAAGTGAGCTGTCAGCCGCACCGTGGTGTGAACCGATGGTCACAGATGGACTACAGACGTGTGACTGGTTCTATTTCAGATTTGGCATCATGGTGTGCACAGTCAAAACAAAGTAGGCACACATGCAGATACAAACTCAAGTTCACCCACCCTGTCCCGTTTGGACTTGGGCATGTTATTGCACAATTGAAGGAAAGATCGTATGGCTGGGACTTTATATTAACAACCCATAGAGGAGTGGATGTGTAGGAAAGAACTGCAGATGCCGGTTAACACCGAACATTGGCACAAAGTGCTGGAGTAACTCAGCAGATCAGACAGCATCTCTGGAGTAAAAGGTTTTGGGTCAAGACCTCTCTTCAGATATGAGAGTCCCAGACTGAGAGGTAGAGGAATGGAGTCATATCTGACCTCTCGCCAACCCTTACCCCTCAACCAACAACCTGCAACAGAGGTGGTCATTTGGCTTCACAGCTGCTCGAGAGAGCCTGCTGTGTGCAAATTTGAATGCCAAGTTTCCTGTGGTACATATAGTGGCTGGTTTTCAAAAGTACTTGGTTTGCTGTTAAGCGCTTTGGGATATGCTGAGGTTGTGTATGCAATTCAGAGCCTACCCTTGCCTTGTACACCCACACTTTGTGTACATGATGTAAAGAAGACAAAACAGCCTGCAATTTTGTTGCATGGTACAAACACACACACAAACGCACACAAACAGGTGTACACACATACACACACACACGAGGGAAATGTTCTCCTGTCCAAAGGATCGTAGGCATAGGACTAGCGGAGTTCACCTGCTCTGCTGCCGAGTCCATCAACTACACCAGTCAAACAACATTCATAGACACGCAAGTTTCACATAGGAAACATTTAAATCATCTCTGAAACCGCACTCACATCACCCAGGCACTCTCCACACTACGGACATCTTTATACCGAAAGATCCAGCAGATGTTTTAAAAAGTAAAAAATCGCATTTCCCAGTACATTTCTGACATTTGTTTCTTTTTGTTTGCTACGTTGACTTCCAGTCAACTCCAGGTGAGGAGGTCACCTTGTCCCTCGCTGCACCTCCTTAATCTTCCGACGCGACGTAACGAATCGTGAACGCAAAGCTGGGACAAACAAGTAAACCCTCATGTTTCGGTACAGAACAAGTGCGTGTGTGTGTGAGAGAGGAGGGGAGAGGAGGGGAGAGGAGGGGAGAGGAGGGGAGAGGAGGGGAGAGGAGGGGAGAGGAGGGGAGAGGAGGAGAGAGGAGGAGAGAGGAGGAGAGAGGAGGAGAGAGGAGGAGAGAGGAGGAGAGAGGAGGAGAGAGAGAGAGAGATGATGCAGGAGGATTGCCTTTTATGCAGTTTAAAGCTGTTGTGCATAGTCCCAGGAGAAAAAAAAAAGAACCATCACCCCCTTCTACAGGAAAGTACACAGTGCGTCAGAGCCAAAGCCTCCCACATTGTATTAGACCGCTTGCAACCTCTGAGTTGCAATGCCGTCACTCCTACAAGGACACAAGTGGTCTCTTCATACAACTCAAGGTGAACAGAGGGTCACAATCCCATGCAAATACATTTTGATTAAAAATTTAAATGCTGGATATAAAATTCCAGTTGCTGTTATAATTGCTTCAATGCCACCAGACGGCGGGTCATGTGCACAGAGCGACATTGTTGGTGGGGTTCAGTTCTGTCGATGCCAGCGTCGTCGAGCAGTGATCCCACCCAGTGCTTTGGCATCCGCTGTCTTTTCCTTCAACCCCATCCAAGTTACACTCGACACCAGAAGCGATTGGGATGAAACAAGAGCACAAGAGAGTCCTCGAGTGCGACACGTCAGACCAGGGCGGCGGAGAGTCGGGACCGCGAGTTTTAGGTCTGGGGGTCGTGGCGTTGGTGCGCTTGCAGCAGCTCGTTCTCATTGATGGTGTCCAACAAGAGGCAGACGGGCTCGTCTAGCCCCGTGCCGTGCTGCTCCTTACGCTCCTCGGTTGTACCATCCCCCCCCTCCTCCCCTTCTCCCTCCTCCCCCGTGTCCGGACGGGGACATGCGTCGCAAATGTCGCAGGTGCTGCAATACTCCACCGCGCCACCCGTGCTGTCCATCAGCCCGTCCACCTCCCGGGCATCGTCCCCGTCCCGGTTGCAGACGCACACCTCGATGCCCGAGTCTCCGGTGAACCTCCGGTGCCTCCCGGGGGTCTTGTCCGTGTCTTTGATCTCCGGGCTGGGCTGATGCTGCTGGTGCCAGACCTCGATCTTGGAGGATGAGCCGGGATAGTAGCCGTTGAGCTGCTCCTTCTCGGGGCAGTCGAACTCCTCCTCCTCCTGCTCCTCCTCGTCCTCCTGCTCTAGGTCTGGGCGACAGGCCCGCACCGGCTCCCGCTCCGAGCCCGGCTCCTCCGCCCCGCCCCCACCCGGTGCCTTGAACGACCCCCGCGGCGAGTCCGGGCACAACGAGCTGTCCTGCCGAGGCACCGCCTCGCACACCGTCAGCACCGCGTTACCGGGGGTGGCCGGAGCCCGTGGTGGCTCCGAGATGGAGGGGCCGTTGCACTGCGGGACGGGCTGCTGATGGAGAGCGCTGTAGGGGGGCGGAGGCGTGACGGGGCGGTTCACCACTTCCTCGTACGGAGGCAGCAAATAGCTCGGCAAAAACCCTGTGGGTTGGATCGGGGTGAGGAGGAGAAGAGAACGAAAAGCTTTTAACTAAATGATTTTTCTAATTTCAAGTAACCCCTGCATTTCCTCTCTCCACCACCCTAGTCACCCCATGAGTTTCACCGCTCGCACCCGTACATCCCTTCCATATCACCTCCTCACCAGCTTACAATGGGCCATTATGGGCTCCACACTTCCTCAATCATGGAGTGCAGGCCAGGACAATTCCTTGGAGCACTGAGGGATACGGGGTGATTTGATGGAGGTGTACAAAATCATGAGAGGAATAGATTAGATGCACAGAGTCTAGTAAAGTTGGAAAGGATAGAGAGAAGATTTACGAGGATGTTGCCAGGACTTGGGGGCCTGAGCTATAGGGTGAGGTTGACTTGGCGGGGACTCTATTCCTTGGAGCGCAGGAAGATGAGGGGTGATCTTATAGAGGAGATACAAAATCATGAGAGGAATAGATTGGGTTGATGCACAGAGTCTCTTGAGGGGAATCGAGAACCACAGAACATAGGTTTAAGGTGAGGGGGAGAAAGATTCAATAGGAACGAGGGATAACTGTTGCACACAAAGAATGGTGGGTGCATGGAGATGCTGGAGGAGGTAGTTGAGGCAGGTACAATCGCAACATTTAAGAAACATTTGGACAGGTACATGGATATAATAGGTTTAGAGGGTTATGGGACAAATGTAGGCAGGTGGGGCTAGTGTAGATGGGACATATTGGTCAGTATGAGCAAGTTGGGCTGAAGGGCCTGTTTCCACACTCTACGCGACTCTACGACAAAGCATAGTTTTCACAGGGAACTAAAAAGCTAGAAAGAGACACGTACTCAGGTAGAGCGGGAGCAGGGAGTAGTTGCGTGCTCCCTGGTAGGCAATGAGGTTGATCTCGCGCTGCCTCTGTTGCTGCTGCAGTCGCAACTTGGCCCGTCGATGGTGACAGATGCAGCAGCAGCTCAGGATGATGATGATGGTCCAAACAAGCCAGAACCCTGAAGAAAAAAGAGGAGAAATATCAGTCATTGTTGACACAAGCAACTGTGGATAGTGGTCTGCAAAGCAAAACAAAACACACAAAGTGCTGGAGTACTTGAGCAGGGCAGGCCGCATCTGAGCGGCACGGTGGCGCAGCAGTAGGACCCCGTGTTCAACCCTGACTATGGCTGCTGTCTTTACAGAATTTGAACCTTCTCTCTGTGACCATGTGGGTTTTCTCCGGGTGCTCCAGGTTTCCTCCCACATTCCAACGAGGTTAATTGGCTTTTGTAAACAGTCCCCAGTGTGTAGGATAGAGCTACTCAGCTCTAATTCAACCTCTAATTTAAATCTCTGGATAACACGGTTAGGTGAAGTTTCGGGTTGGGATCATTCTTCAGACTGATTGAAAAATGGTCACATGCTACACATCTATTTGTGATGACCTTTCAGCAAAGCAATCATTCCTACACCTAAGGCATCAGGAATGAGATGGATCTTTGAGCTAAGAGCCATTTCAACCCATCTTGATTTGCTGAAGTACTATATTCTGCACTCTGTATCTTTATCCCTGGTGCTCTGTCGTATTTTAGTTCAATTTGATTGTATTACTTGATGTTTCTAGATAGCATGCAAAACTAAACCTTTTGCACTGTACATCCGTACACGCGACAATGATAAACCGAAACCTGTCCTTGACGGACATAAAGTGTCGGAGTAACTCAATGGGTCAGGCAGCATCTCTGGAGAATATGGAAAGGTGAAGATTTGGGTCGGGACCCTTCTTCAGACAGGTTGTAGGGTCACATTCAACATGGCCTGCATGGACAAAACCATTGGTCAGGAATGAGGAGGAACTGGGACCATGGAAGTGAGAAAAAATGAGGGCACAAGGAACTGCAGATGCTGGAATATTGAGCAAAACACGAAGTGCTGGAGGAACTGAGCGGGTCAGTCAACATCCGTGGTGGGAACAAGCAGGCGATGCATCAAGTTGGGAGCCTGCTTCACACCCGAAATGTTGCCTATCCATTTCCTCCACTGATGCTGCCTGACCCGTCGAGTTACTCCAGCATTTTGTGTTTGGCAAGTGAAAGTCAATGTCTGGAGAAAACCAGTCAACAAGTTTTCAGTGCTCCTGTCTAATTATGTAAGGGTCATGAAGTCAGGGGAAAATTGTTTTCGTGTGCAAGTTATTTTATAGTCCAATAAATAAAGCAGTCCGGCAAAGAATTTTAGCAATGCTATCTATTTGGTGGTTGATTATTACAGGATCAGTGGACTGGTTACAATGCATCACAGCTTTCTGGAACTTGTAAAACCTTTTACTTCAGCACAATTAGTCCCGAGAAGTATGTTTACTTGCGTGCAGAGGGGCCAGTACTAGAGATTATGTTTTAGGAAGCACATTGCCCTGCTTGGAACAGCTGTCTCTCACACCATGTGCAGAAGCAGAACTAACTCAGCAAATCTCTCCCTCCCTCCACACACAGGATGTTTAAAAAAAGAGTCCTCGAGTTTTTTTTCCAGGCTTCTAAAGGACACACAAGTGCTGCTTTCCCCACTGCCTACTCTTCGTTTCCCACGCAAGTAGATTCAACAAGCCCGTCCTTCTGTGCCTCATTACTGAGCGATGTTGTTTTGCATTTCGTGTTCATATGAGGAAAGATTGAAAAGACTAGGCTTGTATTCAATGGAGTTTAGAAGGATGAGGGGGAATCTTATAGAAACATATAAAATTATAAAAGGACTGGACAAGCGAGATGCAGGAAATAAGTTTCCAATGTTGGGTGAGTCCAGAACCAGGGGCCACAGTCTTAGAATAAAGGGGAGGGTGAAAAATGTTTTCACCCAGAGAGTTTGTGGAATTCCTCGCCACAGAGGGCAGTGGAGGCCAAATCACTGGATGGATTTAAGGGAGAGTTAGCAAGAGCTCTAGGGGCTAGTGGAATCAAGGGATATGGGGAGAAGGCAGGCAGGGGTTATTGATTGGGGACTATCAGCCATGATCGCAATGAATGGCAGTGCTGGCCCGAAGGGCCGAATGGCCTCCTCCTGCACCTATTTTCTATGTTTCTATGTTCCAGGAGCAGAATTAGGTAATTTGGCCCATCTAGTCTACTCCGCCTAGTCTACTCCATCAAGTCTAAATCATGCTGATCTATCTCTCCCTCTCATTCTCCCACCTTCTCCCCACAACCCCTGACACCCGTACTAATCACCTATCTGTTAACCTCTGCCCTGAAAAATATCCATCGACGGCTTCTGTGCCAATGAATTCTACAGATTCACCAGGTTCTGACTACAAAGATTCCTCCTCATTCCTTTCTAAAGGCACGCCCTTTAATTCTGTGGCTTTGGTCCTCTGGTTCCAGACTCTCACACTAGTGGAAGCACTCTATCCCGGCCTTTCACTATTTGGTAAGTTTCAATGAGGTCCCCCCTCAACCGTCTAAATTTCTCAGTTATGTTTTGGCGATCGCTTTGTATAACAGCTTAATCGTATAATTTTATTCTGTCAGGTACGGTGGCGCAGCGGTAAAGTTGCTGCCTTACAACGCCAGACACCCCGGTTCGATTCTGACTACAGGGGCTGTCTGTACGGAGTTTGTACGTTCTCCCCGTGACCTGCTTGGGTTTTCTCCGGGTGTTCCGGTTTCCTCCCATACCCCAAAGACGTACAGGTTTGTAGACGTATTGTCTTTGATAAAAATTGTAATTTGGCCCCAGTGTGGGTAGGATAGTGTCAGTGTGTGGGGATCGCTGGTCGGCATGGAGTCGGTGGGACGAAGGGCCTGCTTCCTTCCGCATTCGATCCTGACTACGGGTGCTGTCTGGATTTGTACGTTCTCCCTGTGACTGCGTGGGTTTTCTCCGGGTGCTCCGGTTTCCTCCCACATCCCAGAGACATACAGGTTTGTAGGTTAATTGACTTCGGTAAAATAGCATTGTCCCTAGTGTGCAAGATAGTGTTAGTATATGGGGTGTTCTCTAGCTGGTGTGAACTCGGTGGGCCAAAGGGCCTGTCTCCACACTGCATCACTAAAGTCTAAATTACAAAAGAGTTCTTTACTCAGTGATAAATGCCTTGGCGCATTCAAAGACCATTAAAAGTGGAAAGAATGTTTTTTTTTTTTTTACTGGCACGTACTTTGTTAGCGTTGATGATAAATCTCTGTTGCAGTTGCTATTCCACAGAGAGCAACCTTGATAGGTGGCATTGAGCTTCCTGTCCAAGCAGAGCTACATTAATAAAAAACAACCTGCTGTGGCCAACGGAAACCATGGAACTTCATGACGTAGGGGATGTATCACATCTTGCTCTGGTAGCTGCTCTCTGACCAAGGCCGCAAGAAATTACAGAGAGTTGTGGATGTAGTCCAGTCCATCACACAGACCAACCTCCTTTCCATCAACTCCATCTGCACTTCACGCTGCCTCAATGGTACTTTATTGTCACATGTACCTTGGTACAGTGAAATGCCTTTTGCATACAGTTCATCAACAACATCACTATACAGAGGCACAAGCATACTCGTGCAAGAGTGCAGGACAGTAGATTACACTGAGGCCATGTGTCCGACATCAACTTGTACCCTTCAAGTTCAGAGTTGTTAAAATTGTTTCAGTTTTACATTCAGGAGAGCAGCCAACATAATCAACATAACACACTCGTAACCCGGTCATTCCCACTCCCCTCTCCGGTCAGGCTAAAGATACAAAAGCTTGAAAGCACGTACCACCAGATTGAAGAACATCTTCTGCCCCACTGTATCAAGTTATTGAATGGACCTCTCATATGCCGAGGATGATTTCTCGATCACCCAATGTCGATTTCTCGATTACCTTGTTTCTGCCCTTATTTAAAAAATAAATCTGCGCTTTCTCTGTAGCTGTAACATTACATTCTGCACTCGGTTTTATTTTTGCAATACTTGTGCTTGTGTAGTTCATAACTTCTAGGAGCAGAATTTGGCCATTTTGGTGCTTCAAGTCTACTCTGCCTTTCAACCATGGCTGATCTACCTTTCCCTCTCAACCCCATTCTCCATGTCATTCCCCAACACCTTTAAGGACCTGTCCCACTTAGGAGATGTAAACAGCAACCTCTGGTGACCTTGCCCACCACGCAAAAAAAAATCAAGGTCGAGATGACCTGCAACCTCCTACCACCTCTGATAATGAAAAATTATCGATTTTTAAAATGGCAACCTATTTTTAGTTGAGGCCAATTTTAATCATGATGAAAAAATAGCAGCAACCTAGATGAAGCCTCGACTACACGGAAACCACTTTCGACCAAAACCTCCTGTGACCTCATGAAAACCTTGGGTGGCGGGCAAGGTCACCAGAGGTTGCTGTTTAGGTCTCCAAAGTGGGACAGGCCCTTTACTAATCATTATGAGGAAACAAGGAACTGCAGTTGCTGGTGTCCACAACGAGTGTGGTCTGATTGTACTCATGTATGGGGCGATCTGCCTGGATAGCACACAAAGTTGTTTTTTTACTGTATCTCTGTATACATGTCAATAATAAACCAATCCCAATAATTGCCATCTCAAATGGACTTTCCACAGATGATGAATTCCATTCTGTGAATAGTCATGAAAATCTGGGAACATTCTCCTTAAAGTGGATGTGATGATAGAAACTAAAAGAAGTGCTCAATTATAGACATGCTCAACATTTGTACCTGCGTAGTGAGCGAGGGGGGGGGGGGGGGGGGAGAGGCGATCGCACATTCGTGGGTCGCTGGAGACCTTGCAGCAGCCTGGGCCTCAATTAGATCAGCGCCGCTCCAAGAGGCAGACCTTCTGGCTCGGATGCAGCTTACAGTGGTGGAGCATCAGTGGTGGACATTAACAGCATTACAAGCCGACCTCTGCAACTGTAACCCAGTGCCCCCGCCAGGACAATGGGCCCTTATGCTCAAGTAACGGCTCTACTTTCATTTATACATACAGATAGGTCAAGTTTTAATGATGTGGAACAGATTGACAGAAAGAATGGGAGGAGATGCAATGGCAAATTCCAAAATGGAATTAAAGATATTTTTGAAATGAACGCTCTGGTGAATGAGGGAGAGCAAGTAACGTTATCTTGCACTATATGATATTTCCTTTATTCTGTACCTGTACACTGTGGGCAACTTGATTGTAATCATGTATAGTCTTTCCACTGACAAAAAAGCACACAACAAAAAAGCTTTTCTCTGTACCTCGTTACACAAGAGACAGCAGAGGCTTCTTTAGAACAAAACCCAATGATTCCAGACCCGAAACGTCACCGATCCATATAACCATATAACAATTACAGCACGGAAACAGGCCTTCTCAGCCCTTCCAGTCCGTGCCGACCATTTATTTTCCCCTAGTCCCATCTACCTGCACTCAGACCATACCCCTCCATTCCCTTCCCGTCCATATACCTATCCACTTTACTTTTAAATGTTAAAATCGATCCTGCCTCCACCACTTCTGCAGGAAGATGATTCCCATGGAAGATCCATGTTCTCCAGAAATGCTGCTGGACTCGCTGAGTCACTCCAGCATTTGATCTTTTTTGTCCTCTCGTAATCAGCACACCACCTTTTCCCGCGCCCAAAAGTCGACCATTCACATCTTGCAACATCTAGTAAAACTGCAAGTTATTCTCTCAAGGCATTTGGGCCCACTGGATGCAAGGATTGGTCGTTCTAGTTTCATAATTTATATAGTTAGCGCTATTTTTAGTTTTTATCTTTAAACTTCCTCAGTTGGAAATTTTTGAGCTGAGGGACTTTTGCATGTCCTTGAAAAAACGACCTAAATCAGCTTTTATTTAAAAAAAACTTTGACAGTTTGGGAAATTAATCAATTTAAAAGGTAAACTGAAACTGTTCTCAATCCAGATTTGCCTCAAATCAGGAAGGGACATTTAAATGCATAATTTCCTGTTCCTCGCCGTTTGCTTCTTTCTTCTAAATTAAGCCCCAGTGAATGTGAAACTTTGAACGTTAGAGATGCAGCGTGGAAATAGGCCCTTTGGCCCACCAGGTCCATGGCGAGCAGCCTTCACCCCGTACCTTGAGTACCGGCTCCCCGCAGGGCTGTGTGCTAAGCCCCCTCCTATACTGTCTCTACACCCACGACTGTAGTCCGGCCCACAACAACACCCGAATCGTCAAGTTTGCTGACGACACTACAGTAGTCGGACTCATCTCAAGGGGAGATGAGGCAGCCTACAGAGAGGAAGTCCTGAAATTGACAGCCTGGTGCTCAGAAAACAACCTGGCTCTGAACACCAAGAAAACTAACAAGCTCATTGTCGACTTCAGGAGGCACAGCACCGACTTAGCCCCCTTGTACATCAACGGCGAGTGTGTGGAGTGGGTCCACACCTTCCGGTTTCTCGACGTCCTCATCTCCGCTGACATCCCCTGGACAGACAACATCACAGCGGTCATCAAGAAGGCTCAGCAGCAGCTGCACTTCCTGAGGGTCCTCAGGAAGCACAACCTGGACTCCAACCTGCTGCTGACCTTCTACCGCTCGTCCATTGAGAGCCTGTTGACATACTGCATTACAGCATGGTACGGCAGCTGCACCATGGCAGACAGGGAGAGGCTTCAGAGGGTAGTCAGGGCAGCACAGAAGATAATCGGCTGCCCTCTCCCCTCTCTGATGGACATTTACACCTCCCGCTGTCTCAGCAGGGCGAAGAACATTATCAAGGACAGCTCCCATCCTGCATTTGGCCTGTTCAACCTGCTACCCTCAGGGAGGCGCTATAGGTGCATCAGCACAAGGACAAATAGACTCAAGAACAGTTTCTTTCCAAAATCCATCATCTCCCTGAACTCACACATGCATTGACTTCACAGCCTAAACCCCGGACTTTCATCTATCCACCTACTGTAATTTGTACTGTAACTGTAACCCATACTGGATATAGGAATCCTATTATCCATTCTATTTATCCATTGTCTTTTTATAGATATGTATATAGCGCTGCAGAAACTGTGCACCTTATCCCCCCCCCCCCCTTTTTGTTTTGTTTTTGCACTGAGTAGGAGCAGCTTTTAATCTCATTGTACATGTGTATAGTGACAATAAAAGGCATTCTGATTCTGTACACGAACACTATCCTACACACCAGTGACCATTTACAGAAGACAATTAACCTATAAACCTGGACATCTTTGGGTTGTGGAAGATAACCGGAGCACCCGGTGAAAACTCACGCGGTCATAGGGGGAATGCACAAACTCCGTACAGACAGCAGTGGTAGGATCAAACAAGGGGTTTTTTTACCCATAGGGCGGTGGATATATGGAACAAGCTGCCAGAGGAGGTAGCTGAGCCAGGTACTATCGCAACGTTTAAGAAACATTTAGACAGGTACATGGATAGGATAGGTTTAGATGGATATGGGCCAAATGCTCGTGGGACGAGTGTTTGATGGGACATGTTGGTTGGTGTGGGCAAGTTGGGCCGAAGGGCCTGTTTCCACGCTGTACGACTCTATGATTCCATGAGAAGGGAGCAAAGCAAAGCAAGACTTCATTCCCTCTCGGCAATTACAGTATTTGGACTTGCCAAAATTCAAGTAAACTTAATCTACCTCTGCATCAGTCGTTCTGACCTTGATCTTGACCTAGCATTCTACAGATAATTTAAAACAAATTCTTAGTTGCAGGATGATTGCTGTAGAGTAAATTGAGCGCTGGAATACATCATTCAGCTCACTGGTCTGTGCAGCTCATTTGTAGAGTCATACAGCGTGGAAACAGGCCCTTCAGCCCAACTTGCCCATGTGACCAAGAAGCCCCAACTATACTAGTCCCACCTGCCCAAGTTTGGCTTGTATGCCTCTAAACCTTTCCTCTCCGGGAAATCTTTCCTATTCCTATTTACTTTGCTCTGTAATTTCTTCTACTTTTGCATGGTCTGGTGTTGTATAGCAGCACTAATGGGCCAGGATAGCAGGGAAGGGCCAGTAAAACAGAGCTGAGGGGGGACCTCATTAGTACTTACCAAATAGTGAAAGGCCTGGATAGAGTGGATGTGGAGAGGACGTTTACTGATCCTATAAATTATGTACTTACTATGTGTGTTTAACTAACCAGTGTGTTTAAGTTCTCAACCTTCCCTTGAAGAGTGCAACTGAGCAACAAGTCAATTAAGTCCCCAGAAATTACAGAGGACAAAAAGTGCTGGATTAACTTAGCGGGTCTGGCAGCATCCCTGGAGAACATGGATGGGGGATATTTTAGGTCAAGACACTTCTCACACCTTCTCAGTCAGAAGAAGAGCTCCGAAGCAAAGCGTCACCTATCCATGTTCTCCGGAGATGCTGCTTTACCCGCTGAGTTACTCCAGCACTTTGCATCCTTTTGTATTGACAGGAATTTGCAGTTCCTTGTTTCTACCAGAAACAGTTAAGCATGATCACAGGCTGGAAACACAAATTAAACTCTTTGAACCCTTGACTTGCAGGTAACCATGAACAGAAGGCTGTGGGCAAATGATCATTTTAAATTCTATCAATTATTGACAGTTTATACTGTGGACAATACTATTTTTTTCCTCTGGAACGTAGGAGCTTAAGGGAAGTCTTGATAGAAGTATACAAGATTATGAGAGGCATAGATAGGGTAGACAGTCAGAACCTTCTCCCTGGGGTGGAAATGACCAACATTAGAGGGCATTGCCATGGATTGAGAGGGGGAACGTTTGATGGAGATAAGCGGGGAAAGTATTTTTAAACTCAGAAAGTGGTGGGGCCCGGAATGCTTTGCCAGGGGTGTCGTTGGAAGTGTCGTTTAAGAGGCTTGTAGCTAGACATATGGAAGTGCAGGAAATAGAGGGATACGGCAGGTGATGTATCCTGATACGGCAGGATACGATCATGTACAGGCAGGTGAGATTAATTTAATTAGGCATCATGTTCAGCACAAAGATTGTGGGTCGAAGCGCCCATTCCTGTGTTGTACTGTTCTATCTACTTGCATTTCCTCTCTCTTCACAGCCAAGGAGATGTATCTCATACCTAGCCACTGCACATTTAGAGTTTATAAGATATAGGAGCAGAATTAGGCCATTCAGCCCATCGAGTCTACTCCGCCATTCAGTCATTTGGTTCCAGAGATGTACACAATACAAAGGAAGCATGGACAAGAACAGCAGATCCATTAAGCTGTTCCATCTCGACTCAACTTAAATCTTCAAACACCATCACACCTCAGATATACTTAGTGCTTTAGTTATGGATAGAGGATCGCATCAGGGGATTAGCATTTGGGTGGGGTCAGATCCTCTGATAAATCTGCAGCTGCAACACAATATTTTGGTTGGGAATTTTTCCCTTTCACTACCTGATGCATTGTGTGCCTTGATTGCAATCATGTACAGTGTGATTTGACTGGATAGCATGCAAAATGCTTCACTGTATGTCGGTACATGCCACAGGTTCACTGGTGCTTTACTGGTGCCACATGTACCGAGGTACAGTGAAATTCCTTTTTTGCATTCAGTCAGTAAAATCTTACTGCACATAGGCACAATCATACTTGTAGGTTCATTGTTCTCTGTAAATTACCCCAAGTCTGTAGGGAGTGGATTAGAAAGTGGGATAACATAGAACTAGGGTGATTGATGGTCAACATGGTCTTCGGCCCAACTTGCCCATGTCGACCAACTTGCCCATCTACACTAGTCCCACCTGCCTGTGTTTGGCCCACATCCCTCTAAACCTATCCTATCCACGTACCTGCCCAAATGTGTTTTTTAAACGTTGTGATAGTACATGCCTCAACTACCTCCTCTGGCAGTGTGTTGCATACACCTACCATCCGCTGTGTAAAAAATGTTGCCCATCAGGTTCCTATTAAATCTCTCCCCCCCCCCCCCCCACCCTTACCTTAAGCCTATGTCCTCTGGTTTTTGGGTAAAATACTCTGTTCATTTACGCTGTTTGTTCCTCTCATGAGGTGCGTATTCAAAGAAGGCCGACACATTCCAAAACTAACAACACAAAAAAAAAATCATCCTTGCACCTGTCAGAAGCTGCCGGGATCCACAGAGGCAATACTTACACCAGAGCTCATAATAGTAGTTACAACATTGCGATTCTCCACAGCAATGCCCCGTTTCACAGAAATAACTCTGGTTGTTTACGCCAACACATGCTTCTCTACCTTGAGGCTGCAAGAGAGAAAAAAAACAATTATATTGGAGTTGTGGTGTGATAGCTGAGACAGTGGAAACTATTTTAACCATGTTCAGGAGGTTGTGGGTTTGAGTTAAACTTTAGTTTATTATCACGTGTACCGATGCTAGTGAAAAGCTTTTGTTGCGTGCAGATCGAGCCATCCACAGTGTAGATAGATACAGGATAAAGGGACAAACTGGAATAATGTTTATTGCAGATAGATACAGGATAAAGGGAATAATGTGAATAACGTTTAGTGCAAGAAAAAGCCAGTAAAGTTTGATCAACGATAGTCCGAGGGTCTCCAATGACGTAGGTGGTAGTTCAGGACTGCTCTCTACTTGTGGTAGGATGGTTCAGTTGCCTGATAACAACTAGATTTAAGCCCACTCTGGAGGCTCTAGTGCAGAACTCTATCTTGTCCCACTCCAATGTATTAGTTTAGAGATACAGTGTGGAAACAGGCCCATCGGCCCACCGAGTCCACACCACCCATTCACACATCATGTCCTTTTTAAATAAACCAGCACCTGCAGTCGCTTGCTTCCACAGAGATGTCTTTCATACAGTACAGGAGTCTAGTGAGCCCACCAGTTCCATCTCCCCTTCATTTCCCTGCATCCTATTCTCTCTCAAATCCGCACAAAGGCCGATTAGTTTCAGAGACCATGGAACTGAGGAGGTGGCAGATGGCAGGAGATTCGGGACGTTAAGTTTCCTGGAGTGAAATTCCCTGTTGGTGTTTTTGATTGATTGAAAAATATACCAGAGAAGCAGGCCCATCAGCCCATCGAATCCGCACCGACCATCAATCGCCCATTCACACCGGTTCTAAGTTATCCCACTTTCTCATCCACTCTCTGCACACAATTTACAAAAGGCCAACTAATCTACAAATGCACACGTCTTTGCGATGTGGGAGGAAACCGGAGCACCCGAAGGAAATCCAAGCAGTGACAGGGAGAACGTGGGAACTCCACACCTACAGGACCCAGGGCCAGGGAGGCAATGGCTCCACCAGGTGTGCCATTGTGTCATCCTTTGCAGTGAAAGGAAGGCAGGCACTAGCAGAGTGGGTATACTGAGAGTAAGTGGTGCGGCATTGGCTCAGGAGGCTTCGGCGAGAAGGCTGAGCGGAGGGTGAAGGTAAAATAAAGTATTTTTAACTTGTACTACAGTAGCTGGAAAGTTTGGTCTCAGTTAATAGAAAATCATGGGGACTTCCATAAATGTAAGGTAGTGATTTAGACTGGGAGATGATGCGTCTTTGGTCACCTAGTTTTACCCATCGTGAAAACCCAGAATTTAAGCAAGTCAGACAGCATCTCTGGAGAATGTGGATAGGTGACGTTTCGGGTCGGTTTCGAGTCTCCAGACCAAATATAAAGTAGTTTACTGCGTTACTGGAATGTAAGAAAAAGAAAATGAGTTCAATCTCATTTAACTTTCCTGAATTTATGTGAACCCGCCTCAGTTTCAGTTTCAACTGCAGAAATGACTCACCCGGGTTGATTGCTGGCTTTCTCTCGTTATGTCTGGCCTTTTTGAACCCACGTTTGAAAGCGCAATGCTCTTGTAATTGATCTTTTGTTTCTCCTCTTTGCCTGCACGCTGCTACTCCCCACAACTTGGCCCTTTGTGCTGGGCTAATGAAATAACTGGGCAGAAGCTGCCAAGTTCCGTAAGGTAACCCATGCCAGTGCATACACAGCAGCGTTCATGACTATTGGACACTGAATTATCCCTCATATAATGACCAGGCAAGTCGACAACTGATGAGGATACCAACAGGCCTGGATAGAGTGGGTGTGGAGAGGATGTTTTCATTGGTGGGAGAGTCTAGGACCAGTGGGCACAGCCTCAGAATAAAAGGATGTACCTTTAGAAAGGAGATGAGGAGGAATCTCCTGAGTCAGAGGGTGGTGAATCTGTGGAATTCATTGCCAGATGGCTGTGGAGACCAAGTCATTGGGTATTTTTAAGGCACAGACTGACAGATTCTTGATTAGTAAGGGAGTCAAGGTTTATGGGGAGAAGACAGGATATTGGGGTTGAATGGAAAAGATGGATCAGCCATGATTGAATGGCGGAGTAGACTCGATGGGCCGAATGGTCTAATACTGCTCCTATGACGTGAACTTATGAACATAGCAGCTCTTCACCGGGGGTTAACACATTCAGATTGAGTTCATTACTATGATCACATCTAAAATGAAACAAAACCCAGCTTTAATCTGAAATCCCCATCTGCTTTTCTCATCGCTCTTTGAATTTCATCAAAGGAAAAAAATGGAGGTGTCGGATTTGGAGGAACACAAACAGCAAAAGGTTGTAGATTGACAAAGATGGCAAATTTTAGGACGCACTATGATGATAAATATAAATAAGGCATAATTTACAATTAAATGCATAATATTTTCCTGCTATTGATCTTATTCACGAGCTGTTGCCTCAATATGACCAGAGGCCCGAGTTTGATCCTGACCTCGGGTGATGTTTGCACATTCGCAGCACCCGGTGATGTTTGCACATTCAACCATTCACCATGTGGGTTTCCTCCCACATCCCAAAGACGTGCGGGTTTGTAGGTGTAATTAGCCTCTGTAAATTGCCCCAAGTGGATGCGAAAGTGGGATAACATAGAACTAGTGCGAATGTATGATTGATGGTCTGCATAGTCTTGGTGGGCCGAAGGGTCCTTTTTCCACGCTGTATCTTTCAATTCTAAAATTGTAACATAACAATCCAGAGCTTGAGGAGAAGGAGTAATGTCGAAGGGAGACTTCAAAGTGGGAAATATTAACAATGGCATTTAACTACAGAGTGAACACATGTTTGCGCAAAGTTCATACTCCAAATACACCATATGGATTCTCATTATATAAATTGATAAAAAGCAGAACTCAAAAACAATGAAAAGAGAAGGTAATGTTTGCAGGTGAATACAGCGTCAATTGACAATATAATTTATAGGTCATTAAATCAAACTACTCATGTTCAGGCTTGTTAAAACTAATTCAAACATTTTGGCCTGGTGTTTAAAAGGATATCAGTGTAAAAGCCAGCATTTCCAACAGGTGATTTAAAAAAAAAGCAAAAGTCCCAAAATATTATTTTTCTAGGTTTAGCGATGCAGCGTGGAACCAGGCCCTTTGGCCCACCGAGTCAGTGGCGACCACCAATCACCAATACACCACTGTGTTTAAGAAGGAACTGCAGATGCTGGAAAATCGAACGTAGACAAAAGTGCTGGAGAAACTCAGCGGATACGGCAGCATCTATGGAGCGAAGGAAATAGGCAACATTTCGGGCTAAAACCTTCTTCAGACTGATGTTGGGTGGGGGGGGGGGGTGGGATAGGAAGAAGAAAACTGTCTTCGGAGGGAGGAGGAGAACTACCTTAGATTTTCCAGCATCTGCAGTTCCTTCTTACTCCTTTGTCTACTCCACTGCAAAATCTCCTCAAGGTATGCCTACTTTGAAGAAGGGGGGTTACACAAAAAGCTGGAGAAACTCAGCGGGTGCAGCAGCATCTAAGGAACGAAGGAGATAGGCGACGTTTCGGGTCGAGACCCTACTTCAGACTCACCTACTTTGAAGAAGTTCTCCTTCCTCTGAAGTCAGTTTTCTTCTTCCCACCCCCCACCCTACATCAGCCTGAAGAAGGGCGTTGTAACTTTGTCCAGAATAAAAGGCGTGCCGGTCCACCGGTTGCCAGAAAATCGATGGTGAACCTTGACTAAGTTCCTGACTTTTTAGAAACATAGAAAATAGGTGCAGGAGTAGGCCATTCGGCACTTCGAGCCTGCACTGCCATTCAATATGATCATGGCTGATCATCCAACTCAGTATCCCGTACCTGCCTTCTCTCCATACCCCCTGATCCCTTTAGCCACAAGGGCCACAGCTAACTCCCTCTTAAATATAGCCAATGAACTGGCTTCAACTACCTTCTGTGGCAGAGAATTCTAGAGATTCACCACTCTCTGTGTGAAAAATGTTTTTCTCATCTCGGCCCTAAAAGACTTCCCCCTTATCCTTAAACTGTAACCCCTTGTCCTGGACTTCCCCAACATCAGGAACAATCTTCCAGCATCTAGCTTGTCCAACCCCTTAAGAATTTTGTACATTTTTATAAGATCCCCCTCAATCTTCTAAATTCTAGCGAGTACAAGTTGAGTCTATCCAATCTTTCTTCATTTGAAAGTCCTGACATCCCAGGAATCAGTCTGGTGAACCTTGTCTGCACTCCGTCTATGGCAAGAATGTCTTGTAGTTTCTTCAGCTCAGTGGTACTTTATTGTCACCTGTATCCAGGTACAGTGGGAATATTTTGTATACGCTTCAGAAAATCGTACTATACACACAATCATATTCCAGTACGTGAGTGTAAGAATAGTAGATTACACTGAGGCAGTACGCAAGAATCGCCACCATTCTGGCAACACTTGTACCCGTCAAGTTCAAAGTTGTTAAAAAAGCTAAGAGTCTTAACTTGGCTATTAAGGCCCGTTGTCCTGGCGGCAGCACTGGATCTAAACCAGCTTTCTTATCCGGAAACATTCTCGTTCTCCAAGGGTTCTTACCTTAGCTAACTGAAGTAAAGCCATATGAAGAGAAGGCTACAAAATCCTTGCACCAAAAATTCACTGCACTGCTTGAGCGAGATTCAGGATTCTAAAACCTTCCCTCACTATATCCTTGACGATCATCCAAACAGAGGCTGGGCCAGGTTTTGCGCCAAAACCGCTCCAGACAAGTTTCTGCACCCTCTGGTATCCATCTGTGCAGTATAAAGTGATTTAGTTTGTGAAAAGAAATCTCTCAGGAGGACGTTTGCAGTGCCACCTCCACTACAAACTAAGTTGCAGCCGAGAAGAATGGACAATTGTGTCAAAAGCTGATTAATGTTTTTAAAAAATGCCCATGCAACCGTACAAGTCTAGTTTTCCATTAATCCAGAGTAAATAGATATGTAAAGCACTGAACATTTTGCAATCCATTTACAGTGATCCTGGATTTGCAATTATCTATTGCAATTGAACATGCATATTAAGATACAATGGACATTTAAAATTGGGGAATCTATAAACCAGTTTGTCTCTAGTTTTACTTGCGCCTTCTCCATCAAATTCTAGTTGCTTTATTAAATTCAAGTCTACAAAATACTGTCCCTCGACCCAATATGTTTCACATTTTGTGCTTTTCACACCACAAGAATGAGGATAGAAATCCCAAGGAAAAACAACAAACCTGCTTCTCACAAGAAAAAGATCTGATTCAAGAAAATATATTTCATGGAGATGAGAAGTTGCACAAAAATTCCTCAACAAGTAATTTTCAGTGAACCCTCTTTCTTTAAATGCTTCATATTTAACAACTTATTTGAAGTAAAGTGGCAGGGTTATGCAGGCTACTTTACGTTTTCTGGTGTCGTGGTCACTTTCATAAATGACCAGAAACTCCGGATCAAATCCCAAGTGTTCCCAGATTAAAACTGAGTCCGCAGTGATCCATGCTACGGCCAATATGTAAACCTCAGGGAAATACTGATCAACTACCACAGTCCGACCACATTACCTCCATTACAACTGCAGTAAATCTTTAACGTTTAGTTCAGTTTAGTTTAGTGATCTGCCCTTGTTCCCATACAAAACGTATATATTGGACATTTTTCATTTGGGTATCTCACATTGCCACATCTTCTGCTTCCAGGAATATCTAAAAGGATGGGTGTGCAAGTTTAGCATGGTATCCAAAAGCCACAAGAACAATTATTTATCCTGAACACTTCACAACAACCCCATTATTTATTGCCATTTTTTCCCCCTGGGAAACACTATTCTCCTGAAGATAGGCACTAAAAGCTGGAGTAACTCAGCGGGACAGGCAGAACTCATGGACTTCAGCAACTTCACCACCAATTTTCAACCTGCACTCAAATTTACTTGGGCCATCTCCAATACATCCCTCCCCTTCCTTGATCTCACAGTCTACATCACAAGAAATAGACTATTGACTGACGTCTATTACAAACCCACTGACTCCCACAACTATCTCGACTACACTTCTTCCCACGCTGCTTCCTGCAAAGACTCTATCCCCTACTCCTAATTCCTCCGTCTATGCCACATCTGCGCCCAAGATGAGGTGTTCCATACTAGGACATCCGAGTTGTCATTCTTTAGGGAACGGGGGTTCCCCTCTCCCATCATAGATGAGGCCCTCACTTGTGTCTCCTCGGTACCCCACATCTCCGCCCCTGCTCCCCGTCCCCCAATCACAACAGAGACAGAGTCTCCCTTGTCCTTACCTTCCACCCCATCAGCCATCGCATACAACACATAATCCTCCGAGAGGTGTCATCAACGTGTAACAAAATGCACACATATTTCTGCAAATTCCCAGGCAGGGGATGAAATCCAACCTCAAGTGTGGTCTCCCAGGCTAACATCCCTGCACTGAGGCCCAAAGTTATGACTCTAAAAGTTACGGTACGTTTTTGATTGTAAGGAAACGCCAAGAATTGGGAGGAGCTTTTAATTTTTTAGATAAGGAAACAGTACAATTTTATTCATGAAGCAGAGATGGGCTTTAATTATGACAAAGACGCAGAATAAGTCTGCAGGAAGGCGTACCTGCTGTTTGTCATGTGGGAAACAGAATAAAGACCAGAGGACAAGCACTATGAACAACCATGTTCTCTCTCAGGCAAGAAAGGATTTTAACAGAAACAAAAGTTGGGCGGCAGGGTTGCGCAGCGGTAAAGATGCTGCCTTACAGTGCCCGTGGCCTGGGTTCGATCCTGACTACGGGTGCTGCCTGTATCTAGTTTGTATGTTCTCCCTGTGACTATGTGGGCTTTCGCTGGGTGCTCCAGTTTCCTCCGACACTCCAAAGATGTACAGCCTTGTGGGTTAATTAGCTTGGTAAAATTGTCCCTAATGTGTAGGATAGTGTTAGTGTACGTGTGGTCGCTGGTCGGCGCGGACTCAGTGGGCTTGTTTCTGTGCTATATCTCTAAAGTCTAAAGAAGTTGAACAAGGATGAAGGAATGCAGAAGAGAATCAGAATCATTCAAATAATTTGAAATCTAAGTATTTGTTTAGAGATACAGCCATTGAAACAGGCCCTTCTGTCCCACCGAGTCTACACTGACCATCGATAACCCGTACACATTAGTTCTAAGTTATCCCACTACTGCATCCACTCCTGCGCACTAGGGGCAATTTTACAGAGGCCAATTAACCTACAAACGCGCATGTCATTGGATTGTGGGAGGAAACTGGAGCAGCTGGTGGAAACAGAGAGAACGTGCAAACTTCACACACACACACACACAGCGCCCAAGGTCAGGTTTGAACTTGGGTCTCTGGGTTCAATGCTGAGAGACAACAGTTCTACCAGCTGTGCCACTTGGCTGCTATCTGCAGCAACAAGTAATCAAACCCTTCCCCGCCCCCTCAATTATTCTATCTGTTATATAGTGGCTGATGAGACATCGGGATGAGAGATTAAGGGAGTCTCTGATGGAAGCACTTGGAGCTGAAACTTTCTTTCCATGGAAGTTACCTGACGTGCTGGGCATTTCAGTATTTTCTAGTATTGTTTTGGAAATTATAGGTACCAGACATTTAAAAACAATTCATATGGGCCAGTGGGGAGAATGTTTAGACGTTAGACTTCTGAGTTACAGCACAGAAACAGGCCCTTTGGCGTAATGACAGGCGATCACCCCGTACATTAGCACTACCCTACACACACTAGGGACAATTTACAATTTATTACCGAAGCCAATTAACTTACTATGTCTTTGGAGTGGGGGAGGAAACACACGCGGTCACAGGCAGAATGTACAAACTCTGTCGAGATAGCACCCGTAGTCAGGATCGAACCCGGGTTTCTGGTGCCATTAAGGCAGCAGCTCTATTGCTGCGCCATTGTGCCTCCCGTTTTATTACAGCTCGCTTTCCTACAGCAGCATCTTGCGACGAGGAATGTCAAACAGACTGTCGTCATCGGCAGATGCTTCAGGCAATGACTTGGAGAGGGTTAGGATTAACTGCAGGACTTACAGTAAACAATCCCTCTTGCAGCAATGTCTTTCTAAACAGCGGACTAAACGCACACAAGGAAAGTTCAGAGTCTATTTTTAAAAAAAGCTCGACAAGCTAAAGAAACCGATTCGCAATATCATGCAATAAATTCAACTGCTACCACTGCCAAAACTTTAACTCTTTGCCACCTCACACCAAACGAAGTCAAATGCTGTAATTCCCACAAAAACATACAAAGTGCTTGCTTGTGGTACTCAGTGGGTCAGGAAGCGTTTCCTGGCGAAATGGATGGGCAACGTTTCGTGTTGGGACCCATCTTCAGGCCGATTGGAGTGCGGAGGGGGGATGGGTGGAGAAAGCAGGAAAAGGGAGGGGGGGGGATGAGGTAAGACAAAGCCTGGCAAGTGATAGGTGGATAGTGAAAAGGGGGGGGGGGCTGCTGATGGGTGGAGTAGGTGGGAAAGACTGTCCACCTTATCACTCACCAGGCCTCATCCAATTAATCTAGTTTTGTTTTTATACAAATGAATACACCAATGCATTTTCCTTGCTGCAAGGTACTTTGGGTCATTGTGTCGTGAAAACTGCTACGTAAATGAATATTGATCTTTCTTTGACAAATCGGACCAGTCTGAAGAAGGGCCCCGACCCGAAACGTCACCTATCCATGGACTCCATTGATGCTGCCTGACCCGCTGAATTACTCGAGCACATTGTGTCCCCTTTTGTAAACCAGCATCTGCAGTTTTTACATTCTAAAAAAAATCTTCGCTTCTGGAGAAAGATATGGAGTAATAGAGCCACACAATGTAGAAACAGGCACTGCGGCCCAACATGCCCACATTGACCAACATGTCCCATCTACACTAGTCCCACCTGCATGTGTTTAGCCCATATCCCTCTAAACCTGTCCTATCCACGTACTTGTCTAAATGTTTCTTAAGCGTTGCGAAAGTACCTGCCTCAACCACCTCCTCCGGCAGCTCGTTATTAAATTTTATTTCTCCGAAGTGAAACGTTAACATGTACAGACATGGAAAATAAACTGGTGCCATTCATAATCTTTCTCAATTTTCCATGTCTGCACATGTTAATGACAACGGAAGAAGCAGTGACCTTCAGAGCTCAATCAGAATAGCGTCGTTCCCACGACAAAGGGAAATATGAAGCAGCTGGGCGAAGGAACTGCATTACTGGGTGTGGTGCCAGAAAACAGCACGGAGACAGGCAACTCTATACCAGCTCAACAATCCTGCACACAATACCAATTACTGCCACCTAGATTGTCAAGTTCCTACCAAAACACTGACATACAATGACAACGAAATACTGACATACGAGCACCAAACACCACAAACCAACCCTCTTATTCATAAATCACCGCCACCATTTTGATCATAGTTCAGCTCTTTCTTCCTGCATTCCATCCAAGCTCACTTTAGTTTAGTTTAGAGATATAGCACCAGCGATCCCTACACACTAACTCTATCCTACACACACACTACGGACAATTTCATCCAAAGCCAATTAGCCAACAAACCTGAACGTCTTTGGAGTGTGAGAGGAAACCGGAGCGCCTGGAGAAAACCCATGCAGCTCACGGGGAGAACACACAAACTCCGTAAACAGACAGCACCCGTAGTAGGAATCAAACCCGAGTCTCTGGCACTGTAAGGCAGCGACTGGGGCACCCACACATGCACTCTGTTCATATCCGCTCAAGTCATTGACTCACATTGGCCTTACATTATCAGCTTTGGCACAGGCCACGTCCTTCGCTCGGCCCATTTTCACCCAGCCGTTCTGCATTAGGAGACAATGATTCGAAGTTGCAACATCAGTTGCAATCATCGAATATTCGATTCAGACGATGCAATGCATTTCCACATGATGCGCACATTATCAGGCATGCAAGGTTGCAGAATCAAACGCACAAGGCAGGGAGTGAGAAAGGGACAGAGGTGGGATTTAAGCAAATTCCAGGCAAAAGCAAGACGTCAACTCCATTACCTGTCTGTAAGTCAGAAGGGAAGGCATACTGAATTGAATTCAAACCTAGGTAAGGAATGAGAAACTGAATTTCATGTCATCCTCGTAGAGAGACTACTTACCAGCATCTGCAGTACAGGCCCTATCACATGTGTTATTTTGATGCTTGTATAAGTGCCAGAAAATATCAGTAAACAACCTCACAGGCGAGGCTCATATTGGACATGGCTGGGACCTGGTAACAAGGTTTGCTGCCAAGAATAAATTACATCGCCGCACACCACAGACTCATCCCAAGTCAGCTGTTTCACTTACGAGCGAGCGGCAGAAGTTCAAAACTACATTGGAATTTGTTTTCCTTGCACCACCCAGCGCTGTAATACTCGAGGGCATAAACAAGCAAATGGCTATAATGACTGGGCTATTTATGACTAAATGTTTAATCATCCGTCTCCTGTGTTCAGTGCTGCAGCCTTGAACATTTGGTGTTTAGTCAAACTCTCAAACATCAACCAGCTTTCTCTCTCGACAGTGCCTCCTCACCCTAAATTAGTCTAAATTCCTGCATTGGGCTTGAAACATAGAACGGTGTTGCACAGGACAAGCCAGTTCAGAACAAAAGGAGGAGCCGGCGTGCTATGTAACTTTGTCAGCGCTGTAGGTGACTGCTATCTGTACACATTGGGTAAGCAAAGAATCTCACTGTGCCTAGTCACATGTGACAAAGTATTCCATTCCAATCCATAACTATTGTATCTTCTTCTTTGGAATCCCTGTGGATTCGGAGGTGGCATCAGACACCCACATGGGTCAGGTGGTGGGTGATAGGGTTAGTGAGTGTGACTGGGCGGCACAGTGACGCAACGGTAGAGTTGCTGCCTTGCAGCACCAGAGACCAGGGTTCGATCCCATCTATGGGTGCTGTCTGTAAGGAGTTTGAATGTTCTTCCTGTGACCGTGAGTTTTCTCCAGGTGCTCCAGTTTCCTCCCACACCCCAGGCTTGACGTACAGGCTTGTAAGTTATTTGGCCTCAGTAAATTGTAAATTGCACCTAGTGTGGAGGATAGTGCTTGTGTACGGGGTGATCGCTGGTCGAGGTGGACAAAGGGTCTGTTTCCACACTGTATCTCCAATGTCGAAGGTCCATAATAACGGAGTAGACAGTACCCACAGCCAGCTCCCACCAGCAAAATCCCCAATATCCATTTGCAATTAAATAGCACATTTAATACAGTGAAAAAGGCTAAATCGACTCACAGGATTACGAGCAAACAAATATGTGACACCAAGCCAAATAAAACCTATCAGGTAGATGCACTACAGATTAGCCAGAGAGCAAGGTTTTAATCACATGTCAACAAGTTCTGTAAAATGTTCTGGACACCACACCTTAGGAGAGATATTTGGGCGGATTTATGATTTAGCCGACTATTGTATATTCTGGCAGATTTATGCCGTGTTGATTTAGCAGATCAGTACAAGGACTCCCAGTTCCAAGGAGAACCTGCAAAAACATAGATAATATTTGCTGGAATTTCAAAGATCAAGAGATGAGTTGATTAGAGGGTGACAGAGATGAACTGTTTCCACCAAAGACTTTGGAACTAGGGAGATACGGTCCAAAGACTGGAATTCCACCTTTCTGGAATTAAACCGGGAATTGTTCTGGATTTACAGAAATAAAGTCCTGGGTGGACTTATCGAATAGTGAAGGCCTGGATAGAGTGGATGTGGAGAGGATGCCTCCACTAGTGGGAGAGTCTAGGACCAGAGGGCACAGCCTCAGAATAAAAGTATGTACATCTACTAAGGAGATGAGGAGGACTGTCTTTAGTCAGGGGGTGGTGAATCCGCGGAGGCCATGCCATTAGGTATTTTTAAAGTGCAGATTGACAGATTTCTGATTGGTACGGATGTCAAAGGTTACGGGGAGAAGGACGGGGAATGGGGTTGAGTAGGGAAGATAGATCACAGCCATGACAGAATGACAGAGTAAACTTGATGGGCCGAATGTCCCAATTCTGCTACAGTGACTTATGAACTAATGAAAAACTGTGAAAGGTACTCGAGAAATACCTTTTAGCCGTTAGAGCCACAACCTATAAATGTAGGGGGGGGAACCGGAGCACCTGGAGAAAGCCCACGTGATCACAGGGAGAAGGTGCAAACTCCACACAGACAGCACCTGTAGTCAGGATTGAACCCAGGTCAGTGGCAACTCTACTACTGTGCCAAGCTGCCGCCGGTAATAGGAAACTTGTCGGAGGGCAAATATAGATCAAAATACAGAAGGAGCGTCTCCTCAACATAAAATACTCCTTTAGTATGGTTCCTGGCAGGAATTCATCTGGCATTTCCACCTGTCCGACATAAATTTAAAAGTGGATGTTCTCCACTTACCGAGAGCTAGCATCAGTTTCTGATGAAACAAAGCAGGAAATTTGGATACCTGGAGACATATGGTCACATGATACCTTCATAGGTTCATGACGCCTCTGTTCAGCAACTCTGAACACATTCGGGGAATAAAATTCAATGCATTTCTTGTCTACTAAACTTTGCTTTCTGTGTACTCTTTCTGAAATTACTTTCTTTTCATTTCAGGACACAAAGCGCCGGAGTAACTCAGTGGGTCCGGCAGCATCTCTGGAGGACACGGATAGATGATGTTTTGTTATTATTTCAACACATCACGTGCGGCAGAGTGGCGCAGCGGTAGAACTGCTGCCTCACAGCACCAGTGATCTGGGTTCCATCCTGCCTACGGATACCGACGTCTCGGTTCGGCATTGTCGTCAGAGTGGACCTGAACCAAAATGTCATCTATCCATGTTCTCCAGAGAACTCTTCTGAAGAAGGGTTTCGGCCCGAAACGTTGCCTATTTCCTTCGCTCCATAGATACTGCCGCACCCGCTGAGTTTCTCCAGCACTTTTGTCTACCTTGTTGTTAAAGAAGGAACTGCAGATGCTGGAGAATCGAGGGTTACACAAAAAGCTGGAGAAACTCAGCGGGTGCAGCAGCATCTAAGGAGCTAAGGGTCTAAGGATCTAAGGGTCTGAAGAAGGGTCTCAACCCGAAACGTCGCCTATCTCCTTCGCTCCTTAGATGCTGCCGCACCCGCTGAGTTTCTCCAGCACTTTTGTCTACCTTCTTCTTTTCATTTTTGTTTGTTCAAATGGTTGGGGTGTAGTTGCAGGCTTGGCCAGCAGGTGATTCCGTAGGTTGCTTCTTTAAATTCGTCAAATCCATTCCTTCAATTTGCCCAACGTAGGAAAGGGTGCAATTCATACCATTTCTGTTTCCCTTTCGCAATGAGCATTGTCAAATTCTACTCAAAACAGCATAGAAGTGCCAAAAGAAAACAAGGGATTGGTTAGTTTAATGGGAACTTGAACACTCGACACTCAATGGAGACACAAGGAACTGCAGATGCCAGAATCTTGAGCAAACCACAAAGTGCTGGAGGAACTGGTCAGGCGGCATCTGTGGAAGGAATGGTCTGACGGCGTGTCGGGTCGAGACCCTGCACCAGACTGATGAGTCTAGCACTCTGAGGAAGGGTCCCAACAAAACATGTTACTTGTCCGTTTCCTCCACAGGTGCAGCCTGACCCACTGAGCTCCCTTGAAATCTGTTGTTTTACCGTACTCTGGAATTTCTGCCAAAACTAGTTAGAGTTATCTGATCAGGTGACAGCTCCAAACTCGATAAACTGGATCATCAATTAGTCATGCAAAATGTTAATCCAGCCAAACCATATCCGGGAATGCATCAAATTTTGTCATCGAGGCCGGGAAAAACATACTATTTGTATGGGTCCCTACCCAAAACATCGCCTATGCATGTTCTCCAGGTATGTCACCAGACCCGCTGTGTTACTCCAGCACTTTGTGTCTCTTTTTTTGTAAGCCAGCACTATGGTACTAGGAAATGCAGACGCTGGAGTCTTAAGCAAAACACAAGGTGCTGGAGGAACTCAGCAGGTCAGGCAGCGTCTGTGGAGGGAACGGACAGACATTGTTATGGGTCGGGACTCATCTACCTGCACACGTTACATATCTCTCCATTTCCCTCAAATCCATGTGCCGGTCAAAAAGCTTCTTAAACACCACTTTCATATCTACCTCCACCATCATCCCTGGCAGTGCCTTCCAGATATCTACCACCTTTTGAAAAAACTATGGCCCATACCTTTAAACTTTGCCCCTCTCACCTTTAAGCTATGCCGTCCAGTCTTTGACATTTCCACCCTGGAAAAAAAGTTCAGACTGTCTATCCCATCTCTGCCTCTCGTAATTTTATATATTTCTATCAGGGCTCCTCCCCCAACCAGATGTGGAGAGGAGGATTCCACCAGTGGGAGAGTCTATTCTAAGCAGAGCCTCAGAATAAAAGGACGTACCTTTAGAAAGATGAGGTATTTCTTTAGTCAGAGGGTGGAGAATCTGTGGAATTCATTGCCACAGACGGCTGTGGAAGTCGTCATTGGGTATTTTTAAGGTGGAGATTGACAGATACTTTATTGGAAAGGGTGTAAGGGTTATGTATGGGGAGAAGGCAGGAGAATGGGGTTGAGAGGGAAAGACAGATCACCTATGATTGAATGGCGGAGTAGACTCGATTGGCCGAATGGACTACTTCTGCCCCTTTGACTTATAAATCTCTGACGATCCAGAGCAAACAATCTAATTTTGTCTAACATTTCTCTCTACCTCCCATTGTCTCTTTTTACCTTGGTTGGGCCAATGTTCTAGGCACAAAGCAAAGAAAATGTATGTAACATACTTTAATCCTGTTAAACTCTTATTATTTTGCACAGAATTTTTCTCAAACTTCCTCAAACAGAATTTCTATTTGAAGCATTAATGACGTGAATTATTACCACAGCAAAACAAAAACTGGTGCCATTCAGGCAGCAAAACAGCTTCCTCATGAAACTCATTTGTACAAGACGCACAGGAAGTTGCAACAAAATAATTCTCACTGAGAATAATATTTCTTGTCAGGCTTTTTGCAGTCTGCTACGATTATCTAGAGGAGGACATCAAAAGCCAACAGCAAAAAAATAGCATTGCTTCAAATAAAATGCTAATTTTGAGGCAAATAATATCAAACAGGGGTAGATACGAATCAAACAGGCAATACGAATAACCTGATCCTGAATGTCAAAAAAACAAAGGAGGTCATCGTCAACTTCAGGAAAAACTGGCACAGTCCTACACCACTTCACATCAATGACAGCGATGTGGAGGTGGTCAGTAGCACTAGGTTCCTCGGGGTGCAGTTCACTAACAGTCTGACCTGGTCAAGTAACATCACATCAATAGTTAAGAGAGCGCAGCAGCGGTTGCACTTTCTGCGCCGGATGAGAAGAGCTCACCTCCCCCATCCCGTCCTCACCACTTTCTACAGGGGCACCACAGAGAGCATTCTGACCAGCTGCATCTCTGTCTGGTTTGGGGACTGTGAAGCCTCCGACTGCAAGTCCTAGCAGAGAGTGGTGAGGACGGCTGAAAAAATCATCAGTACTTCTCTCCCCTCAAATGGGGATATTGCGACCAAACGTTGCTTGTCTAAGGCTAGCAGTATTATAAAGGACCCCACACATCTCCATCATGGACTGTTCACTCTGCTGCCCTTCGGCAAAATATATCGTAGCATAAGGAGCAGAACATCAAGGTTCTGCAACAGCTTCTTCCCACGAGCCATCAGACTCCTGAATGCCATGTAATGGGTTGCCACCATTGTGTATTTTATCTTTTTATCCATTTTATCCTTCTGTTTATTATCGTGTTGCACGGGGAGCCAAATGCAACGGAATTTCGTTTGGAGTTGCATATATCGATGTATTTCCAAAATGACAATAAAGTTTGTTTGATTTGATTTGATACATCTGTACAAATGAAAACTAGAAAGAGTTGGAGATCACCATGTTCTCTCACTAAAGCTGCTTTCAGAGTGGTGTGACTTTCAGAACATTCTCATTCCTAGGAGGAACAAGGAACTGCAGATGCCTCTATATATTATATATATACAGTGGCTTGCAAAGGTTTTCATACCCCTTGAACTTTTCCACATTTTGTCACGTTACAACCACAAACGTAAATGTATTTTATTGGGATTTTATGTGATAGACCAACACAAAGTGGTGCATAATTGTGAAGTGAAAGGAAAATGATACATGGTTTCCAAATTTTATTACAAATAAAAAACTGAAAAGTGTGGCGTGCAAAAGTATTCTGCCCCCCTGAGTCAATACTTTGTAGAACCACCTTTCGCTGCAATTACAGCTGCAAGTCTTTTGGGGTATGTCTCTACCAGCTTTGCACATCTAGAGACTGAAATTTTTGCCCATTCTTCTTTGCAAAATAGCTCAAGCTCAGTCAGATTGCATGGAGAACATCTGTGAACAGCAATTTTCAAGTCTTGCCTGAGATTCTCAATTGCATTTAGGTCTGGACTTTGACTGGGCCATTCTAACACATGAATATGCTTTGATCTAAACCATTCCATTGTAGCTCTGGTTGTATGTTTAGGATCGTTGTCCTGCTGGAAGGTGAACCACCGCCCCAGTCTCAAGTCTTTTGCAGACTCTAACAGGTTTTCTTCCAAGATTGCCCTGTATTTGGCTCCATCCATCTTCCCATCAACTCTAACCAGCTTCCCTGTCCCTGCTGAAGAAAAGCATCCCCACAGCATGATGCTGCCACCACCATGTTTCACAGTGGGGATGGTGTGTTCAGGGTGATGTGCAGTGTTAGTATGAAAACTTTTGCAAGCCACTATATATATCTATACAAAGTACTGGAGTAACTCAGCGGGTCAGGCAGCATCTCCGGAGCACATGGATAAGTTACCTTATAGGTCGGGATCCTTCTTCAGCCTGAAGGAAGGTCCCAACATGAAATGTCGCCTATCCATGTAACGTTCAGGTTCAGGAGCAGCATCTTCCTTAACAATCATCAGACTATTCAACATTACAAACTCCAACAAAACCACAGATTGGCTGGTTTGCATTAGGGACTTTGGAATTTGATTTGTTTTTAAACTATATTGGGTTTTGCATTTATTGATTTTTTTAATGTTATTATATTATCTTGGCGCATAGGAGGATGATGGGTGGGGGGGGGGGGGGGGTCTTAATGAGGTGTACAAATTCATAAGAGCAATAGATCGGGTAAATGCCAAGTCTTTTGCCCAGAGTTGGGGAATCAAGAACCAGAGGACATAGGGGGGGAAAGATTTAATAGGAACCTGAGTTTTTTTTTACACAAAGGTTGGTTGGTGTATGGAACGAGCTGCCTGAGGAGTAGTTGAGGTAGGTACTATCGTATCGTTTAAGAAATATTTAGACAAGTACGTGGATAGGATAGGTTTAAAGGGATATGAGCCAAACGCAGGTCGGTTTGAATAGTGTAGATGGGGTATGCTGGGCGGTGTGAGAAAATGCTTTATACTTTAAACTTTAGAGATACAACGTGGAAACAAGCCCTTCAGCCCACCAAGCACTAGCACTAGCCTACACTCTCAGGATAACTTACAATTTACAAAAGCCAATTAACCTTCGTCTTTAGAGTGTGGGACGAAACGGGAGCACCCGGAGAAAACCCATAAGGTCACATGGAGAACATACAAACTGTGTGTAGACAGCACCCGTAGTCAGGATCGAACCTGGGCCTCTGGATCTGTAAGAGACTCTGGATCTTACATCTCTGGAGCTGTAAACCAGCAGCTCTACCACTGCACCACTGTGCAGCCCCCATGCTCTTTCAAGATCTAGCACAATGGGCCAAATATCCTTCTCATAACTTTGAAGTCACAGAAGCAGAATTAGGCCATTCGGCCCATCAAGTCTCCTCCGCCATTCAATCATGGCTGATCTATCTTTCTCTCGCAATCCCATTCTCCTGCCTTCTCCCCATAACTCGATACCCTCATTAATCAAAAGCCTATCAATCTGCGCCTTAAAAATACACACTGACTGCCTCCACAGCTGTCTGTGGTAATGAATTCCACAGATTCACCACCTTCTGGCTAAAGCAATTCCTCCTCATATCCTTTCTAAAAGCAAGCTGAGTGGCCAAATGGATGTACAGTTATAATGATGGGAAGTTTTAAGAGTGGATATAGAGGGGATATTTCCATGTGGGAAACACTTTAACTTGAGGCCACTATTAAAGAAAGCCACCAAGAGACGTAAAACGAAATCAGAAGTAACTTTAGGATTTGGAATTACCCATCACAGGGTGTGTCAGAGCAAATAATACATTTACGGGGGCGTTTGAAAGGAGAAAAGAATAACAGGCATGCTGAAGAAAGATAGCAGGAAACTTGATAGACACTGATATTCAAGTCAAGAATGAAACCTGTTTCACTTTTGGTTAATCAGAGTCAGGTAAAAGCAGGCAGGTCAAGAAGAAGGTAGACAAAAATGCTGGAGAAACTCAGCGGGTGCGGCAGTATCCATGGAGCGAAGGAAATAGGCAACGTTTCGGGCTGAAACCCTTCTTCACATTGAGGTTCAGTTAAGTTGGAAGAGGGTGGGGCGGAACAAGCTGCATCTGAGATTTAACTCATCACCAAAGAGGAACTTTTTTGGTTGCAGAGGGGCAATGCTAGAACTTAGGACGGCACAGTGGATAAGCAGCATCTCTGGAGAGAAGGAATGGGTGAAGTTTCAGGTCAAGAGATGAACAACAGCGGGACTGTGGTAGAGCTGCTATCTCACAATGCCAGTGACCCCGGTTCGATCCTGACGTCAGGTGCTGTCTGTGTGTGGAGTTTGCACGTTTTTCTCGTGACCGTGTGGGGTTATTTTTTGGTTGCTCTGGTTTCTTCCCACATCCCAAAGACGTACGGGTTTGTAAGTTAAATTGGCTTCTGTAAATTGCCCCTCGTGTGCAGGGTGTGAAAGTGCGATAACACAGAACTAGTGTGAATGGCTGATCAATGGTTGACATGGACTCGGTGTGTCGAAGGGCCTGTTTCCACACTGTATCCCTAAACTAAACTAAAATGTGCCTGAACAGGGAACAAGAAGTAAGCTGACAGTCCAAGAATTATGTGTAAACTGTACGCCAACAGACTCCAAAATACCTTTGTAAAGCAAGTTATTTGCATCACATACTTAGTGGGTATTCAATATCAACAAACATAAGCATAACAGTTAATTAAAAAGAAAAAAAAAACTACTGTAAAAATCAATACGAAGTTGGTGGCTTATCCATAACATCAATGACAAGCAGATTTTTTCCACGCAGCTGTAGATTATACACATCTTTATTCCTACAATCCCCATACAACATAGGTGTCTACCAATCACAGGGACGAGTATTTTGGACAATGCAGGGCGGCACGGCGGTGCAGCGATAGAGTTGCTGCATTACAGCGCCAGAGACCCGGGTTCGATCCTGACTACGGGTGCTGTCTGCGCGGGGTTTATACGTTCTCCCCGTGACCGCGTGGTGTTTCTCCGGGTGCTCCGTTTTCTTCCCACACGCCAAAGGCCTACAGGTTTGTAGGTTAATTGGTTTCTGTAAATTGTCTCTAGTGTGTAGGATATAACGAGTGTACGGGTGATTGGTGGTGGGCGGGCGGGCCAAAGGACCCGTTTCCAGACGGATTCTCTAAACTACTTTCCTTCCTAACTTCAACCCCTCTCCAGTCGTCTTTCCCTGACCTCTCTCCACAGAGGCAAGAGTAAGGACAGCAGCCTCAGGCATGCAGTTCTGCAGTCATGCAGTTCCACAGTTGCAGCGGCAAGTTTTTTTAAAAATTTCCCCAGTCTCAGCCAAAATTTTTCCCAGTGGTTTTAAGGGTGATCCCAAGCCAAGGCGCGCTCAAGCTCCAGTTCCTAATATGTACCGGTAGGCTGACGACAAATGAGGAAACCAGAAACTCTGTTACTGCACAACTGACGTCTTTGAACCTCACAAAATTGTTGGGAAAGTATAGAAATGTACTGCCCATGCCCTCCCCTTTCTGCCCAAAACACCCTTACTCCTCTCCCCCCCCCCCCCTCCCACGCTCTATTAGGACTTTTTCATCCCAATTACCCCAGGCAACTTTAATAGCACATAACAATGTTACTTCACTTATTTATAAACCAAACATAGTGAGCCATGAGAAAAAATATGTGGACAAATCCAGAGTCAACAAGTTTACCCCCTGGGTAGGCGAAATTTACCCCAGGTTGGGAACCCTTGTTCTACCCCATCTACCTACAATCCTCTGGTTTCACAATTCACACTCACCAATCCTTTTGTCTCACACCTTCGGGTTTTATCATCTCAGACTTTGTCCAACCACCTGCCTATATTCACCTACTTCTGCCACACTTTGTCCTTTGTCGGGTCCCTCTTTTCTTCCAGCTTTCTCTCCCCCCCCCCCAACCACCCACACCACTATCAGTCAGAAGAAGGGTCCAGACCCGAAACGGCACCTGTCCATATTCTTCGGAGGGGCGGCACAGCATGCAGCGGTAGAGTGGCTGTCTTCGAGCGCCAGAGACCAGGGTTCGTTCATGATATTTGGGTGGAAGATTTCAACCTTCACCTGGTTGAAATCGACCATGCCATCAACCTGGTGTGCACAATCAAATAAGAACAAGTTGTCCTACAACTTTAGGCTGTGCGCGCCACACACAAGAACAAGAAGAAGACGTTCCTGATTACGGGTGCTGTCTGCCATGGAATTTGCACATTCTCCCCTTGACCGCGTGGGTTCTCCGGTTTCCTCCCACTCTCCAAAAGCAAACAGGCTTGTAGGTTAATAGTCCCTAGTGTGTGTGTAGGATAGTGCCAGTGTACGAGGTGATCGCTGGTCAACGTGGATTTAGTGGACCGAGAGGCCCATTTCTGCGCTATAATCTCAAAACTAAACTAAACTCCAGTGATGCTGCCTTCCTTGTTGAGTTACTCCAGCATTTTTGTAAACCAGCTCATGCAGTTCTACAGAAATACAAGTGCGTTTTGTTTTAAAAAATGAAAGAGCAACGCAACTGGATCTCTGCCAAGTTGCACAACTGGAAGCAGAGAGCATTTGATGCTCCCATTTCTGACAATTGTTCAGTGACATCTGAGGGCCTCACATGGGGACATGACACACAGAGAGAGATTTTGCCCCGGCTGTAGGAACTACCTTAAAAACAGAGTCGGATCATGAACAACAAAATAAAATACTGCAGACAGATAGACAGATTGAAAGATATCAGAGTCCACGCCGACCAGCGATCACCGTCTATCTGACACACATGGGGGCAATTTACAGAAGTCAATTAACCTACAAACCTGCTCGTCTTTGGGGCATGGCAGGAAGCCGGAGAAAACCCACGCGATCACAGGGAGAACGTACAAACTCCGTACAGACAGCACCCAAAGTCAGGATCAAACCTGGGTCTCTGGCGCTGTGAGGCAGCAACTCTACTGCTGCACCACCGTACCTACTTGCAGCAGCATAACAGGCCAGTAAACACAGTGCTCATAGATCACATAATAAACAAAAACAATTCAATACATTAAAAATCCCAATATTAATGCAAAAAAAAAACCCCAAAGTCTTTAATGCAACCAAGATAATTCATAGTTTAGTTCGTGTTTGTCGTGTTCCAAGCCTGATGGTTGTCGGGAAGAAATCTATGATGGTAGCAGGACAGATAAACAAGGTGGTTTAAGATGCCGTGTGAGATATGCGGGCAGGAATGCTGTGCCAGAGCCTGTGTAAAAGACTGGTTCGACCACAGGTTGAGTACAGAGCACCATTCTGGACAATTCACTACAGAATAGATGCAATAACATTAATGAGGATGCAGAATTTTTTTTTACAAGAATGTTGCTCGGATGCAGAATTCTGCAAGCAGTCCCTGGGTGAAAACATAGAACATTACAAAACACAAACAGGATTTTCAGCCCACAATGTCTGTGCAAAACATGATGTTGTATTAAACTAATCTCTGCCTGCACGTGATCCACACCAATCCATTCCCCTTGTATCCTTGCGCCTATCTACACCTTTCTTCAATGCCACTATCTTATCTCCCTCCACTGCCATCCCCGACAGCACATACGTGGCTGGAGCCCGCCATGCGATGCAAGGACTTGCACTTATATCTCCTTTAAATTCTGCACTTCTCACCTTAAAGCTGTGCCTGCTAGTCTTTGACATTTTCACCTGGGAAGAAGAGGAGGAGCAGTGAGAGAGGGTCTCGCAGAGAGAGGAATCACTCAGGGAAGATAAGTCTTTGGTTATGTTGGCTGTCTTTCCAAGGCAGAGTGAAGTGCAGATGGAGTCAATGTCAAGAAAAGAGTAATGGCTAAAGGACTAATCTTAGAATACGAAGTGCCAAACAGTACTAAATTAGAGGAATAACTGGTGACACTGGGCTGACTGAGATGACACAGATATGATTGAGTGATGCAATGAAGTTACTTTGAAGGGATGATAATGGTTTGGTTGTATATAAAGGAATTGCAGATGCTGATTTATAGCAGAGATAATAGACAAAAGTGCTGGAGTAACACTTGGTGCTGGCAGCATCTCTAGAGAAAAAGAATGCGTGACGTTTTTGAGTTGAGACCCTACTTCAGACTGAAAGTAGAGGGGAGGGAAATGAAGGTCGGAAAAGGCCAGAATAAAGCACGGCTGGCAACAGATGACCAAGGAAGGGTGGAGCCCATGATGGCCCATTGTTGACTGGGGAAGAGCTTTGAGGTTTACTGGCTACAGGAGCGTCGAGGATCAAATCTGTATACATTAGGCCTTTAAGAAAGCTGCAGCTCCTTGTTTGGAGAAGCCTTTGGGGCAAGGTTACTGAGGAACAGTGTGGAGTTTTATCAACTTAACAAGCACTTGTTTATTGCAGAACCACTTGGCAGAATGTCAGCAAATTGCACTGTTCAGTACGGCCAAGTCATAAACAAGACAACAAAAGATCAGCTTTCCAATATTACCGAACACAATCTTCCTCTCCCCTCATGCAATGATACAAGCCTGGAACAGCAGGCACAAAGAGTCCTGTAGTCATGGAATAAGTCAGAAGGTCATAAGCGATAGGAGCAGAATTAGGACATTCGGCCCATCAAGTCTACTCCACCATTCAATCATGGCTGATCTATCTTTCCTTCTTAACCCCATTCTCCTGCCTTCTCTTCGTAATTCCTGACACCCGATCAAGAATCTATCTATCTCCTTAAAAATATCTGAAGAAGGGTCTCGACCCGAAACATCGCCTATCTCCTTCGCTCCTTAGATGCTGCTGCACCCGCTGAGTTTCTCCAGCTTTTTGTGTAATCCTTAAAAATATCCATTGACTTGGATAGTATAGTGACTTGGAAAGTACAGTGGGAAAGCAACAGTGAAATGTGTTAAGAGATTCCAGGCAGGTTAGGTTTAGTTTTTAAACAATTGCTTACTAAATGTAGATGTGGTGGTGGTGGAGAGGAGAGAGAAGAGGTGTGACTCTGAATGTAAGTAGGTATACTACATTTAGAGTTTTTACACAAAACTAGAATTGTTAAGTACACAAAGTGCTGGAGTAACTCAGCAGGCCAGGCAGCATCTCTGGAGAACATGGAGAACATGTTTACCTATCTGTTGTGCTGCTGCAAGTAAGAATTAATAGTATATAAGAAGCAGCAACTCAAAATCAAAATTTATAAAAAGCCTTAGTGCAGTGCACAACATAACAACTAAATGCAATTTTCAGCCACCTTCAATTCCGTACTTGCGATGCTAAAGGATTTGTCGAGGCAACGACACACAAAAATGAAAGTCTGCAACTGTATCTTTTTGTAAACAGGTTTGGATCGCCAGTTTAATACCTCCCCCACTTATTCTAATTACAGTTTTAATGACAGAGGCATGTAAAGGCAATGACATCTGAGGCTTTCAAAATGAGTGCAGTGGCTTGTGATAACTCTTTGCATAAACACCTTGAGGGAGAGGTTACAGTGACATGCGCAAAAACAATGGGACGAGGAGTCACACCATATGACGTATCTCGGACAACCCTATTGTTTGTTTAATATAAAACAGACACAACTACTTGAAAGGCCTGGATAGAATGGATGTGGAGAGGGCGTTTCCACTAGTTGGGAAGAACCAGAGGCTGTAGCCTCAGAATAAAAGGACGTACCTTCAGAAAGGAGTTGAGGATGAACTTCTTTAGACTGAGGATAGTGAATCTGTGGAAAGCTGGAAGAGGGGTGGGGGCGGAAGAAAGCCCGGGAAGTTTTCCCACCGCACCCCCACCAAGACCACCCATATGAGCTAGCCCCATTTTCACAGGTGGCCCATATCCCTCTACTCTTTCCTATTCATTTACCAGTCCAAATGTCTTTGAAATGTTGCCATTGTAGCTGCAGACGGCTGCGGAGTCCAGGCCATTGTGTGTTTTTAAAGCGAAGATTGACAGACAGGCTCTTGTTTAGTAAAGGTGTCAAAGGTTATGGGGAGTAGGCTGGAGAATGCAGTTGGGAGGGAATGATAGATCAACCCTGATGGAATAGTAGAGTAGGTTCGATGGGCCAAATGGCCTAATTCTGCTCCTATGACATGAAATTCCTCCTCTGATAGCTCGTTCCATACCACCACCACCCTCTGAGTAAAAATGTTTCCCCTCAGGTTCCTATTAAATCTTTCCCTTCTCACCCTTAACCTGTGCCCTCCAGTTGAGTTTAGTTATACAGTGTGGAAACGGGCCCTTCTGCACACTGACCAATGATCACCCGTACAGTAGTTCTACCCTACACACTAGGGACAATTTTATAGAAGTCAATTAACCTACAAACCTGCACGTCTTTGGAATGTGGGAGGAAACCAGAGCACCCAGGGAAAACCCACGCAGCCACAGGGAGAACGTACAAACTCCATACAGACAGCACCCATAGTCAGGATCGAACCCGGGTCTCTGGCGTTGACAGGCAGTAACTCTATCTCAGCACCGCTGTGCCGCCCTATTCTTGTTTTCTTGATTTCCCATCCCCTAGCAAAAATACTTTGTGTGTTCACCACGTGATTCTACAAGATCACCCCTCTGCCACCTCCAAGGAACAAAGTGCTAGCCTGTCCAACCTCTCCCCGCAGCTCAATCCTTCCACTTGTCACGCTTCTGCATTAATAACTCCTGATGTGTCACCTAATGATCCATGTTTCAGGTTCTATTAATGAATCTGAATTTAAGAATCTGGTGAGCGCGACCTAACGTGGTCGCTTGAGGCGTCCGGCCTCGTGGGGCTGGTCCCACTTCGATCACCGGAGCCGTATGGAGTTGTGCGGAGCTGGTCCCGACATCGCGCGGGGCTCCGAAAAACTGACCGTGTTCGAAAATTCCGTGCGGCAACAGCTTGTCGGCCCGCAGCCGCCGTGACGCATTAAGCACCGCCTCAACGTCGTGCCTCCGTGACCCTCTCTATATGTGCCTCTGTGACCCTCTCTGTGTGTGCCTCCGTGACCCTCTCTCTGTGTGGCTCCGTGCCCCTCTCTCTGTGCGTCCCTCTCTGTCCTTACGAACTTACCGCGGACATTGCTCCAACTTTGCGCCAAGTCGTGCCACTCACCCGACCTCCGCGCGGCCCCCGCTGCCGGTTTGGTCGCGCTCGCCGCATGCTGGTGGGACCGGCACTGTACGGGGATCACCCGACCTCCGCGCAGCCCCCGCTTCCAGTTTGCTCGCGCTCACCGCATGGAGTCGCATGCTGGTGGGACAGGCCCTTAAACCTCAAGAAAATCCGGAGTCGGAGCCCCTAAGGCAGTTCTTCATTGTCTACAATCTCGGCCCGGCAGCTCCTGCGCTGGTGCCAAACTGTAACGGCCCTGCTGTTCCTTTGGGTCGATCAGCGACGTGGAGGGGGGGGGGGGGGGGGGGGGGGGAAGTGCTGCATGGGCAACAGCCTGTCCTCCATATGACATTGCCCAGGCTTGCATCCGACCAGGATGCATCACCCATGGTCAGTCATAACCGAGGGGGGCCTACTACTAAGTGATTTTTTAAATGCATCTAGAACTCACACACCAACTCTTTCCAAGAAGCTAGACCTGGGACTTGGATTAAATTAGTGGCAGTGTAAGAAAAAGTTCTAACGAAACAGAAGAACAGCACTTAATTTCTTAAATAATAGCATCACTCACCTCAATGTGTCGAGATTCAACATCTCAGCTCAGGAACAAACATATTTTTTTGGGTGTAATCACTAGCATTCCTCCCGCAAGTCAGAATTGAAACATAAATCTTCATACAAATTCAACACTTATCATTAAAGAACAAAAGTGATTCCGGGAAGGATTGGGTTAACATACGATGAGCGTTTGATGGCACTGAACCTGTACTCGCTGGAGTTTTGAAGGATGAGGGGGGAGGGTCTCATAGAAACTTACCAAATAGTGAAAGGCCTGGATAGAGTGGATGTGGAGGGGATGTTTCACTAGTAGGAACTCGGGGGAGAGTCTAGGACCAGAGGCCATAACCTCAGAATAAAAGGATGTACCTTTGGAAAGAAGATGAGGAGGAATTTCTTTAGTCAGAGGGTGGATTGGGTAATTTTGAAACAGAGATTGACAGATTCCTGATTGGTAAGTAGGGTTCATTGCTAGCTGATTTATTCAACAAACATTAAGAGTTGGGGCTGTAAAATAGGGATGAGCATCCATAGGAGGAAGAGTGGTAAGGACACGAACAAAAAAGGGTGCAGGCAAGAGAAAGAATTGGCCTTCACTCCCTCTCCACGATCTGGAATATCATGGTGGTGAAGAGGACATGGGCTCCATTGTTAAGATCGGTAATGCTTGGGCAGCTTACAACCCAGTGGTATTAATATTGATTTATCTTACTTCAAGTAACCCTAGCATCCCCTCTCTCTCCGTCCTTCTCCCACCCTAGTCGTCGTATTAGTTTCACTGTCGTCCTCTTGAGTTTCATTGTCTGCATAACCTGTTATCACCTAACTCACAGCCAACAATAGACCAACAATGGACCTCCTGGTTTCCTTGATCATCTTTGCTTTTTGCATATCTTGCATTCATTTGTCCTATTTACCTTCTATATCTCGTTTCCCTTTCTGCTGAGTCTCGGTCTGAAGAAGGGTCTCGACCTGAAATGTCACCTATTCCCTTTTCACCTGAGACGCTGCCTGACCCGCTGAGTTACTCCAGCTTTTTGTGTCGATCCTCCCATAATCATACAGCTGCCAACAGCTGGATTTAGCTAAACATTGTCAGTGCTCCCAATAGCGATCACACACACAATGTTTAGTTTTCAGAGTTATGGCTCAAGACATGGACTGGTGCATCCAGCAATTGAAGGCTTGCTGGTTAAATAAAGCACAAGGGGAATGTTGGGGTAAGGGCTGAAGAGGGGGGGGGGGGGGGGGGACAATAAATATCAAAACGTTCTCAATAACTTCATTTCAAACATCTTTATTTCCCAAACCAATATTTTGTCCGTGGCTAACATCATGAAAATATGTGTAGAAAGCAACAGCAAATTCTGGTTTTCATCGATGATAGGCACAAAAGTGCTGGAGTAACTCAACAGGTCAGGCAGCATCTCTGGAGAAAAAGGATGGGTGACGTTTCGGGTCGGTCTGAAGAAGGGTTCTGACCTGAAACGGCATCCATCTTTTCTCTCCAGATACACTGCCTGACCCGCTGAGTTACTTCAGCACTATGTGTCTGTCTACACAAAAACTGGTCATAGAGCCACACAGCATGGAAAGAGGACATTCGGGTCAACTCGTCCATGCTGACCAAGATGCCCCATCTAAGTTAGTCCCATATCATATCCATAGTCCCAGTTAGTCCCATATCATATCCATGCAATGTCTGAGTGTCCTGTAAGTGGTGTTATAGTACCTGCCTCAACTACCTACTCTGGCTTCTCGTTCAATATACCCACTACCCTTTGTTTGAAAAAGTTATCACTCAGATTCCTATTAAACCCTGTTCCTCTCATCTAAAAACTATGTCCCCGATTCCCATACTTTGTGCATTCACCCTATCTATTCCCATCATGATTTTGTACATCACTATAAGACCACCTCTCAGCATCCCAGCCTCCTGTGCACCAAGAAATCCTAGCCTGCCCTCTCTATAGCTCAGGCCCTCGAGTCTTGGCAACATCCTCGTATTCTTCTCTGCACTCTATCCTGCTCACTACAGATAATTGTGCATATGACATTCTCAAGTTCAAAAAGACATGTTGTTTTTTTCTGTCTTTGAATAGCAGATACAATTCAAAAGCTTATGGAATAACATCTTAGCTTTCCATTAGGTGCTTTGTCAACTTTAGGATTGAATCGTGGAGTTCAACATTTTCCAATCGTAGGCAATGTTCCATCTTTTACGCTCACCAGCTACTGGGAATGTTTGACTTTCATTAATTACCTTCCTCCTTACAACATTCCAATCTCCTCTCCCCTAACCACTTGACTTGCAACTATAGAAACAAGGAAAGGAAAATGCTCGTTTACAAAAAAAAGGACACAAAGTGCTGGAGTAACTCAGTGGGTCAGGCAAAACATAGGTAATGTTTTTGGTCGGGACGTTTCTTCAGCCATCTGACGAAAGGTCCCGACCCGCATCATCACCCATCCACGTTCTCCAGAGATGCTGCCTGATTAACTGAATTACTCCAGCACTTTGTGTCCTAGCTTGGAACTATGTTTACACAAAACCCATAAAATTTCCAATTCATCCCAATTCGAACGTTACGGACAAGAAACATCTATTATATCCCTACACAGATATTAGCAGACTTTGTTTCCATTTTTTAAAAAAACATTCCAACTACCAGTCTCAAAAGGTGCATCAGAAATTCCGATAGTGCAGCAGTGATGCAGCGGTAGAGTTGCTGCCTTTCAACGCCAGAGACCCGTGTCCAATCCTGACTGCGGGTGCCGTATGTATAGAGTTTGGATGTTCTCCCTGTGACCGCGTGGGTTTTCTCCAGTTTCCTCTCACACTTCCAAGACGTACAGGTTTGTAGGTTAATTGACTTTTGTTAAATTGTAAATCAGCGTGTAGGATAATGCCACTGTACGAGCCGATCGCTGGTCCACGCTGTGACCCAGTGCCCAAAGGGCCTTTTTCCGTGCTGTATCTCTAAACTATTCTTATTTGGACTAGACACTAATTGGTATAAGTGTACATAATTGTGAACATGTACACACTTGCATGGGGGTGTGCAAAAACGTGTGCGTGTGTGTTTCATCTGATTGTTTAGTTTAGAAAGATAGTGTGGAAACAGGCCCTATTGTGTCCGTGCTGACCAACAATCACCCATACACTGTATCTCTTATGTCTCTAAAGTCAAAACACAAGGATCTATCTACAAGCTGTGGCAAAGCATCAACTGCAACAAGTTATCTTTTAGCTTCAGTGATACAATGTTACCAATGTCAAGTATGTGACATTTAGAAACATTGACACTGTAACTAAACTGCACTTGCCACACTTTCAAATAGAGGGAGAACAGAAAGTGCTCTGCAGGTTAGGCAGTATCTGTGAAGAGAGAAAATGAACAATGTTTCAGGGCAAAGACCCAGCCAGCATCAGAACCAAAACGATCAGAGTACAGACCGACAACATCAACCTCTTTATAGATCAGCACTAGACATCATGGCAACACAGCTGGGAGAGTCGCTGCCTCACAGCGCCAGAGACCCAGGTTCGATCCTGACCTCGGGTGCTGTCAGTGTGAAGTTTACACGTTCTCCCTGTGAGCGCACGAGTTTCCTCCGGGTGCTCTGGTTTCCTCCCACAAAGGCATGCAGGATTTGTAGATTAATTGTCCTCTGTAATATTGCCCCTGGTGTGTAAAGTGGGCGAGGAAGTGGGGTAGCATAGAACTAATGTGAAAGAGTGATTGATGGTCGGCATGGACCTGGTGGGCCGAAGGGCTTGTTTTCCATATGTAGGAAGGAACTGCAGATACCGGTTTACAACAAAGATGCACACAAAATGCGAGTCAGGCAGCATCTCTGGTGAAAAGGAATAGGTGACATTTCGGGTCAAGACCTTTCTTCAGACTGAGAGTCAATCGAGTCTTGTTTCCAAGCAGTATCTTTAATCTAAACTAAACTTCTTATCCAGGCACAAGCTACTGGAAGAAAACCAACGTTAAAAATATGAACCATCCCACAAAGGGCTGTATAGCACCTCAACCTGCATCATAATTAGTATCCGTGAGATAATCTATGTCTGTCCACCAAAAAACACCAGGACTGGTTTGACAAGATTGACTAGATGTCAACTAAGAGTTTAGAGATAACGCATGGAAACAAGCCCTTCCTCCCACCGAGTCCATGTCTATTTTCTATCATCCATTCAACTCGTTCTATGTTATCTCACTTTTATCAACGATCTATGGCAACATCCTCGTAAATCTTCTTGCACCCTTTTCAGTTTGACAACATCTTTCCTATAACACGGTGACCAAAACTGAGCACAATACTCTAAATGTGGCCTGCAGCAAAGTCGTATATAACTGCAGCATGCCCTCCCGACTTCTATCCACAATATTCAATTCAGAAGTACTCCGAGTTCCTTTATGGGGAGTGCACACATGGAACGTTGCAAGTAGCCGACCATCTCCCAAAATGCCTGTGGACTTAGCTCATCCAACACCCTCTGCAGCAGAGTTTGCAGATCCAAGATTGGCTTCATCCTTCATTTCGGAACCCACAGCATTGAAGCATAAGCAAGACTCTATGCACTTCCTAAGAGAGGAGTGAGATGAGTGAGAGACACAAGACACTCACAGCATGGACACCCATTAAGACACTACCTAAACAGCTTTGGACGTCACAAGTACTCTCTTGCCTCCCACATCAAGGAACTATTCTGCTTGGGTAGCTTACAACTCAATGGTATGAACATTGAATGCTCCAATTTTGGGTACGCACTAAACCATTTCCCTTTCCTCCCCACTCCCTCCTTTCTTCCACACCACTCTCCCGTGCTGCCACCTATTTCTCCTTTTCCACCTCCACGAAAGCGCAGAGGTAGAGTTGCTGCCTTAAGGGGCTGTCCCACTGTACGAGCTAATTCAAGAGCTCTCCCGAGTTTAAAAAAAAATCAAACTCGTGGTAAGCACGTAGAATGTACGTAGCTGGTACGTCGGAGCTCGGGACGTCTCTTAGCGGCTTGTAACGCTAACGGCAGGTACTTGGGAAACGCGGTAAGCTTGTGAAGACTCGTGAAGATTTTTCAACATGTTCATGAGAGCCCCGAGTACCTACGAGTGGCTATTACCGTAATACCAGAGTTCGAATTAGCAGAAACTCAGGAGATCTCTTGAATTAGCTCGTGCAGTGGGACAGCCCAATTACGGCAAACCCAGAGACCCAGGTTCAATCCTGACTGCGGGGACTGATTGTACAGAGTTTGTACATTCTTCCCATGACCACGTAGGTTTCTTCCAGGTTCTCCGGTTTCCTCCCACACTCCAAAAACTTACAGATTTGTATCTTAATTGACTTTGGTAAAGAAGATTGTAAATTATCACTAGTGTGTAGGATAGTGTTAGTGTACTGGAATCGCTGGTCGGCATGGACAGTGGGCCGAAGGGCTTGTTTCCACGCTATATCTCGAAACTAAATTGCATTCCTTCCTCTAGCTTCACAATTCTTCAATCCTATTGTCTCACACCTTTGGTCTTTTCATCTCTGACCATTGTCCAATCAGTTCGATCTCAACCTTACATCCCACCTCCCAGCTCACCCATTATCGGCCAGGTTTTGTCCTGCCCCTCCTCTCTTTTATCCTCCCCGCGATCAGTCTGAAGAAAGGTCATTAGCGTGGAAACAGGTCCTTTGGCCCACCGAATCCATGCAGATCAGCGATCACCCCATTCACTGGTTCTATCCTGCACATTAGGGACAATTTACAATTACAGAAGCCAATTAATCTACAAACATGCACGTCTTTTGCACGTGGGGGAAACCAGAGCACCCGGAGAAAATTGACGAGGTCACAGGGAGAACATACAAACTCAGTACAGCCAGCACACGCAGTCAGGATCGAACCCGGTGCTGTAAAGAAGAAACTCGGCCCCTGCGCCACCATGCCGACCACAACATTACCTATCCATGTTGTCCAGAGATGCTGTCTGACCCACTGAGTTACTCCAGCACTTATATCTTTTGTACTATCCTTATGTAACTGTTCAGCTTCCAAGATAAACATTGATTTGTTATATCATGTCACTGCTACTGTGGCCTGCCATTAAGAATCTAACTTTACTGATCAATTCCATTAATTTGGGATTATCCTTACAATAAATTGAGATTTAATTGATGAAATTCAGATATCAAGTGAAAACAGGTGGCTGGAAATCATGGTTTACATATTCTTTAGGGTTTGAAGCTCATATTTCAGTAGTTTAAATGGCACAGTGACGCTGGGGCAGAGTTGCTGCCGTACAGCGCCAGAGACCCAGGTTCGATCCTGAAGATGGGTGCTGTGCCTGTGACAGCACCTTCATTCTCCCTGTGATCGTGTCGGTTTTCTCCGGGTGCTCTGGTTTCCTCCAACATGACAAACACGTGCAGGTATATAGGTTCATTGGCTTGTGTAAATTGCCCCTAGTGTGTAGAGTAGAACTAGTGTATGGGCGATCATTGGTCGGCACAGGCTCAGTGGGGAGAAGGGCCTGTTTCCAAGCTAAACTAAAATTGTGACGCTTTTGTTCCATTATCAAATTAGCCCATTTTAATGTATGAAGATAAATTCAAGTATAACCACATGCTCCGATCCCTACCCCCCCCCCCCCCCCCCCCCCCCCCCCCCCCCCGTCTGTCCATCATTAGAAGCTCAGAGAATTGGTGAAGATGTAACTAGGAAAATGGACAAGGGGGAGCCAGTGGATGTAGTGTACATGGACTTTCAGAAAGCGTTTGATAAGGTCCCACATAGGAGATTAGTGTGCAAAATTAGGGCACATTGTATTGGGGGTGGAGTGCTGACATGGATAGAAAATTGGTTGGCAGACAGGAAACAAAGAGTGGGGATTAACGGGTTCCTTTCAGAATGGCAGGCAGTGACTAGTGCAGTACCGCAAAGCTCGGTGCTGGGACCGCAGCTATTTACAATATACATCAATGATTTGGATGAAGGGATTCAAAGTAACATTAGCAAATTTGCAGATGACACAAAGCTGGGTGGCAGTGTGAACTGTGAGGAGGATACTGTGTGAATGCAGGGTGATTTGGACAGGTAGGGGGAGTGGACAGATGCATGGCAGATTAAGTTTAATGTGGAGAAATGTGAGGTTATCCACTTTAGTAGCAAAAACAGGAAGGAAGATTACTATCTAAATGGTGTCAAGTTGGGAAAAGGGGAAGTACAACGGGATCTGGGGGTCCTTGTTCATTAGTCTGTGAAAGTAAGCATGCAGGTACAGAGTGAAGAAAGCGAATGGCATGTTGGCCTTTATATCAAGAGGAGTCGAGTATAGGAGCAAAGAGGTCCTTCTGCAGTTAGGGAGCCCTAGTGAGACCACACCTGGAGTATTGTGTGCAGTTTTGGTCCCCTAATTTGAGGAAGGACATTCTTGCTATTGAGGGAGTGCAGCGTAGGTTTATAAGGTTAATTCCTGGGATGGCGGAACTGTCATATGCTGAGAGAATGAAGCAGCTGCGCTTGTACACTCTGGAGTTTAGAAGGATGAGAGGGGATCTTATTGAAACATATAAGACTGTTACGGGTTTGGACACGCTAGAGGCAGGAAACATGTTCCCGATGTTGCGGGAGTCCAGAACCAGGGGCCACAGTTTAAGAATAAGGGGTAAGTCATTTAGAACGGAGACGAGGAAACACTTTTTTCTCAAAGAGAGTTGTGAGTCTGTGGAATTCTCTGCTGCAGAGGGCGGTGGAGGCAGGTTCTCTGGATGCTTTCAAGAGAGAGCTGGATAGGGCTCTTAAAGATCGCGGAGTCAGGGGATATGGGGAGAAGGCAGGAAGGGGGTACTGATTGGGGATGATCAGCCATGATCACATTGAATGGCGGTGCTGGCTCAAAGGGCCGAATGGGCTACTCCTGCACCTATGGTCTATTGTCTATAGCGCATTCGGGACAATTTACAATTTTACTGAAGACAACTAACCTACAAACCTGTACATCTTTGGATTGTGGGAGGAAACTGGAGCACCCGGAAAAAGCCCCATGCAGTCACAGGGGAAACATGCAAACTCCGTACAAACTCTATACAGGCATTCTCCCGTTCAACATCTTTTCAAACTTACAAAATTCTTAAGGGGTTGGACAGGCTAAATGCAGGAAGATTGTTCCCGATGTTGGGGAGGTTCAGGACAAGAGGTCACAGCTTAAGGATAAGGGGGAAATCCTTTAGGACCGAGATGAGAAGGAATTTTTTCACACAGAGAGTGGGGGTCTCTGGAACTCTCTGCCACAGAGGGTAGTTGAGGCCAGTTCATTGGCTATATTTAAGAGGGAGTTAGATGTGGCCCTTGTGGCTAAGGGGATCAGAGGGTATGGAGAGAAGGCAGGTACAGGATACTGAGTTGGATGATCAGCCATGATCATATTGAATGGCGGTGCAGGCTCGAAGGGCCGAATGGCCTACTCCTGCACCTAATTTCTATGTTTCTATGTAAAAGAGTGAACAAAGAGGCTGCATACTCTTTGATTTGAATATAGGTGTGACTCGCGTGTGCATCACTATTTACATCCCACTTCTGTGAAATTTTTTGCAAGCCAGTAATTATATCCAGGTACCTTAGCCCGAACATGAAAGCATGAGTTTTGGAATAAACAGGATGAGCAACACAGACATGCAGGACTATTTTGCACTCGACATGCAAAATAAATACGTGATGCTCCGGGGCATTCGTCTGGGGCAGAAAAATAAGAAACAAGTGCAGATCCTCCCCTTGGTCAGTCATCCAGGTAGATCGTGGCTATATTTTTAAACCTCACTGTTGGGTCATTGTACAGAGGCGGCACGGTGGCACAGCAGTAGAGTTGCTGCTGCCTTACAGTACCAGAGATCCGTGTTCGATCCGGACCACTGGTGCTGTCTGTACGGCAGACAGCATGTGACTGCATGTTTTTGCTCCAGGTGCTCCGGTTTCCTCCCACACACCAAAAACGTACATGTTAAGGGCCTGTCCCACTTGCTGATTTTTTCGGCGACTGCCAGCATCATTGACTGACGTATCAGGTCACCGAAAAAGTCGCGGCACGATGACGTAATGACGCACGGTGTTTCCTCAAGTGTCGCAACATTTTTTTGTCCCCGCTGGATTTTGAAATGCTTCCGTCTGCTTCAAGGAAACCTCCACCATTCCAATCTTTTGGTGACCCTGATACAATGTCGGCAGTCGGCAAAATAAAAAATCGGCAAGTGGGACAGGCCCTTTAATAGGTTAATTGGCTTTGGTAAAAATTGTAAATTAATCCTAGTGTGCACAATAGTGTTAGTGTACGCGGGGGTAGGAAGAATCGCTAGTTGGCACGGACTCGATGGGCTGATGGGCCTGTTTCTGCGATGTATCTCTAAAAGTATTAAAACGTTTTTTAAAATAGGGTGACAAGACGATGGGTGCAACCCAGACAGAGTCTAAAAGCTGCTTTCAATCAGGATAATTAATAGCTAGCCCTTGATAATTAATAGTTAATCCCAGTCCCCGTCTGGCTCTGTACAACGCTCCTCAGTGGCAGAAGCCAGATCTTTAGTCACGAGAGTGAACTCTCAGAAAACAGCCGGCTGGATGGAGTCCCTGGCATCTGAATTCACGTGCCAATTAAGTGGTCTTTATTGAAATCTTCAGCCTCGCGCTTCAGTACCCACTGCCCCCCCCCTTCAAGGAAACCTCCACCATTCCAATGCCAAGAAAAGTAACGAGACCCGAGTCAATGACTAGACCCGAATAACAACCATCATTGAAAGATTGGGTAAACAAGGAACTGCAGATACTAGTTTACAAACATTCATTTGGTGTGTTATTTGTGACAGGTGGACGTATCGTCAAGGTTGACTGCCCTTTTCTCCTCTTAGAAGATACAGGAGCTTGAATGCACGGAACTGCTCACACAATTCCCCACGATTAGACTCCTAAACCAGTCATCTCGTTCACCCCTGTTACCAAACGTGCCGCTATATAGTCCGAGTTATAGAGTCATACAGCATGGAAACAGGCCACACCGACCAACATGTCCGATCTACACTAGTCCCACCCGCCTGCATTTGGCCCATATCCCTCTAAACCTATCCTATCCATGTACCTGTCTAGATGTTTCTTGAACGTTGCAATAGTACTTGCCTTAACAACCTCCTCCAGCAGCTTATTTCATACGCCCTTTGTGTAAAAATGTTATCCCCCCAGGTTCTCATCAGATTTTTCCCCCTCACCTTAAACCTATGTCCTCTGGTACGCGATTTCCCCTACTCTGGCCAAAAGACTGTGAATTTACCCGATCTATTCCTCTCATGATTTTGGACACCTCTGGAAGATTACTCCTCATTCTTCTGCGCTATAAGGACTAAAGCCCTAACCTACGCAACCTCTCCCTACAGCTCAGTCAACCTCTCCCTATCCCCTGCGCTCTTGCATTCAATTCCACTGATGGTTATTCCTTTATTATACTTTACTATTTCCTTACACTAGATTAGTTTAGATACAGGGTGGAAACAGGCCCTTCGGTCTCTGGCGCTGTGAGGCAGCAACTCTACCGCCGCGCCACTTTATCACCCCACTACTTGGGATTGCACTGGAATCTTGCACCATTCTGCTGTTTTGCACCAGTCATTGAGTTTATTGTTGTATTTATTATTTCTGTTGCTGTTTATCTATATTGTTTACTGAGCAACATTGAACAAGGGATTTAATTGCAGGTTGATGTATATGACAAATACTAATCTGAATGTGATTATGAATGTATACCAATCTATAATGTGCACTTCAGACAGCAAACATTGAGCTACATTTGAAATTGATGAGTTATAATTAAGGAACAAAAATTAATAAGCTTTATAGGTCACAATTGGAATCCCAACTCCTGTTCAACATACATTAACTATTATCAAAAGAGTGATTTTTGAATCATCCAAAGGAGGTATAGTAATGCACTTAAGAGAAAAAACGTGCCTGCTGACACAATATCCAGGACCATCAAAAGAATGATGATTTGACTGAGGGAAGCTGTGAAAATAAAATCTGATTATCCAAGATAATATTTGGCTGGGACGCAAGGATTGAGTTTGCAATTGGATAAAGTGGATTTGGAGAGGGTGTTTCCACCAGTGGGAGAGTCTAGGACTTTAGCCTCAGAATAAAACAACATACTTTTAGAAATTTAAGGAGGAGTTTATTTTAGTTAGAGGGTGGTGAATCTGTGGAATTCAGTGCTGAGGAGGCCACTTCAATAGATATTTTTAAGGCAGAGATTGACAAATTCTTTATTAGTACGAGTGTCAGGGGAGAAGGCAGGGGAATGGGATTGAGAAGGAAAAGTAGATCGGCCATGATTAAGTGGTGGAGTAGACTTGATGGGCTAAATGGCCTAAATCTGCTCATAATTTACTAATTGATTGAGATTGTAGGTTAATTGGCGTCCAATGATGGATTGATGGATAAATTACAGCACGGAAAGAAGCCTTTCAGCCCACTGAGTCCATGCTGGCCATCGATCACATGTGCACACTAGCTCTATGTTATCCCACACTCTCATGCATTCCCTGCACACTGGGGCCAATTTACAGAGGCAGATTAATTTATAAAACTCGTTAATTGTCTGGGATACAAGGATTGAGATTGGAACGCACAGCCTGACAAGGTGGTGAAGGTAGACAAAAATGCTGGAGAAACTCAGCGGGTGGGGCAGCATCTATGGAGAGATGGAATAGGCAACGTTTTGGGTCGAGACCCTTCTCTCACAAGCACTTACATACGTACTCTCACTTAAGCAGTATCTGGACAAGCCCTCGTATCACTACGGCAATGAAAGCTATGGACTAAATGCTGGTAAATGGGATTTGCTGGTCCATACGGATGTGGAAGGCCAAAGGACCTGGATCTATGCTGTACAACTCCATGAAGCCACCATGTCCATTCAAAATAACACCATGGGATCATCTATGTCCAACATTCAAGCCCTGGTTTGACATCCTACATTAAAGACAGTACCTCCAACATTACAGCACTGCTCAACATTGGACTGGAGTTCCAGCTTTGACTTTGTTGCTTTGATCTCTAGAGTGAAACTTAAACCGAAACTTTGATTCAGAGGCTACCAACTGGGTCATAATTAACACAAGAGACTAATTATAACATGAATGTTGTGTGGTTCTTGTGAAATTCTTGTCTGTGGTTGTGCACTCAAACCTTCATACAATCCTACCCAGAAGGTACCGGGGGAGGGGGTGGTTTGGGTGGGAAGTTGCGGAGGGAACGGTCCCAGCGGAAGGTGGAAAGGGATGGAGATGGGAAGTTCCATCTTCCATCTACTGGGAAGGAGGGGTTCCCTTTTTCCATCATAGATGAGGCCCTCACACGTGGCTCCTCGGTACCCCGCAGCTCCGCCCTTGCTCCCTTCCCCCTAGTCGCAACAGGGACAGAGCTCCTTAGTCCTTACCGCATCAGCCGTCGCATACAAAACTTAATTCTCCAACATTTTCACCACCTCCAACGGCACCCCATCATCTTCCCATCTCAACCCCTTTCCACTTTCCGCAGAAACCATTCCCTCCGCATCTCCCTGGTTAACTCATCCCAAGTCATGCACGTTTGTAGGTTAATTGGCTTCTGTAAAAATTGTAAATTGTCCCTAGTGTGTAGGATAGTGTTAGTTGTACGGGATGATCGCTGGTCGGCACGGAGTCAGTGGGCTGAAGGGCCTGTTTTCGCTCTGTATCTCTAAAGTCCCAAGTAAACGAAACACTGTGCAGATGTGGACTTATCTGCCAGAACTCCCAGTTTATCTCGGCACTGCATTCCTCTGCTCCGGCACTTCAGCCATGCATTCACCTGGGCCACACACGCACAATCTCATGGCATCAGTAACAATCCAGTGATTGCAACCTTCTTGGCCAGGATAGAGTGGTTGTGGAGAGGATGTTTCCACTAGTGGGAGAGTCCAGGACCAGAGGCCATGGCCTCAGAAGAAAAGGATGTACTTTTACAATGGCGATGAGGAGGAATTTCTTTAGTCAGAGGTTGGCGAATCCGTGGAATTCATTGCCACGTCATTGGGTATTTTTAAGGCGCAGATTGACAGATTTTTCATTAGTAAGGGTGTCAGGGTTAAAGGGGGAGAAGGCAGGAGAATGGGGTTGAGAGGGAAAGATAGATCAGATGACTGAATGGCAGAGTAGACTTGATGGGCCGAATGGCCTAATTCTGCTCCTAGAATTTTATAAACTTGTGAACACACGCACACGCACACAAGCTATTTCATGGCATCAGTAATATTACAGAAATTGCAACCTGCGAGAACCCTGCACTAAACGGCAACACAACGCCCCACCTGCAGTGACCCAATTCACGTGCTACTGAACCCGCTTTTACACCAGTGCCGGTTTTCATCTCCTGATGACTCTTTGAAGACAGAACCTCTTGGCGGAGACTGATTGCGGCTAGAGGGAAGGACAGTACACACTGTTTCTGCAGTTCAATTTGCATGCTCCAGATAAGGCAGAACACATGCCAACTCGAGAGGATACAAAAAAACAAATCCGGAGTCATCAGCTTGCATCTATCTGCATCATCAACTTATTCAACTCCAGCTACGATCCCACATCACTGCATGCTCTTGTTTTTATTATAGGGAGTGGAAGAATGAAAGTCACGAGATATACAAAGCAAATTCCCGTTAAAATGCCAATAAAAACCTTGCAATTACATGCTTTTGTTTTTCCCTATTTACTTGGAAAAAGAATGATGAGTATAAAAGACCCCATTTACTACAAACAGAACTAAACATAGCAAAGTGCTGGAAGAACTCAACGGATCAGGAAGCAGCTGACCTGCTGAGTTCCTCCAGCACTTTGTGTTTTGCTGAAGATTCCAGCATCTGCTGTGATGCGTCTCTATTAAAAGACGAATTTGTCTTTCAGTCATTGCAAACCCACAAAATGTTGAAACAAAGCTGCAGATGTTGGTTAATACATAAAAGGACACAGCGTCTCTGGAGAAAGGAATAGGTGACAACTCGGGTCGAGATCCTTCTTCAGACTGAGAGATATAGATGGCGATATCGATAGTTATAGCACAAATAAATGAATGTTTTTCAAAAAATGTAACGATGATAAAGGAAATAGGCCATCTTTAACTGTGGGCTAGGTGAAAAACGGTTACAGACAACGAGACTCAACAAGACGACTTTGAAACTAGGGTGGGGGGGAGGAACGGAGAGAGAGAGGGGATGCAAGCATTACTTGCAAGTAACAGCTCCGTCCAAGACTGAAAGAAATTGCACAGAATTGTGGACGCAGGCCCAGATCATCAAGCAAACCAGCCTCCCTTCCATTTACCAGATTTCCGCCTTGTAAGTTAGCTAGTTACTATCTTTCTCATTGGAGACCCTCAGACTATTTTTGATCGGACTTTACTGGACTTTATCTTGCACTAAACGTTATTCCCTTCATCATGTATCTGTACACTGTGGATGGCTCGACTGTATTCATATATTGTATTTCCACAGGCTGGTTAACATGCAAAAGCATTTCACTGGACCTCGGTACACATGACAATAAATAAATGGAATTAAATGGGAGAGGTACGGTGGGCAGATATGAACAGTGGGGGGAGGGCAGTCATTGGGAGTAGGGTCTGGGTGATGACAGATGGAATGAGTGGGGGAGGGGAAAGAACCGGGTCAGAGGGGTTGGGGTATCTGGTGTCCATATGAAGAAAACTAAAGGAGAAAAACTACTCCCAAAATACGAGTGTGCATAAGTTCTAGGATACATCCTCTCCACATCTACTCTATCCAGGCCTTTCACTATTCTGTATGTTTCAACGGGGTCCCACTCATCCACCTAAACTTCAGCGAGTACAGACCCAGCACCTTTAAATGCTCATTATATGTTAACCCAATCATTCCTGGGATTATTCTCGTAAACCTCCTCTGGACCCTCTTCAAGGCCAGCACATCCTTCCTCAGGTCTGGGGCCCAAAACTGCTCAAATTAATTTGATCATTGTCTTATAAAGCCTCAGCACTGCACCCCTGTTTGTGTATTCTAGCCCTCTCGAAATAAATGCTAGCATAACATTCACCTTCCTTACTACCGATTGGACTCGCCAATTAACTTTTTGGGAATCGTGCACCAGCCCAACTCCCAAGTCCCTCTCCTGTGCACCTGCAATTTCAGAATTTTATCCCCATTTAGTAAATAGTCTACGCCTTTATCCCTGCTGTCAAAATGCATTTCTCCAAACTTTGCTGCACTGAATTCCAACTGACACTTCTTTGCCCACTCTCCGAACCTGTCCAAGTCCTTCTGCAGAGTCCATGCTTTCTCTACAGTACCCCTCCACCTATGTTCAGACAGCTTTGCATGTTGAGGTTATCTGCGTCTGTAACACGGTTATGACAATTAAGCACACACTTGGCTCGTTTCATCAGACCAATATTTCAAGTACTAGAAAAACCGCAGAGACTTCTATAATTGAAATTGCTTATGAAACAGAGGTCCACAGGAGGTCAGTAACTTGCTCATAAATTTCATACTGCAGCTCACAAGGACCCAAATAAAATATCGTCATCTTTTTGCTTTCAATGTCAATTTTCCAAAGAAAAGATGACTTTGCTTTTCGTATGTTATCTTTTGTATTTATTTTTTAGGATCTGGGCATTCTGTGAGAAGAGATAGAACGAGAGAGCAGTCAAAACATAGAAACAAAGAACTGCAGATGCTGGCTAATACACAAAAGGGCACAAAGGGCTGGAGTAACTCAGCAGGTCAGGCAGCATCTCTGGATCGATGGCGTTTCAGGTTGAGACTTCTTGGGGCTGTTTAGTCTGAAGGGTCCGGACCTGAAACGTCACCAATCCATGTTCTCCAGAGATGCTGCCTGACCTGCTGAGTTACTCCAGCACTTTGTCTCCTTAAGAATAAGAGAGCTTTTGGTTCACTGGACCTAAACACATAGATCTGATGAAACATATGTGGGGTTTGGCAGGTTGGATACAAGTTGTTTCCTCTTGGTGCAGGGATTAGGGATCGGCCATTAAGGGCAGGGAGAATTTTTGACTCAAAAGGTCTCTGAATGTTTAGCATTCTCTTACCCACAGGACAATGTATTTAAGATTTTGGACACGATGAATAAACAGAACATCATGATGAGTTGTGCGCCTCACTACATATAGAAGCTTTGGTGTACATGCGTGGAATATTTCCACTGAAGTGCATGACCTCACATTATATTCCATCTGTCATCTTCGCCCATTTACTTAACCCTTGAAGCTATCTTATACCCTCCTGACAGACTACATTGCCACCCTATTTGCACCAGCAAAACCTGGATTTTTTAATGTATTGGATCAACTCTGATAGAATCAAAGGGCTAATTCTCGAGCCTATGGAAGAGATGACCAGCGCAAATTGCAGTTAGACAATAAAAGGTTCCACAGGGGGAGGGGGTGTTGTTTGGCCTCTATTTATTATTTTTATAACTGGTTTGGAAAACGATGGGGAAAAGTGTTTAATATTGCAAGCAACATCGAATAAGAGGGCTGGGTAGTGAGGGGACGGTAACAATAACATTAGCCAATCTTCAATAATACAAAGGAGACATTGTCCCTCAGGATCAATGCACATTATTCAATTGAGCCAAGGATAATATAATTAATCATAACCTAGAATACATAACACATAATTCAGAAGTTTGCTTGACCTAAGATTAGGAATAGGATTAAGAATGAGCCCAGAAATTAAATAGATAGATTGATAGACTGTTGGCTCCATGTTTTGCTAACAGTCAGGTAAACAAGTCAAATGCCTGAACATGCAGCCAAGGATGAGAGCTAAAATCAAGGTCACGCATTCTGCATCTGGCTTTGTCAAAGAATAGGTGGTGTATTGTGTTAAATTTTGCATTGCGCAAGGACTCTGAACTATTTAAAAGTTTTAGTGTGCAGCCTGCGTGGATGTAACAGCATTTATGAGGATTTTGCCAGGACTAGAGGGCCTGAGCTACAGGGAGAGGTTGAGCAGGCTAGGGCTTTTTTTCCTTGGAGCACAGGGGGATGGGAGGTGATCTTATAGAGGTGTACAAAATCATGAGAAGAATAGATTGGGTAAATGCACTAATGTCCAGAGTAGGGGAATCAAGAACCAGAGGACATAGGTTTAAAGTCTGAAGAAGGGTCCTGACCCAAAACATTACATGTGCACGCTCTCCAGAGATGCTGCCTGACCTGCCAAGTTACTGCAGCATGTTGTGTCTTCTCATTTTCCAAGTTTGCCGACAATACAAAAAAAAAAGACAAAGTGCTGGAGTAACTTAGCAGGCCAGACAGCATTTCCAGAGAACATGGATAGGTGATGTTTTGGGTTGGGACCTTTCTTCAGACTGATTGCAGTGGGTGGAGGGAGAGGGGTGGGAAGAGAAAGCTGGAAAAAAAGGAGGGACAGGACAAAGTCTGGCAAGTAATAGGTGGATACAGATGAGGTGGGGGGGGGGGGGGGGTTATAGGCAGATGGTTGGGCAAGGGCCAGAGATGGAAAAAAATGATGATTTGCGAATTGTGAAGTTGGAGGAAGGAATGTAGGCGGGAGGGAGAGAGGTGAAATAGGTGCCTGGTGGGACACAGGGCATTGGGGGTAGAAAGGGAGGAGGGAAGAAAGGTTTGGTAGATATGTAAAAGTGGAGTATTTAATGTTCGTACTGGTGGGTTCTGAGTTACCCAAGCAACCAATACAACGAGGTGGGACAATCTGTAGAGAAAGTGAGTAAAACTGATTCATGGAGACAGGAGCGAGTGATTGTTGAGTCATACACCTTGGAAACAGGCCCTTCGGCCCAACTGGCCTATGCGGACCATCATGCCCTATCTAAACTAGTCCCACCCACCTGCATTTGGCTCATATTCCTCTACACCTATCTTATCCATGTACCTGTCCAAATATATTCTAAATATTGTGGCAGTATCTGCATCAACTATCTCCTCCAGCAGCTCGTTCCTTACACCCACCAGCTGTTGAGGAAAAAAGTTGCTCCTGAGATACAGATTAAATCTTCCCCTCCATCACCTTAAAGCCATGTCCAATCTTTTTTACTTTAGAGTAGAGCTTGGAAACAGGCCCTTTGGCCCATCGAGTCCGCGCCACCTGTGCATCAGCACTATCTTACACACTAGGGATAGTTTACAGAAGGCAATTAACCTACAGACATCTTTGGAGTATAGGAGGAAAGCAGAGCACCAGGAGAAAACCCACGCTATCACAGGGAGAATGTGCAAATTCTGTACAGACAACACCCATAGATAGGATCGAACCTGGGGCTCTTGTGCAGTGGGGCAGCAACCTTACCGTTGCATCACTAGTCAGCAAACAGGAACATGGAATATAATATGCAAAAATGCAAGGTCACACTAGGAAAGCAGAGTGTTTATTAAATAATGAAAGTGTTGATGTTCAAGGGATCCTTGGAGTACTTGTACACAAATCACTGAAGGCCGATATGTAGATGCAGTAAGCAATTGAGAGAGCAAATGGCACATTAGCCTTTATTACACAAGGTTTTGATTAGAGTAGTTAAGTAGTCTTATTGCAGTTAGACTTGACTTTGGAGATACAGCATGGAACAGGCCTTTCGGCCCACTGAGTCCCCATTACCATGTGGGCTTTCTCTGGGTGCCATGGCTTTCTCCCACACTCCCAAGATGTACAGGTTTGTAGGTTGATACAAAAAGCTCTGAGATTTGTGTACATGTCTCTATAGATATTGTTATGTAAAATTGTTCCATTCATTAAGATACTTCAATTTTTTTTAATATAATAATTGTTTGCTTGCATTATTTTTTATTTTTATTATTTTTATTGTTTTGTTTTTTTTTACATTTTGTATTTTTTTTAATATAATCATAAACAATATTATTTAATCACAATCTTCATTGATTACACACCTATTCTCTCACCTCTTTACTTTACTTTCTAAAAAAAAATAGAAGCTTATATAAATCATTCCGTAATATTTGTATAACTTTTGAAACAAGTTAAATGTATATTTGAAAAAATGTTATATCATTGGCAATATGCATTGCTTTTAATAAAAATATTTTTAAAAAAAAGCTGGAGTAACTCAACGGGTCAGACAGCATAGGCACAAAATGCTGGAGTAACTCAGTGGGACAGGCAGAATCTCTGGATAGAAGGAATGGGTGACGTTTCAGGTCGAGATCCTTCTTCAGACTGAGTCAGGGGAGAGGGAGATAAGGATATAAGAAAGCATAAGGTGTGAAAACGAGACAAAGGGGATGGTGTGTGGAAACAGGAACCTTACGCTTCCTTATCTATGTATCTCTCTCTCCCCTGACATCAGCCTGAAGAAGGGTCTCGACCCGAAACGTCACCCATTCCTTCTCTCCAGAGATGCTGCCTGTCTCACTGAGTAACTGCAGCATCTTGTCTCTACTCCTTTTCATATCGTTTAATCATCATAATCACACTTAATTAGCCAAGTATGTTTTGCATCATACAAGGAATTTGATTTTTATTAGTATACAGTCATACTAATAAAAAGCAACAGAACACACAAAATACATTTTAACAGAAACATCCACCACAGTGACTCCTCCACATTCCTCACTGTGATGGAAGGCGAAACAAAAGTTCAATATCTTCCCTTTGTTCTCCCACAGCCGGGGGCCTCGAGCCCTCCGTTAACGGGATGATCTTGGCTCCCATAGCCGGCGGCAAGCCTCCTCGTCTGGGCGATCAAGCTCCTGAATCAGCGCGGGGGATCTCAGCTCCCGTGTCGGTCGATCGGAACCCGGGTCGGGGCTAGTCGAAACCTTCTATGACTTTGCCGCTCCCGACTCAGTCTCTACCCGAGGCTACGAGCAACGCGATGTTGAAATCCGTTGGAGCATTGATCCCAGGCAAACAATCGGCTCCGATAGTAAGTCCACGACCCGAAGTGGGTATCACAGTCAGTCCCGAGCAAGGCCTCCAGATCCATGTTGTTAGGCTGCAGAGCGACCGGAGAAACAACCCAGAAAACATTTGCATCTCCGGCAAGGTTAGAGATTGAAAAAAGGTTTCCCCTGACCCCCCCCGCCCACCCATCCCCACATACAACAGGGGGGGCGGGGGGGGGGGGGGGGTTTACTACTATATAATCCACTAAAATCTTATAGAATCACAGATCACTGACAGGAGACAAATTGGTTTGTGCATCAGCCAATATATATATTACTAGAACACATTCGCAAACAGCTTATTTTGTTTTATGTGATTACCTGGAACTCCCCTGTGCTTTACTATCTAGTAATTACTTCTCCACATGGAGGCATAGTCATACAGAATGAAAACAACCTCTGCCCATCCAGTCAAGATGCCCCATCTGCGCTTGCCCAACCTGCCCACGTATGGCCCATATCTCTCTAAACCTTAGAGGTATGAAGAAGGATCCCAACCTGAAACGCCGCCTATCTATGTTCTCCAGAGATAGTACCTGGCCGCTATGTTGCTCCAGCACCGTGTGTCCCTCTAAACCCTTCTTATTCATATATCTGTCCAAATGTCTTTTAAATGTTGGAATGGTATCTGCATTAACTACCTCCTCTGGCTGCTCGTTCCATTTACCCACCACTCTCCGAGTGAAAAAGTTGCCACTAAGGTTGCTATTCCCCTTTCCCCTCTCACCTTAAACTTATGCCCTCTGGGTCTTGATTTCCCTAATCAAGACTGTGAATTTACTCTCAAGTACCTTTGGCAGCTCATTCCATATACCTATTGCCCTCTGAATAAAACCATTGCCCCTCAGGTTCCAATTAAATCTTCCCAATCGCGTTAGAACAATAGGAACTATTACATCTGTCAGTCTGAGGAAGGGTCCTGAGCCACAATCTTGTCTGTCCATTCTCTCCATAGATGCTGCCAGACTCGCAGAGTTCCTCCAGCACTTTGTGCCTTGCTCATCTCATTCTCTCAGCCCATCTACTAAACCTGCATGTCCAGCAGCTGAACGATACAATATTGAATTTGCTCCCTATTCACAACAATCTCCATACTCATACAGACCTCCTGTGTCATCACAGTATACACTGATTTCTGCATCCTTGGTTCCAGAGTCTTTCTGGTTTATCTGTTTTGCTGGACCAACAGAGGTCACGGCCCTCGAGAGGAGTCCAACAGTACCAGAACGGTCTGCCTAAGCCGGCGAGGAACCGAAATACCGGTTTGCAAAGTTGGCCTCAGAAGTCGGCAATGGGAAGGGGTCTGCCGGTTCTGGCAGGCCTAGAGTTCCAGAGCCAAGGACAAATGACCCGCCGATCAGCACGGAAGTCCCAATGAGGTCGTGATCGGCCGCCTCACCGACATTTTAGGGAGGTGGGTGGGGAGGCGTTCCGGGCAGGGATTTTAACTGCGCTCTTGTAATTTTGTCCGGATTAAAGGAGGTGCCAGAAAATCGGTGGTGCTCTTGTATGAACCCAATAAGTCAAGTGTCATTTCCTGGAAGTAGTTTTCTATCACATTGTTTCCAAGCCACCTCTGTTGCGCAGCTCAAACTTTCAATAATTTGTTTAATTAGTGAAAAATTACAAAATGCCAGACTAGCATTTGGCCCATTGCTCATGGCAGTACCTCAACTTGTTTCACTGGACACCTACACTCAGCGCGCCTTGGCCTACACAACCTCCCGGTTGCCATACATTTTAATTCCCCTCCCCATTCCCACACTGACCTTTCTGTCTGGGCCTCCTCCACTGTCAGAGTGAGCCCACATGTAACTGGAGGAACAGCACCTCATATTTTGCTTGGGCAGCTTACAACCCAATGGTATATATTGAATTTCAAGTCCATTCCCTCGCTCTCTCTCTCTCTCCATCCCTCCCCCACCCTAGTCATCTGGCTCTTTTCACTGTTCTTATCCATTCATTTTCACCTCCTTCTCAGCCAACAATGGACCATTGTGGGCTCATTGGCCACCAGAGCAGTCTCTGCTTTGTTCTGTACCTTTTCATACCTCAAGTTTCACTGACTATTGGTCTGAAGAAAGGTCTTGGATCGAAACATCACCCATTCCTTTTCTCCAAAGATGCTGCCTGACCCACTGAATTACTCCTGCATTTTGTCTATCTTCGGTGTAAACCAGGATCTGCAGTTCCTTCCTGCATACCTCAACAAGAACAGCCCATTTTAGCTTCCTGAACTTTTCACCATATTATCGCGAATGAATCACCAGAGGATCTGGTGAGGACTAGTAGTTATATAGTTATACAGCATGGAAACAGGCCCTTCAGGCCCAACACCGACCAACAGGCCCCACCATCACTAATTCCTCGACCTGCCTTTGGCCCATATCCCTCTCAGCCTATCCTACCCATGTACCTGTCTAATTGTTTCTTAAACGTTGCGATAGTCCCTGCCTCATATACCTCTTCCAGCAGCTTGTTCCATACACCCACCACCCTTTGTTTGAAAAAGTTACCCCTCAGTTTCCTATTAAATTACACCCCCCCAGCTTACACCTATTTTCTCTGGTTCTCAATTCCCCTACTCTGGGCAAAATACATTGTGCGTTTACCCCATCTATTCCTCATCTACCCCATCTATTTTGTGTACCTCTAAGAGGATCACCACATCCTCCTGCGTTCCAAGGAATAAAGTCCTAACCAGCCCAACCTCTCCCTCTAGCTCAATCCCTGGAGTCTTGGCAACATCCTCGTAATTTGCCTAAATTAGCGAAAAATGACAAATACCATTTAGCCCCTTACTCATGCCAGCACCTCAACTAGAATAGTCCACCCTAGCTTCCTGATCTTTTCACCATATTGTCTGAGGGAAATCACTAGACCGTCTGGTGAGGCCTAGTAATATAACTTATGTGACAAGTAAAATGGATGAAGGGGAGCCAGTGGATGTAGTGTATCTAAACTTTCAGAAAGCCTTTGATAAGGTCCCGCACAGGAGACTGGTGACTAAAATTAGAGCACATGTTATTGGGGGGAGGGTGTTGACGTGGATAGAAAATTGGTTGGCAGACAGGAAGCAAAGAGTAGGAGTGAACCGGTCCTTTTCAGAATGGCAGGCAGTGGCGACTGGAGTGCCGCAAGGCTCGGTGTTGGGGCCGCAACTGTTTAACACATACATTAATGATTTGGAAGAGGGAATTAGGAGCAATACTAGCACGTTTGCCGATGACACAAAGCTGGGTGGCAATGTGAACTGTGAAGAGGATGTTAGGAGGTTGCAGGGTGACCTGGACAGGTTTAGTAAGTGGGCAGATGTGTGGCAGATGCAGTATAATATAAATAAATATGAGGTTATCCACTTTGGTGGCAAAAACAAGGGGGCAGATTATTATGTCAATGGGGTTAGGTTAGGTAAGGGGGAGGTACAGCGAGACATGGGTGTCCTTGTACACCGGTCACTGAAAGTTGGCGTGCAGGTACAGCAGGCAGTGAAGAAATCTAATGGAATGTTAGCCTTCATAACAAGAGGATTTCAGTACAGGAGTAAAGAGGTTCTTCTGCAGTTGTATAGGGCTCTGGTAAGACCTCATCTGGAGTATTGCGTACAGTTTTGGTCTCCTAATTTGAGGAAGGGCATCCTTGAGATTGAGGCAGTGCAGCGTAGGTTCACGAGATTGATCCCTGGGATGGCGGGACTGTCATATGAGGAAAGATTGAAAAGACTAGGCTTGTATTCACTGGAGTTTCGAAGGATGAGGGGGATCTTATAGAAACATATAAAATTATAAATGGATCGGGCAAGCTAGATGCGGGAAAAATGTTCCCAATGTTGGGCGACTCCAGAACCAGGGGCCACAGTCTTAGAATAAAGGGGATGCCATTTAAGGTTGAGGTGAGAAAAAAACTTTTTCACCCAGAGGGCAGTGGAGGCCAAATCACTGAATGGAATTAAGAGAGAGTTAGGTAGACCTCTGGGGCCCAGTGGAATCAAGGGATATGGGGAGAAGGCAGGCACAGGTTATTGATTGGGGACGATCAGTCGTGATCACAATGAATGGCGGTGCTGGCTCAAAGGGCCGAATGGCCTCCTCCTGCACCTATTTTCTATGTAACTTCGCTGAACTACAATTGTACAAAGGAAAACACCTCACCGAATGGATCTTCAATATATAGCTCAGAATACCCAAAGTTTTATATTTAATGAACATTCCCACTGGAAACATCATCCGTCCTTTTTCTCCACAGATACTGCCTGACTCGCTGAGTTACTCCAACACTTTACGTCTATCCAATACACTTGACAGAGGAATACATAGGCTGGTACTCATTATTCTCTCATATTGTGAGCAATATTGGGTCCCATATCTGAGGAAGGATGTGCTGGCGCTGGAGAGGGTTCAGAGGAGGTTTACGAGAATTATCCCAGGAATGAGTGGGTTAACATATGAGGAGCGTTTGATAGCGCTGGGCTTCTATTCGCTGGAGTTTAGAAGGATGAAACTGACTGAATAGCGAAAGGCTTGGATAGAGTGGATGTGAAGAGGATGGTTCCACTAGTTGGAGAGTCTAGGACCAGAGGTCGTAGCCTCTGAATAAAAGGGCGTTCCTTTGGGAAGGAGATGAGGAGGAATTTTATTATTGGGTATAGACATGAAGCTATCACTTTATGAAGTATCTCTGGCTTCCACCTGCCACAACAGGGCAGGGATAAGGGAGAACAGAATAGAGAACACAACAAACCATTGTTTTACCCCTAAATTATACAAATTGAAGGCATGTTAGATAATTCCAAAAGATCCAGTATCTATTTAATTTAAATAGACCACAACTGTTTAGAAAACATTCCCACTGTTAAAAATGGAATCTATTGTTACCATAGAGCAATTAATATTTGTTGAAAAATGGCTTGCATTTCATAAAACAATCACACACATACAATGACATTGCATCAAATAATCATGGACATGCATGCAAGGCCAATCAACCATGACAGCCCTCTGAAGAGCCGTTTAATAACTCCAATTCCCTCAAAATACTTGGAATACAATGAGTGAATACCTCAAAGTGTAATAATTCACTGAAGAAAAATGCACCAGCCATTTTGCACACATCCATTTCATAAAAATGCAAATACAATGAACGGGCAATTACTATGAAGTTGAGCAGCATCGCAGTTAAACTTCCATGTTCTTTGAAATCAGCTGATCTACCAGAACTGAGATCACATTCGCATCTGCTCCAAAAGATGAACACACAACCACCCCCACCCCAATCTCACCCCCAAAACACACCGTTCATTTTGACAGTCCACTCCATTCACATGTCATTGGATGGTGTGGCAAACTGTAAGTAAAAAGCTTAAAAAGACACAACCTCTTGAATTAGGAAGATTAGAAATCAACCCCAAACACACACTCACTCACGCTATTGGGAACTATACCAATACCCTAACACAAACTTAAAAAAAAACACAGCAACACATTGAATGAGGAAAACAAAACAGGACGCAAACATTATGCTTGAAAAAATTGCGATTTTCAAAAGGAAAGCAAATGAGCTGAAGGGAATTCAAAGTGAATTTCAATTTGTGTGTATATATATGTATTTCTGCAATTAACATAGACAAAGCGAGATTCGCGCAGTTGGGGGGGAAGGGGGAATGTAACAGATGTTGATGAACCCGAGGTGGCTACAATGTAGCGAGCAGAACGAGCAGCTGAGAAGGGTTTCGTGTTTTAAAAGGAAATGATATTTAAAAGGCCACGGCGCTTTGTTTCCGCTTACCTGGGCTTGCACCCCGGCCAGCTTGACAGGGAAGATGTGAGGGAGCAAGACCACTATTCTGAGCAGGATCTTGTCCATGTCTTTCCTGGTGGCGGCTGCTGCCCCTGCCGCCGCTGCCGCTGCAGGCTCCATCATCCCCTCCTGTCCTGCTCCTGCTCCTGCTCCTCCGCTCCGGGGAAGAATCGCAACACTCGCCGCCGCCGCCACCGGCCGGCCAGAGTCCCGCCCCCCTTCCCCCACCCCATTGGCCGCCCGCCTCACTCCGCATCCCCATTCAAAACTTTCCCCGCCCGCTATTGGCCGCCCGAGCTGTCACTCAGGCCGGTTCCGGGGCCTGTCGTCACGCGCCTGCCAGCAGGGGTGGGGACCACTAGTCGCTTGTTTTTTTGCAAACCGAGAACCATCATCGATCTCCTCATCACGGCAAGCAGAAAGGCTTTTTTTGCTTTCTCTTTTATTTCTGTACGCCGCCTCGGATACGTGCAAAAGTATTAATCTAGAAACGAGTACACCCTCAATGAGACAGCATTCTTGTATTCTCTTCCTGGGCACCATGAGCCATAGTCTGACCACAAGTTAGACACAAAATGATGGAGTAACTCTGCGGGACGGGCAGCATCTCTGGAGAGAAGGGATGGGTGACATTTCGGGTCGAGACCCTTTCATCAGACTGAAGGTAGACACAAAATGCTGGAGTAACTCAGACAGAAGAAGGTTCTCGACCCGCAACGTCACCCATTCCTTCTCTCCAGAGATGCCGCCTGTCCCGCTGAGTTATTCCAGTATTTTGTGTCTACCTTCGATTTAAACCAACATCTGCAGTTCTTTCCTACACTTCTTACTACAAATTCTTGTTCGGTCCCTTTTGAGCCCAGACATAAAGCTGTCAGTTAGTGGCATGTCCCTGTTCTATTGCACAATATTACCTTTGCAAACATCTTCAAGGTAACAGAACCATCTTACCACAACTAGAGAGCTGCCCTGAACTACTATCTACCTCATTGGAGAACCCTTGGACTATCTTTGATCAGATGGCTTTATCTTGCACTAAAACTAAAGTTATTCACGTTATTCCCTTTATGAAATATCTGTACACTGGATGGATCAAATGTAATCATGTATTGTCTTTCTGCTGACTGGTTAGCAGGCAACAAAAGCTTATCAAAAAAGCTTGGTAAATGTGACAATAAACGAGTTCAGTATCCGAAAAACACAAGGAATCATGGAATTTGTCAAAGGTCATTCACTATAAGAGGGCAGCTGCATGGCAGATGAAGTTTAATGCGGATAAATATGAGGTTATCCAATTTGGTAGCAAAAACAGGAAGGCAGATTACTATCTAAATGGCGTAAAGTTGGGAAAAGGGGAAGTACAACGGGATCTGGGGGTCCTTGTGCATCAGTCCATGAAAGTAAGCATGCATGTACAGCAGGCAGTGAAGAAATTGAATGGCATGTTGGCCTTTATAACAACAACAATCGAATATAGGAGCAAAGAGGACCTTCTGCAGTTGTACAGAGCCCTAGTGAAACCACACCTGGAGTATTGTGTGCAGTTTTGGTCCCCTAATTTGAGGAAGGACATTCTTGCTATTGAGGAAGTGCAGCGTAGCTTTCCAAGATTAATTCCTGGGATGGCGGGACTGTCATATGCTGAGAGAATGGAGCAGCTGGGCTTGTACACACTGTAGGTTAGAAGGATGAGAGGGAATCTCATTGAAACATATGTTTGTTAAGGCTTGGACACGCTAGAGGCAGGAAACATGTTCCGGATATTGGGGGAGTCCAGAACCAAGGGCCACAGTTTAAGAATAAGGAGTAAGCCATTTAGAATGGAGATGAGGAAACACTTTTTCTCACAGATAGTGGTGAGTCTGTAGAATTCTCTGCCTCAGAGGGCGGTGGAAGCAGGTTCTCTGGATGCTTTTAAGAGAGAGCTAGATAGGGCTCTTAAAAATAGCAGTGTCAGGGGATATGGGGAGAAGGCAGGAACGGTGTACTGATTGGGGATGATCAACCATGATCACATTGAATGGCGGTGCTGGCTCGAAGGGTCAAATGGGCTACTCCTGCACCTATTGCCTATTGTCTATTAAGGAAAAGCGAAAAGTGCTGGCTGTATAAACTATGTATAAATTCTTATCTTTATTCATGATTTATGTGTAAAAATATATTTAATCTGAGGAACATGGGTGCCAGGTAGTGGGAGAGCGGGGTGTAACAGCAAGAGAGAGGGTGCAGATGCGAGTGGGAGACGGGGAGAGACGGGACCGGTGGAGAGACATTCTCGGCAGCTGCGCGCACACAGACCCGCGCCTCATCCACATCCAGGATCGAACCCGGGTCCCCGGCACCACAAGCACAGCCGAACCACCACTGGACCGTCCCCGTACCCCCAGAGCAGAGTCGAGCCGGAGCCAGTGTCCCTCCCCTCCTCCGCGCCGGCTGCAAGTCCGGGCCCGCCACCGCTCCGGGCCGGCCAACCCGGCGGGACAGTCCAGGGCTGCCGGCCAACCCGGCGGGACAGGCAGAGCTGAGCTGGAGCCAGCGCCTCACCCCCTGCGCCGGACTATCTAGCCCTATCTAGCTCCGGCCGGCCACCCCCAGACAGGGACGGCACACCCGGCAAGGGATGGCGACGGCCCAGCAGCAACTCACCAGCACCCGCAGTGCCGGAGACCTGGGCCCGACCCCGACCACGGACAAAACGCAAGCCTGCACACAACGCAGCACCACAGTTGCCGAGAATGCTTATAGCAAGTGACCTATGACCTGGGCATGCGCAGTCGGAATGCCAAAATCGCTTTACCTGCCCAAACTGTTATATTGTAGGTATGTTACAAAACTTACCTTCAGTGGTGCTGCAGTTCTGTCACTGCCCATGTGCGCGTCTTTGGCGCCTTTGAGAAGGGGGCGGGTTTATAATGCCGTTTTCTCCAGCCTGTTCAAATAGATCTTTGTCAGGCTGTTTAGTTGCTGATGAAAAATCGCTCCGACATACGTTCTCTAAAGTTTTTTTTAAACTACGCTGGATCATTTAATAGCAGGAGTAAATTAAAAAGCGTCTTCTAAAGCCGCCAACGCCGACAACGGGACGGATTTCACGTACGGGACAAAGCAAGGTACGCCGTTTATTTTTACATATAAATGTGCTTCTTAGGATGCCTTTAATCAAAATGTCACGTTGTGAAAAGGTGACTTATAAAGGTGATGGATACGAACCGGCAATACTTTTCCTCCTGATATGAGGTTTAAATTCACCGCAAATGCAACGTTCCAAATGATCGCGTTCCACAAAATCCCACTCAAGATGATTTAAATGGCCATTAATTTATGGGAATTAAACACTAAATTCCTTCCATTTGGCCTATAAATTCATGACATTGAGATTTAAAAATCATGTTATATTGTGAATTATTGTGTGAATGTTATTTGGACACTTAGGCTTTTTAAAAATGTTAACCTTTTCTTAAGAAATGGATAGATGTTCAGATCTAGTAATTGAATTTTGTAATTAGCTACAATTAGGTAACTAACTAATTACATGCTTTAATTTCAGGTCATACAAGTAAGATTGTTTCATATATGTTTCAGAATACTTCAATCTATAATAATTGAAATTTTCATTCAGTTCTCTTAATTCTTAAGAAAGTTATGGGCTTTTGACTGTCCTTGATCATAGCTTTTGAGTTAATGGAAAAGCAATAGGGAACAAGATGCTAATTTCAGAGTATAAAAATGGCTATAACTTTTTTACTACTGACTATATGAAAGTGAAATGGGTGTCAAATTAAACTTATTTTTATGCTTTATCTGATGGGATAAATTGCAGACTTGATTTTTAAAATCTCAAAATGTTGTAACATTGCTATATAGTGCTTGCCTCAACGACCTCATCTGGCAGCTTGTTCCATATACCTACGAACGTCCGCTTAAAAAATGTTGCCTATATTTTGCTTTGTCCATCACTCCTATGCTACACTACACTAGTTAAATAACACCTTGTTTTTAAATCCCTCTATGCCACCAAAATTCTTTACCCTATATAATCTCAAGATTCTCTGAGGTACCTATGTTCCTCCAATTCTCTTGAAAACTCTCTCATACAATCCCTTATAAACCGCTGAGGCCCAAAACTCTAGCATTATGTTCTTTTTTTTAGTTCTGTTTTTCCCTTACACCACATCTTAAAAACTATGAGTTTGACCATCTCCCCTCACACCTCCATTTAATAGTTTAATATGGATAAGTGCAAGGATATGCAGGGAAAGGAGGGATATGGATCACATGCAGGCAGAGGTTAGTTTAACTTGCCATCATGTTTGCACAGACATTGTGGGATGAAGGGCCTGGGTCTGGTCCTGAACTGCACTATATTCACTGATTGAATTCCTCTGAATGTTTTACAATTTTGAAGGAACTATACACCTTTATTATATATATACTAGACTAAGTGGGACCCGTTCCACGGTCACATGGGAGGCCTGGTCCCCCCAACGCAATATTCCACCACTCACCTGTTCCACCAACGCAACCCAATGTTTCACTACTCTGGGGAGGGGGTGTGTGGGAGAGGGGGGTGTGTGGGAGAGGGGGGTGTGTGGGGGAGGGGGGGGGGGGTTGAGGAGGGAGGGTGGGGGAGGAGGAACCTTCAAAACTTTCATAACATTTATACTATTTCACCGATCGGAACAAAACTTATATGACTTGCTGCAGAGGAGAATGGTAAGTAAGGTGGTGAAAATCGTAGTGCTATGGGGAATCGTATTTGTGCAAATTTAATTATAATGCAGACAGGAAGTGGTCAAGATTAGAGTTTTAGTAATATTAATTAATATATACATATATGTACACACACACATATGTGTATATATACATATATATATACACACACACATATATATATACACACACATATATACACACATATATATGATATATATAATATATATTACACACATACATACACACACACATAAATATAAATATTTATTTATATACACACATACATATACACTCACATATCTTATCTATCTATATCCTTTTAAAACTCTGTGCGTGTGTGTCATTTTGCCTTTGAAACATATTTTCTCGAAAACCAGACACAAATACGCTGATATTTTTACATATTTTGGTGGTGATTTAAATGAGGATTTTGGAAATCAACTCCTCCCTAAATTTGATCAATTATTTCCCCAATTTTTAATAAAGTTGTTCACAAAACAGACTTTAAAAAAAAAATCAAACCGCTGCAGCAGCTGTGGACATCGCAATGCCCTTGCTCGCTGTGCTACAGACCAGATCCAGAGGGAGTAATGCAGGGCCAACTTTTCTTCGCGTGCCCCGCGCGACGATAACGGCTGCTGCTGTCCGGCTCTCCTCCACTTCCCTCCTTCCCCCCCCCCGGCCCGGCTGCTGCTGTCCGGCTCTCCTCCACTTCCCTCCTTCCCCCCCCCCGGCCCGGTTCTGTCACGCTGGCTGAAGCCACGATTGGCTGGTCCCCCCGCTGCTTTTCACTGTTCTCAGATCGCTCCGTGCCTTGTTGGTGGCCCACAGGCTCACTCGGGACCACGCCAGCCCACCCACTCCCCTCTCCCCGTACTCGGGGTCTGAAGCGTTCGGGAATCGGTCCTCTGTGACGACCCGGAGATAACCGGCTGGCTCCGGGGGTACAGAGAGGATGCACCAAGGATGCGAGGCCATGGAGCTGAGGCTCACTCTGTGGCCGATGGCTGCTGGGTGGCACTACCCCTTTCCTCCCTCCCTTCTTCCCAACTCACTTCGCCCCCCTTGCTTCTCCCCCCCTCCCCCTCCCCTCCCCCTCCCCTCCCCCCCTCTCCCCTCTCCCCCTCTCCCCCACCCCCTTGCCCTCCCTCCCCTAAACCCCCTCCACCCCTCCCCTACTCCCCTCTCTCTCTCCCCACCCTCCCTCCCCCTCTCTCCTCCCATCTCTCTCTCCCCACCCTCCCTCTCGTCCTCCCCTCCACCCCCTCTCCCTTCTGTCTCTGCCCCTCTCTCTCTGTCTCTCCCCATTCTCTCTCTGCCCTCACTCTCAACCCCCCCCCCTCTCTTAATAATATTAATATAATATCAAGGGGGGGTAGTTAGCGTGTGTGTGGGGGTGGTTAGTGTGTGTGATGCCGCCCCTCCCCAGCCCCCCGCAACCGGGTGTTGGAGGAACAGACCCAATGGGTCTGCACTTGGTCTAGTATATATATTTAAAACTCTTGTGTTGGTTTGTCCAGGTTCTATTTCGCGAATATTTGTTTTAGGCGTTTGTGAATCTCCTCCGAAATTTGCAATATCGGAACAATTTTTACATATTCCGGTAAGGTTTTTCCTCCTCCTCTAAATGTTTGAAAAATTAGAAAATTCGGTTCATCCTTTCCCTGCTTTTTCGGTAAAAAACATAAAAAATTCAAAATGTTAAAAAAATCGAACTGCTTCTCACCCATAGAATGTTGATGAACATTCCATCGTGTGATGTCACAATACCCAATGCTCACAGATGTCCAATCGAAATGGATCTCATTTACATATGCTTTTGCTCCAGCCCCAGCCCCGCCCCATTCCATTGTGTGATGTCACAATGCCATCCCTCAGATGTCCAATCGTAATGGATCTAATTTACGTATCCCTCTCCTCTCCCTCCCCCTCTCTCCCCCCTCTCTCCCCCACCCTCCCCCTCTCTCTCCCCACCCCTCCCTCCCTCCCTCTCATTCTCTCTTCCCCCTCTCTCCCTCTCCCCTCTCTCTCTACCCCCTCTCTATCTCTCTCCCCCTCCCCCTCTCTCCCACTCCCCCTCTCCACCCCCTCCCTCCCTCTCCCCCCTCCCTACCTCTCCCCTCCTCTCTCTCTCTCTCTCTATCTCTCCCCCTCTCCCTCACTCTCTCCTCCTCTTCCTCTCTCCACCTCTCCCCTGCCCCCTCCCCCTCTCTCATCTCCCTCTCTATCTCTTCCCTCCCCCCACCCCCTCCCCCACCCATCTCCTCCACCTCTCTCACCTCCACCTCTCTCACCTCCACCAACCTCCTTCTCCCCTCCTCCAACCCCCTTTCCCCTCCTGCACCCCCTCTACCCCCCCTACCCCCCCAACCCCTCTCTCCCCCCTCCAATCCCCCTCTCCCCTTCCCCCCTCTTTCCCCACCTCTCTCCCACGCCCCCTCCTCTCTCTCCCCCCTGCTCTCCCCCCTCCTCTCTCCCCCTCCTCTCTCCTCCATTCTCCCCCCCTCTCTCTCTCTCTCTCCCCTCCTCTCTCTCCCCTTCCCCCTCCACTCCCTCTTCCCCCCCCTCTCCCCTTCCACGTGTGTGTGGGAGGGGGTTAGTGTGCGTGTGAAGCCGCAGCACCCCCCCCCCCCCGCAACTGCACGTTGAGGGGACGGGACCCAGAGGTCTCCCCTCCCTACCTCCAGAAGGTACAAGTATAGTTTCTTCCCAACAATTATTGAATACTACAGACCACTAACTAAACTATGAACTATGGACTAGTAAAGGGCCGGTCTCACTTTCACGACCTTTATGGGGGGGGGGGGGGGGGGGTCATGACCTAATTCGCGACCATTTTTACTCGTATTCATTTTTCATCATGCTAGAAAAACGCCCCGACCTACTTGATGCCACGTGTACCTACGACTAGCATCACGGCCGCCTACGACCTCCTACAACCACGCGACGACCATGCTGCGAGTATGAGTCAAGGGCAAACTCAGCAGAGGTCGTGAAAGTGGGACAGGCCCTTAAGTCTGAGGAAGGGTGCCAACCCAAAACATACCCACCCATGTTCTCCAGAGATGCTGCTTGACCCACGGAGTTACTCCAGCAGTTTGAGTCTTTTTTGTAAGCCAACAACTGCAGTTCCTCATTTCCACAGCTATGGGATTGTCTTTGGTTGCACTTGGATTTGGGGCTTTTTTGCACTGGTATTGGAGTTACTATTTTATTATTTTCTTTGTGTTCATTATATGTTATCCAGGAGTATAGTGTTTACCGGCCTGTTATGCTGCTGCTGCTAGTAAGAATTTCATTTTTCCATTGTCATTAGTTATGACTATAAAACATTTTTGACTCCCAGTTCTGTACATGTGCCTGGCACAAACATAATTTGTCTGTGGCCAACTTGTAATTGCCAGAACATTTTGCAAGTCTCCACATTATTGGCATGTGGCTTCCAAAATCCAGACAATAACTGACTAAAGATTCTTATTTTGAAAATAATGTTAAGGCAGTGAGAAAATAATTATTTTCCTTTCTCATTCTCACAACTAAATCTACTCCTACGATGTTAACATGCGCATTGTTTAAGATGCAAGAGTCAAGAGCGTGTTATTGTCATATGTCCCAAAAGGGGACAATAAAACTCTTACTTGCAGCATGACAACATGTCTGTAAACACAATAATCAGTAGGTACCATAATAAACAACAAAAAAATATATATATATATATAGTTGAAAGAAGCACTCAAAGGCTTAACTCAGGATAAAATCCAGAATACTATGCTTCAGAAAGAAATAAGTTGGAACTTTAATCCCCAAGCGGGCTCCCATCACGGCGGTGTTTGGGAACGATTGATCCGCATGGTTCGAAGTGTGCTGTGCTCTGTTCTTGAACAACTAGTTCTGGACGATGAAGGATTACAAACTTTATTTTGTGAAATTGAAGCAATTTTAAATGATCGACCCGTTCTTGGTTCTTGGTTCTTTGGTCCTCCAAAATATTACAACTGGAATTTAAACTGGAGGTGGTGAAGGGAGGGGTTTAGCCAGAGAGGGTTATTGGGAAGAAAGTGCCACTTTAAATTTACTTGCATCTGGCTGGGCAACCGTGGCTTGGTGGAGATTATTCCATGCTTTAATAGTGCGTGGAAAGAACAAATTGCTGTACACATCTGTCTTTGTGACAAATTGGATCGAATGCCCTCGTCTGCTCCTAATTGGTTTGGGGTTGGTGTAGGTCTTGTGATCTATGTCTAGCTGACCATTTAACATTTTGTAAAGGGGGGTTACACAAAAAGCTGGAGAAACTCAGCGGGTGCAGCAGCATCTAAGGAGCGAAGGAGATAGGCGACGTTTCGGGTCGAGACCCTTCTTCAGACATTTTGTAAAAACAGGTCAAACGGTGAGCTTCACGTCTGTCTTGGAGAGGGTGCCACCCCAGAGAATTCAGAAGTTTGGTGACGCTCGCTTCTCTCTCGTAGGTGTTAGTAACAAATCGTTACCAGGAGTTCTGATGATCCGAGGGGCCTGGAAGCATTTACACCAAATCATCTTCTTCTATTAAACACCAATCCAATACTGCCACCTGGACTCTTTGTGAAAGAAGATTTGTACATTGGACGCAGATGGAGACAATTACAATTTACGGCAGACCTTTTTTTGGAAACGGTGGACACAAGAATACCTGCCTGTAATCCAAAAATGACAATGATGGTCAAGGGTTAGAAGACATTTTATTCCAGGTTATATCGTTTTGGTGGTTAATTCAACAGCACCACTAGGCTCCTGGCTGATGGGCAGAATATTAGAGATCATACCAGACGCTGAAGGTTTGGTGCGTACAGTACGACTTCAGACTAAGAACAACATCTTGGTAAAACCGATAACCCAAGATATGTCTGCACCTCGAAGCCAAAGAAGAAGATAGAAGAATCATTAAAGGAGTTTGAATGCTAACATATAGTGCATATTTATTTTGTTTGTCATAATATGTTAAGCTTTTACAGCTTCTTTTACTGTCTATTAGTAATTGCTTAGTTATATACATTAAACAATTAGGGGCCGGTGTGTTGTAGCCATTTATGCTTAAGTTGGTATATTATAGTCATGTCCAGATATTTCTAGTTTTATCTTTTTTGTATGCTTGTGGGTGGGATTTGATACGAAGTAGGGCATGTCTACGTCTGAGGAGGCTGGTGTAGCCACGGAGATTGGGATTCAGTTTAGCCTCGAGGGATGATTGAGACAACAGTTTTTTTACCACTCTCACATGACTCTTATATGACACGATAGGGGGTGAAACGGTTAGTAAAAATGAAAAGTTACAATTAGTACGGGAATAAGAAATACTTGATATGAATCACTTCTTTGTTTATACTACTTCAATAAAAGACCAATTAATCAAGAAACAATGACTGGGATATTTGTTTTTGCTATCGACGAGTGCATAAGCTATATCTCTTCTACATCCACGAGTAGTAATGGCAATCAAAAGTTGGACATTGGAAAGTTAAGCAATTGCATATATATTATGTGTGTGTGTGTGTATACACGCACATATATTACACACACACACATATTTATATATATATACACACATATGTATACATATACATACACACACACACATATATGCCCCCAAGTCTCTGTAGTTCAGAGCTTATATGGAGGTTGTAGTATTTAATGGCCCACTGACAGGAGAGAAATTAGTGTTTAACTCACTGCAAGAATCACAAGGAAAGGCTTTTGACTTCATGTTACTTTATCAACAAACTACTTGTCTGTAATTTGAAAAAAATTAATGATGGATCTTTTTCCGCATTAAATCTCATTTTCTCACCTAATCCAGTGACCATGTGCTGTGCAATGGCCTGCATGCAACAGCTGCCCTGCAGCACAAATGGCCAATCTTTAAACACCAGATAAGTTGCACAGTGAATGCGTTTTTGCCGCCAGCTTGCTCCACCCATTCATTGATCTATAAATAAAAATTGCTTAGTGTTTTAAACAAAGCATTTTGTGGTTATCTCACTGAGGAGCTATAGCTGAATCTAGACTCAACTGTCTGGACTTGGAAAGTTCAACAAGAACTTTATTTATTGCCTGTTCAGTTTTGCACAGTAAACTGCGAATCCTGAAAGCAGAATTTTACAGTTGGTGACTCCAATCATAAAAAAAACTTCAAATCACCCTTATTATATATAGATAAGTATGGTGAGGTGCAGGTACAATGAAAAACTTGCCTGAAGCAGCATTACAGGAACATGGACTCAGATTATCCCCCTCTCTCCCCTGTGTCCCATCTGGACATGCACCTATTTCTACCATTTCCCTTCCCCTTCCACCCTCCGTTCCTTTCCACCTCTATTCCTTCCTCTGGCTTCACATTTCCTAACTAACCAGATGAGTGAAAGCTGGCCAGGGAGATGGGCAATATTCAGACAGATACCTGCCTATCTACCTGCCATAGATGCTGCCTGTCCCACTGTTACTCCAGCTTTTTGTGTCTATCTTCGGTTTAAATCAGCATCTGCAGTTCCTTCCTCCACAGATACCTGCCTTCTGTACGATACCTTCTCTTTTACAGTAAATAACTAAATATGCTCCTCACATAGTGTCATAGAGTCTTAGCATGGAACCAGGTTCTTCAGACCAACTTTCCCATGCCGACCAACATGCTCCATCTACACTAATTCCACCTGCCTGTGTTTGGCCCATAATCCCTCTGAACCTTGCCTATCCATGTACCTGTCTAAATGTTTCTTAACCATTTGGTTGTGCCTGCCTCAACTGCCTCTTCTGGCAGCTCATTCCATTCTCCCACCATCCTTTGTGTAAAAATGGTGCCTCTCAGGTGCCAATGAAATCTTCCCCCCTCACCTTAAACCTATGCCCTCTGGTTCTCGATTCCCCTACTCTGGGTAAGAGTCTGTGCATTTACCTGATCTATTCCTCACATGATTTTGGGCAGGTCTACATGATCAAAATAGGTCTGGACTTAAACTCAGATGCTCCAATTGAATTTATTACATTATTAGGTTCATAACCACAGGAAAATGTCAGCCGTGGTTAGCCTAAACCTAAACCCACCTTAAACCTATGTCCTCTGGTGCATTTATCCTATCTATTCCTCTCATGATCTTATACACCTCTATATGATCACCCCTGCTCTCCAAGGAATAAAGTCCAAGCCTGCTCAACCTCTCCCTACAGCTCAGGCAGAAAGTCAGCATATCCGGCCTTGCTCATCCCTCTCTGGCAATGATGACCCATCTAATACAGTATTCAGTTCCTTTCTGTAGCTTACACGCATGTTCCCCTCATAAGACCATAAGACATTGGAGCAGAATTAGGACATTCAACCCATCGAGTCTGCTCTACCATTTGATCATGCCTGATTTATTTTTCCCTCTCAACCCCACTCTCCTGCTTTCACCCCACAACCTTTGACGCCGTTACAAATCAAGAACTTTATCCTCCCCTTTCTGTTAAATCATCTATGAACAGACATGCTTTATGTGTCATTCCTAACTGTCACTATATGTCATGTTGTTACTCGGGCAGAGCACCAAGGCAAATTCCTTGTATGTGAATACTTGGCCAATAAATTTATTCATTCATTCATTCCAGTCTGAGGAAGGGTCCAGACCCAAAACTTCACCTATTCATGTTCTCCAGAGATGCTTCCTGACCCGCTGAGTTACTCCAGCATTTTGTGTTCTTCTATGCTTTCCTGCTCTTTAATTGTCACAAGGTCATAAGGGATAGGAGTAGAATTAGGCCATTCGGCCCATCAAGTCTACATCGCCATTCAATCATGGCTGAACTATCTCTCCCTCCTAACCCCATTCTCCTGCCTTCTGCCCATAACCTCTGACATCTGTACTAATCAAAATTCTATCTATCTCTGCCTTGTAAAACTATAAGGTATATTAAAAAGACAAATATTACTCCAAGCAAGCCTTTTGCAACATGGAAACAAAATGCCTTTGATCAACCTATTTGAATAATGCATGTGTTTTAGGAGGCACAACTGCCAAGAATTTTCCGATCATTCGTACAGTAAACAGACCAAAGTCCTCATGCTACAGAATTTTGAGTTGTCGAAGTCCCTACAATCAGAAACCATTCTCACCGCTGGATCTTTTCCAAGGTCTTTTATCACCCGCAATGTGGCAAAGGGAGAGAAACTTAAACAGAGTACGGTATCCTGGATACCTCTGGCCATTGAGGTCATAGTCATACAGCGTGGAACCAGGCCCTTCGGCCCAACTTGCCCACGCCGACCCACATGCCCCATCTACACTGGTCTGACCTGCCTGCGTTTGGCCCATATCTCTCTAAATCTATCAGATCCACATACTGTCCAAATGTTTTTTAAACATTGTGATAGTACCTGCCTCAACTACCTCTTCCGGCAGCTCATTCCATAAACCCACTACTCTTGCTGTAAAAAAATGTTGCCCCTAAGGTTCCCATTAAATCTTTCCCCCTGTCACTTTAAAAAGGTGTACAATGCGGGAAACGGTATCTTTTGAGTGAAATAAATATATATATATATAAACCGTTTTTACAACCCATTACACTTATATTTAGCTGCAGTTTCTGTTAGCTGGTTATGAGCTTTTAACATTGGAAAAGAAAAACATAGCAAGTAGGAGTTGCACTATTCAATTGACCCAAATCCAATACAGGTGGCATGCAAAGTTTGCCATGCCTTTTCACATAGAGGGTGGTGAGTGCTTGCTACGCATTGCTGGGGTGATGGTAGAGGCAGATACGATAGTGGCGTTTAAGAGACTATTAAATAGGCACACGTATATGGACTGAGTGGGGAAGATAGATCAGCCATGATTGAATGGTGGAGTAGACTTGATGGGCTGACTGGCCTACATCACAAAGTACTTTACAACCAGTGAGACGGTTTCAAAGCACAGCAACTGCTGTGGTGTAGAGCTTGCAGCAACCAGGAAATTATGGTAATGCCAAGATAGCAGCTGGGAAGTGATCTTGTGTTTAGAACTGAGATGAGGAAAAACTTTTTCACCCCGAGAGTTGTGAATCTGTGGAATTCTCTGCCACTGCAGGCAGCGGGAGCCAATTCACTGGATGTGTTCAAGAGTTAGATATACCTCTTAGGTCTAGCGGAATTAAGGGATATAGGGAGAAGGCAGGAATGGGGTACTGATTGTGAAAGATCAGCCGTGATCATATTGAATGGCGGTGCTGGCACAAAGGGCCGAATGGCGTACTCCTGCACCTATTTTCAATGTTTCTATCTTTATATGCAAGGAATGGAGGGATATGGATTATGTGAAGGCAGATAGGATTTGGTCTTGGCATTATGTGAGGCACAGACATTGTCAGCTGGAGGGCTTGTTGTGCTGTACTGCACTACGTTCTGTGTTCTGCCCATAGGGATGAAATTACTAAGTGCATGTTGACTGGCTTCTTGCCTTTGCCGGGTGCCAATATTGTGAACCTCGTAACATTTAGACTCAGCTCGCACTGCCTAGAGCGAGAAAACATTGGAAACACTGAGCAATTCAGGCATTGTCCATGGAGAAAGGAACAGAGGAGACATTTTAGGTCTGTGTGTTTCCATCAAAACATCCGCCAGCCCCAGCTTACTGATCAGCACCACTGTATAGGAACCCTACAATACTGGATTCAAGTGCGACTCCAGAGGAGCATGCAAAACACCAGAATGATACACCCAATGTTGCACCGAGGGTGTGCTGCACTGTTAGAAAGGATGCACTGTAGGAAGGAATGCAATATTGGAAGGAATGCATTGCTGGAATGGATGCACCGCTGGAGGTCGGGCACCATTGGAAGTGATGCACCATTGGAAGGCCTGCACTGTTGAAAGGGATGTGCTATTGGAAAGATTGGAAGACATGTGCCATTGGGATGAATGTGTGTTTGGAAGGGATACACCATGCTGAGGCATGCATCATTGCAGGACATGCACCATTGCAAAGACTAACTCTTGAATGAAATGTTAGTCGAGAGATACTGTATGGAAACAGACCATCAATAACCCGTTCACACTAGTTCTATGCAGGAAGGAACTGCAGACATTGGTTTTAAACTGAAAATAGACTCAGTGAGACAGGCAGCATCTCTGATGAGAAGGAGTGGGTGACGTTTTGGGTCAAGACATTCTTCAGACTTCCTCAATCTGAAGAAGGGTCTCGACCCGAAACGTCACCCATTCCTTCTCTCCAGAGATGCTGCCCGTTTCGCTGAGGTAAACTCCAGCTTTTTGTGTCTATATTCACACGAGTTCTATGTTATTCCGATTCCTCATCCACTCCCTACACACTAGGGGCAATTTACAGAGGGCCAATTAACCATCTAACACGCACAACTTTGGGATGTGGGAGGAAACCGGAGTGTCTGGAAGAAACCCATTCTGTCCCAGGGAGAATGTGCAAACTGCAGACAACACCAGGATCGAACCCACATCTCTGGCGCTGTAAGGCAGCAGCTCTATCTGCCCAGCCCCTGCACTGCCTACAATGCTCCAGCTTTGGTTTGTTAAACAAAAACTCCACCTGTGCTCTCACACAAACATGAAAAACACCACCACACTATCTTGAAAAAGATCAGGGTTTATCCCATATGTTGAGATCAGAACTGCCCCGTCCATCAACTCCTTTAAGTCGAGACTAAAAACAAATCTCTACGCCCAAGCCTTTCTTGACGTCCTCTGAGCGAGGGCTATACGTATGTAGTGATGTTTGTATTTAATCTATGAACCACTGTTATTCGTTATACTATTCATATACCAATGTAAAGTACTTTGGCCAATGAGAGCTGTTTTTTAAATGTGCTATATAAATAAAAGTGACTTGACTTAAGATAGGCATTAATCCCTCAATCAACTCTGAAGAAAAGATTATTTAGTTACTATCACTTCCTGGCTGCTGCAAATTCTACACCACAGCTGTGATTGTGCTTTGAAACTGTCTCATTGGTTGTAAAGTGCTTTGTGATTTCATAAGTCATAGGAGCAGAATTAGGCCATTCAGCCCATCAGGTCTACTCTGCCACTCAATCATGGCTGATCTATCTTTGTTTCTCAACCTCGGTCTCCTGCCTTCTCCACATAACCCCTTACTAATTAAGCATCTGTCAATCTCTGCCTTAAAAACATTAATTGAGTTGGCCTCCACAGCCGCCTGTGGCAATGAATTCCACAGATTCACCACCGGTGACTACAAAAATTCGTCCTTGTCTCCTTTTTATAGGTGCTTTCTTTTATTCTGAGGCTGCGGCCTCTGGTCCTAGGCTCTCCCACTAGTGAAGGCATTTCACTTCAGTAAAACAAGAATTTTGTATAAAAGGAAGGCTTTATTTTCTCTGTTCTCTTTCCACAGCTTTACTTGAGCTGGTGTTTTCAATACTTTTGATTTTATTTCCAACATCAGCAGTACCTTGCTTTTAGACTTAATGCCAAAGTGCATTTTTTGTAAAGGAAGTAGTATTCTAACAACTGCGGGTAGTGGGAGCCAGTCCAGAACAAATTCTGATGTAGGACAACGTGATTCATTGGCTCTGGGTTCTAGGGTTGATTTAATTAATTGAAAAGTACAGCATGGTAACAGGCCACTTGGCCAGACTAGACCATGCCGACCATTGATCACCCATTCACACTAGTTCTATGTTATCCCAGTTTCTCATGCACTCATTAGGGACAGTTAACAGAGGGCCGATTAACCTGCAAACCCGCACGTCTTTGGGACGTGGGAAGAAACCGGAGCACCTGGAGAAAACCCACGTGGTCACAGAGAGAACATGCAAACTCCACACAGACAGCACCCAATGTCAAGATCGAACCCAGGCTTCTATCACTGTAAGGCAGCGACTCTACCAGCTGTGCCACCCATGAATGAGCCAAGAAGTTGGCCGTAAATGCTGGAGATATCTTCAACACGGGGCCTGAAGGCCGCTGATGTACAAATTATGTACTGAATGAATGAATGATACTTTATGAATTATACCTTGTTGTCACATGTACCTAGGTACAGAAATGCTTTGTTTCACTGGCAACCTAGGCAGTACACAAGTGTCGCCACGTTTTGGCATTGACAAAGTTACAAAAGTACCAAACAGTCCTATCTACTGCCTGCTGCTGCATGTGGCAGCAATTCTTTATCTCCTGAGATGCTGCCTGACCTGCTGAGTTACTCCAGCACTTTGTGTCTATCTTTGGTATAAACTGGCATCTGCAGTTTTTTGTTTCTAGAAATTGGAGAATGTAGGTTGGGAGGTTATGATGTGGCGAGGCAGAGGGGTTGGAACCCATCTGATCCTATCCCTCTGGGATACAATCAATCTGAAGCAGTTAACCCAATTATTCCCGGGATCACTCTCACAAACCTCCTCTTGACCTTTTGACATCCCTCCAAACAGAAACCTCCAGCGCCTTCAAGGTTGGCTGCAAGAGGTGCAAAGATGGCTGGACGAGGAGAGGGGTGTCGGTTTGTGGGAACTACTCCAGTACATCCAGCGCGTGGGAGGACCGGACTTTGGACCTTGGAAATGGCGCCGAAACATGGCAGCGCTTGCATGTGTGATACATGCAAAATGAATTTCACCATGCGGTTGCATAAGTGGCAAATAAAGCACCATTGAATTATTGAAGAGACCTGCGTTGGAGATGGTTGATGCTATGTTGATCAGCCTATTTCAAAGTTCAGGAACTGTTAAGATATTGGGATCATGGAAACGTTTTTGATGCACGATAAATTTAAAGAAATAACCTGCAATGGCAATAAGCATGATCTCATCTTCAGCACACCCTGATTAATGAATCACAGTTTGTACTCATTGTCCTGTAGACAATTACATCAAGTGATCCACATTCCGGACAGTCTGACAAACTTCAAATAAATGTTCACTCAACCTTTTTTTGTTATGGGATGAATGTTGGATCAGAAGTCAAAAGAAATCTCTGGCGCGTGAATAGTGTAATGCCAACTTTTACATGTAGTCCAATTTAAAGCCGTAAATATGTGGCATTTCTTCCTGAAAAAAAACCCCTCCAGATTCAGGGACAGTTTCGTCACAATTGTTATCAGGCAACTGAACCATCCTATCACCAATTAGAGAGTGGTCCTGACCTACTATCTACCTCATTGGAGATCCTCGGACTATCTTTAATCGGACTTTACCTTGCACTAAACGTTATTCCCTTTATCACGTATCTGTACACTGTGGGCAGCTCGATTGTAATCATATATTGTCTTTCCGCTGACTGGTTAGCATGCAACATTTTCACTGTACCTCGGTACAAGTGACAATAAACTAAACTAAACTGTACCCATATGGGCATTATTATATTGTATAAAACAAGATTAAGAATCAGGAGTTTTATTGTCATATATTCCAAAACAGAACAATTACATTTGTGTTAAATTTGTGTTTATTGTGTGTTGGGAAATGTGTCATTTAAAAAAAATATATGTATGACTGCAGGGGAACAAAATTTTGTTCAGACCGAAAGGTCTGAATGACAAATAAAGAATCTAATCTAATCTAAATTCTTACTTGCAAATTTGCAAAGATATGCAAATACTGTATAGTACTCTGTAAAACCCATAATAAATAACAAAAACAAGTTCAGTACATATCTATAGATCAAAAAAGAAATAAACAAACAATAGTACAAAGACGAAAAATAATGCCCTCAAGTCTATGTAGTTCAAAGCTTATTTGGAGGTTGTGGTGTTTAATAGCCTGGTGGCTGAAGGGAAGAAGCTGCTCCGGGCTTGGTCATTATAGTTTTCATGCTCCTATACCTTCTCCCTGATGGCAGGAGTGAAATGAGGAGTCAAAGAGGACAAGAAGTATATACCGTTCTGCTGGGTTCCAGATGTGGCAATGTATTAAAACTCTCAGCCCTGTTTTCATATTCCTCTGAGCCAGTACTATCAGTATAATTTTAACTAGTCCACAATCCAACCCCCGAGATGTTTCTTCTCTTCCGTTCTCATACTGGACTCTCACTATGGGTGCTATCGGCACGGAGTTTGCACTTTCTCCCTTTTACTGTGTGGGTTTCCTCCCACATCCCAAAGACATGAAAGTTTGTTGGTGGGATGCGAAAGTGGGGTTACATCAAACTTGTGTACGGGCGATCAATAGTCGGCATGGGTCTGTTTCCTTGCTGCATGTCTAAAAACTAAAAATAGTGTACAGCACAGATGTCTGTGTCAGACATAAAACATCAAATTAATCTCCTCTGTCTCTTACAAGTCTCTCAAGCATTACTATCGTATCAGCCTTCACCACCGCGCCTGGCAACACGTTTCAGGCACACACCACCCTGTGTGTAAAAGACTTACACATCTCTATTATACTAAACTCTTCCCTTTGTTCTTAACATTCTAAATGTGTGTGTGGGCCAGGGTTGTGTTGGCTTTCTTTTAATCTCCTTCATTTGTATCTTCATCCAAAACACTAGGCCACAGCCTTCCCATTTTCACACATTCTACTCATATTTCCCCCCCGATAGGATAAACATCTTCCTGTCATATTCCACCCTATATATCCGATGTTTTTTAAGTTTAAATCGTTTATTCTCAAAAAATGTACTGCTTTTCAGTGGGAGACTCTTGCAGCACTTTCCATTTATGGTGTCACAGTGCCATCTCACAGACGTCCAATCACAATGGATCTCATCACAATGGGACTGGGGTGGGAGATTGCAACCTTTACCTGGTCTGCCCCGTTTCGACAAATGCAATCAACCTGGTGTGTCCAATCAAATAAGATCAAATAGAACAAGTTGTCCTCCCCCACCCTCTCGAACCCCCCCTTATCTGTCCCTCTACCCCCTCCCTCTCTACCCCCTCCCTCTCCCTCTCTCTCACTACCCCCTCCCTTTCTACCCCCCTCACCACCCCCTCTTCTCCGCCCCCCTCCCTCTCTAACCCCCTCCCTCTCTTGGGAGTGGTGAGCATTGGGATCTATGGGTGAGTGGTGGAGTATTGCGTTCAGGGTCCAGTACTCCCGTGATGCTGCACGCCCCCTCCCCCCAATCTCTACCCACCTCCCTCTTCCTTTCTACCCCCTCATCCTCTCTACCCGCTCATGCGCAGTTGGGGGCTATACCTGAGAGGATAGGGCGAGGGATGGGTGAAAAGGAGCAAATTAATCGTTTGAATATAATATATCGGGGGGGGGGGGGGTGTTGTATGTGTTTGTGACGCCACAGGCCGACCCTCCCCCCCCGCAACCGCGCCTTGAATCGAATTGGTCGAGTCTCCTTTAAACTTTGCCCTTTTCATCTTAAAGCTATGCCCTCTAGTTCCTGTCATTTCAAATCTGTGAAAAGAGTTCTGTCTGCCCTCTCATAATTTTATATACTCATAATCTCATTCCTCTACTCACAGATATCATAATTCCTCCTCAGAAGAGTACATGAATAGCTTTCAGAGCAAGTTTCCTGTAGGGTATTTTCTATAAAATAGGGTTACATATTAGACTTTAGAGATATGTGCAGAAAACGGGTCCTTTGGCCCACTGAGTCCACAACAAGCAGCGATCACCCTGTACCATAGCACTATCCAACACACTAGGGACACTTTACAATTTTATCCAAGCCAATTAATCTACAAGCCTGCACTTCTTTGGCGTATGGGAGAAAACTGGAGCACCTGGAGAAAACCCACATGTTCATAGGTAGAACGGACAAATTCCGTACAAACGGCACCCATAGTCAGGATGGAACCCAGGTCTCTAGCCTGTAAGGCAGCAACTCTACTGCTGTGCCGCCTCATACGCTCATGTTATTGACAGCAGCTATGTCGAATAAATTCCCATGACCAATAGTCTACACTCATATCACTATTTCACTCCCCATTACGCACTTTGTCAGTTTCCCCTTAAAGACAGCTGTGTTAACGGTCTCAATATGGAAGTGAGTTTCATGATCTGACTACTCCGAGACAAAGGTAGTTTCTCCTGAATTCCCCATTGGCCTTTTCAGTGACTAACTCACATTTATTTCCTAAGCAGATTCCCTAAGAAGCGTCCACTCCACCGAGTCTTAATTCTCTTAAAGATCTCTAAAAGCTTGTTCATTCTTCAGTGTCAAAGTAACCCATCCATTAATGTCACTGTAACAGCACTCTTCTCTTGAGTGGTGAAGGGAGTAGGTCTCTTTTATTTAGGGTCAGAATGTTCTTTTATATGGCCAATGTTACGCTGCATACAATCCTCCATGTAGACTAGTTTCAAGTCACAGAAGAACATATCAGCCAGACTTCACAATCGGCATCAATTAAAAATTTAAAAATATATATTTTTTATTGACTGTGCAAAGTCCACACAGCCCACCTGAGGTCACGATCAAACACAGTTCTCCAGTGTTGTGAGTCAGTGGCTCTTCCAGCTGTATCACTGTTTGTGTCCTTTTATTTAGTATGTGGGGGAGGAGACAAACTAAATATCCGTGGATTATTACTAGTCCTGGGGTAACAAAGCTAAACAATGCAAAGGCAAAACTGAAAATGCCCGAGTGCCATAATAATTGCTGTTGAATATCTGCCCACTGTGAACATGATCAATCATTCACTTACCTTGGTTGGGTTCCATTGATCCAGCTTCTGGCCTTCTTGTTTCCATTCAGAATCAAGAACCGGGCAGGGGATGATCCATAGGGTGCTGAGAACACCCAGAAAAGGGCCCAACGTACCGACACAAAATGACGGAGGAACGGAAACGTCAATAATCGAGGTAACAGTTATGAACATCTGAAACTATTCAACCAACCTGATAAATATTTGTGCAAAAAAAGTCAAAGTTACATTCAAGTGAAGCTGGTAGAGTTGCTGCTTCACAGCGCCAGGGATCCAGGTTTGATCCTGACCTTGGGTATTGGGTATCTGTGTGATGTTTGCACATTCTCCCGATGACCGTGTGGGTTTCCTCCAGGTGCTCTGGTTTCCCCTTACATCCCAAAGATATGCGGGTTTGTAGGTTAATTGGCTCTGTAAGTTACCCCTGATGTGTAGGGACTGGATGAGAAAGTGGGATAACATAGAACTCGTATGAACGGGTGATAGGGCGGCACTGGCGCAGCGGTAGAGTTGCTGCCTCACAGCGCCAGAGATCTGGCTTCAATCCTGACTACGGGTGCTGTCTGCACAGTTCTTCCTGTGACAGTGTAGGTTTTCTCCGGCTGCATTCAGAGACAGCCGACGATGGATATGAACTTAAGTAAATATTTAGTTTAGAGATACAGCATGGAAACAGGCCTTTTAGTAGGTATGTTACAATACCTACCTTTAGCGGTTCTGCAGCTCTGCCGCTCCCCGTGTGCGTGACTTTGGCACCTTTCAGAGGGGGGGCGGGTTTAAAATGACGTTTTCTCCTGGACAGTCCAAATCGATCCATGTCGGGCGATTTCGTCGCTAAAGAGAAATCGCTCCGACATTTCATTCATGAAGCTATTTTTAAACTACGCTAGACTATTTATTAACTAGAGTAGTTTAAAAATCATCTTCTAAAGCTCTGAACGCCGACAGCAGAACGGACCTAACATAGGGGTGAAAATAAAGTGCACAGTTTATTTTTACATTAAAACTTGTTTTTTAGGAAGGCTTTAATCACATTTTCATGTTGCAAAAAGGGGACCAAAAAAATGTATGAACCGGCTGTATTTTTCATACCGACTTCACCACAACGTTCCAATCCACCGCATTCCACTAAAACCGCCATTTTTTTTTCAGGCATTAAACACTAAATTCCTTCCATTTGGCCCATAAATTCATGAAAATTAGATTTAAAAATCATGTTATATTGTGGATTCTTGTGTGAATGTTATTTGGACACTTAGGCAATTTAAAAAAGTTTATATTTTCTTAAGAAATGGATAGATGTTTAGATCTAGTAATTGAATTTTGTAATTAGCTACAATTAGATAACCAACTAATTATATGCTTTAATTTCAGGTCATTCATATTTGTTTCAGAATGCTTCAATCTATAATAACTGAAAATTTCATTGAGTTCTCTTAATTTTTAAGGAAGTTATGGGCTTTTGACTGTTCTAGATCACAGCTTTTGAGTTGTCAATAGAAAGGCAATGGGGACAAGATGCTAATTTCCAAGTATGAAAATGGCCATAACCGTTTTAATACTGAAGATATGAAAGTGAATTAGGTGTCAAATTAAACTTATTTTTATGCTTTATCTGATGGGATAAATTTCAGACTTGATTTTTAAAATCTCAAAATTGTGTAACATTGCTACTTTTAGCCCACCAAGTCCACGCCAACCATCGATCACTCGTTCAAACTAGTGCTTTGTTATCCCACTTTCTCGTCCACTCACAACACAAGTGGGCAATTAACCAACAAACCCGCACAAATTTGGAATGTGGGAGGTAACTGGAACACCTGGAGGAAACCCACGCGGTCACAGGCAAAACATGCAAACTCAACACAGACAGCAGCCGTGGGCAGGATCAAACCTAGGTCTCTGGTGCCTTAAGGCAGCGGCTAAATCAGCTGTGCCACCCCAAATCATTAGAAATTATTGAATTAAATGAGATGGGAGCTGTGGGTGGGAGCAGTGAGAGGAAGGATGTATCAGACATCAAGTTTATTTTATTGTAAACAAGCATTTATTTTCAATGCAAATTTCCAGCTTATTCTTTGCAGCAGTTGCTCCATAATTCTCATTGCAACTCTCTGTAATTAAAAAGGTCGCTATCATAGACCTACGGGTGTATATCCCACATAATGATCCCTGTGACGTTAGCACCATTAGAAATTTGGCCTTTTCACATCGTTATTGTCTGTGTTTTTTACGACTACAAGCTCAAAGAATTAAATAAACATTGCTTCCAGTTTGCTCCATACCTCCCGATACCACAACTGCCCATCCACTCACTGATTCATCCTCATCCAACCACCAACTGATCGTGAGAAGTCTTTGGACTTTAAAGATACAGCGTGGAAACAGGCCCTTCAGCCCAACAAACCCATGCCAACCAGCGATCACCCTGTACATTTCTAATTTCCTCCAGTCCCCGTGAGCTGTTAACTGTGCAGATTTTGTTACAGATCCTTGATATGATGTAAACTTCCAAAACACCTTCCGCTCTTCTCAAACACATGTCTGCAGAACTGTTTTCTGATCCCTGTCTAGAATGGCCAGTTATTCCAGACTCTGTTTTCATCTTTTATTCCTAATCTGGCATCTTTTGGCACATAGAAAAAGTGAGTCTGATAATCTCACTAGCTCGATGAGTGTTATTCCCAAATTGTGCAGTCAGATGGCTTTGCCCAACCTGGTGTCACTTAACTTGGGGACGTATGAGGCAGAAACTGGATGGTCAATTCATCACGACTGAAGAGTAGATTCATGAGGATGTTTAGTTTGGCTGAGAGATAGTGTGGAAACAGGCCCTTTGGCCCACCTAGCCCGTACTGACCAGCGATCAGTCCATACACTAGTTCAATCCTACACACTCGGGACAATTTAGAGAGGCCAATTAACCTACAAACTTGCACGTCTTTGAAATGTGGGAGGAAACTTACAAAATTCTTAAGGGGTTGGACAGGCTAGATGCAGGAAGATTGTTCTCGATGTTGGGGAAGTCCAGGACAAGGGGTCACAGTTTAAGGATAAGGGGGAAGTCCTTTAGGACCGAGATGAGAAAATCATTTTTCACACAAAGAGTGGTGAATCTGTGGAATTCTATGCCACAGAAGGTAGTTGAGGCCAGTTCATTGGCTATATTTAAGAGGGAGTTAGATGTGGCCCTTGTGGCTAAAGGGATCAGGGGGTATGGAAAGAAGACAGGTACAGGATACCGAGTTGGATGATCAGCCATGATCATATTGAATGGCGGTGCAGGCTCGAAGGGCCGATTGGCCTACTCCTATGTTTCTATGAAACCGGAGCACCCAGAGAAAACCCACATGGTCACAGGGAGAACATATAAACTTCGTCAGACAGCACCTGTAGTCAGGATCAAACCCGGGTCCCTGGAGCTGTGAGGCAGCAACTCTACCACTGCGTCATTGTGCCACCCTGTTTCCAAGACTCAAGGGCCTGAGCTTTAGGGAGAGGTTTTCCAGGCTAGAACTTTATTCCTTGAAACACAAGAAGCTAAGCCATAATCTACAGACGTGTATAAAATCATGAGTGAAATAGTTAGGGTGAAGGCACAGTCTTTTACCCAGAATAAGGGAATTAATAACCAAGCCACATTAAGGTGAGAGGGGCAAGATTTAAAAGGAATCCATGGGGCAACAATGTCGCTCAGAGGGTGATGGGTATATGGAAATAGGTGCCAGAGGGGGTAGTTAAGGCAGGTACTTTAACATAATTTAAAAGACACTTGGAAAGGTAGATGGCTAGGAAAGATTTAGAGGGATAAGGGCCAAAGCAGGCAAATGGGACTAGTTTAGTCAGCATAGACAAGTTGGGCCAAAGGGCCTGTTTCCATGTTGTATGACTATCTAACAACCTTCCAGCCAAGGAGATACAAACACATTTGGACAGGTACAGGCAGTAATGGTTTAGAGGGATATGGGCCAAACGCAGGCAAATGGGACTACCTTACATGGGGCATCTTGGTTGGCACATAGGAGTCAGGCCGGCGGTCCTGTTTCTGTGCTGTTTGACTCTATGATTGCAGTTTTCCCTTTATGTTGTAAAATTAATAAAATTAAACTATTCTTTGATTTAGTGGGATCTCGATAACTGCAACCAGCCCACCCCTTCCCCATATCTCCCTTTAGAGGGTGAATCGTAAATGTCCTCTCTGCTTTCCACTTTCAATTGGTGAAATGCCAGGAAGCATATTTAACCTAACTCAATTTCCAGGAACTGTGTACATATACTTGTGCATATCCAGGCCATTCGATTCAGTCTGAAGTTCCTCATCTTTCTTGTGCGTGTGAAGTGAATTATTATTTTTCCCTGCCAAGTTACTCAGTTGAAAAATCATTAACAGATGCTAAATACATTACAGTGAATGACTCAACCACAACCCGTGGAGATGGTGGTAGTGGGAGTTTTGTTTTAACGCCATACTGCAGTTGCCGTCTTTTCTTATTGTTTTCAGCGTTGTTGATTGTGTGGAGATGTCATAAAATTAAAGGAGTCCTCTGCTCTTCCTAAGGCATCATGTCCTAAAACTTACAGCCCCTTGTTGAAGTAGACGTACTTCACTTTGTCTCCGTACATGGTGGTTATCGACTCCTTCAGCTCTGGATCCAATTTAGAAGTTGCCATAGAACTGTGGAAAGTGGAAAAATAAACTCTTAGAGAAGGCAAACTGTTTAAGAAGGAACTGCAGATGCTGGAAAATCGAAGGTAGACAAAAGTGCTGGAGAAACTCAGCAGGTGAGGCAGCATCTATGGAGCGAAGGAAATAGGCAACGTTTCGGGCCGCATTTGCCTGCATCTGAAGTAGGGTTTCGGCCCGAAACATTGCCTATTTCCTTCATTCCATCGATGCTGCCTCACCCGCTGAGTTTCCCCAGCACTTTTGTCTATCTTAGAGAAAGCAGCTGTGTTTCTATATGGCCACGAGGAATGAAAACCCTCCTCTGTACGAATGAAGTTGAAGACTATAAATAATATGGACCAATGTTATCGGTTATTCCACAATAGAATGCTTGAACTCCCAAGCATACTCCCATCCTATCACCTCTGTAGGCATTTTGAAAGCAGGGTTTGCCCCAAGCACAGTTCAAGTCAAGTGAATTTTATTTCTATAGTACATTTAAAAACAACTCTCATTGACCAAAGTGCTTTACATTAGTGCAGGTACTAACGTGCTACAAACAGTGGTACATAGATCAACAATACACACATAGATGCATACATAAAGCGCTACCTCAGAGGACCTCAAGAAAGGCTTGAGAGTAGAAATACATTTTAAGTCTAGACTTAAGAGTCGATGGAGGGGGCAGTTCTGATGAGAAGAGGGATGCTGTTCCATAGTCTAGGAGCTGCAACCGCAAAAGCGCGGTCGCCCCGAGTTTATGCCTAGTCCGCGGGATGGTCAGTAACCCCAAGTTGGCCGATCTGAGGGACCTGGAGGTGGTGTGGTGGGAAAGCAGATTTTTGATGTAGGTGGGGGCGAGCCCGTTGAGGGCTTTGTAAACATAACCATATAACAATTACAGCACGGAAACAGGCCTTCTCGGCCCTTCCAGTCCGTGCCGACCATTTATTTTCCCCTAGTCCCATCTACCTGCACTCAGACCATACCCCTCCATTCCCTTCCCGTCCATATACCTATCCACTTTACTTTTAAATGTTAAAATCGATCCTGCCTCCACCACTTCTGCTGGAAGATCATTCCACACAGCCACCACTCTTTGAGTAAAGAAGTTCATAGAAACATAGAAAATAGGTGCAGGAGTAGGCCATTCGGCCCTTCGAGCCTGCACCGCCATTCAATGTGATCATGGCTGATCATCCAACTCAGTATCCCGTACCTGCCTTCTCTCCATACCCCCTGATCCCTTTAGCCACAAGTGCCACATCTAACGCCCTCTTAAATATAGCCAATGAACTGGCCTCAACTACCTTCTGTGGCAGAGAATTCCAGAGACTCACCACTCTCTGTGTAAAGAATGTTTTCCTCATTTCGGTCCTAAGGGAATTCCCCCTTATCCTTAGACTGTGACCCCTTGTTCTGGACTCCCCCAACATCGGGAACAATCTTCCAGCATCTAGCTTGTCCAACCCCTTAAGAATTTTGTAGGTTTCTATAAGATCCCCCCTCAATCTTCTAAATTCCATCGAGTACAAACCGAGTCTATCCAATCTTTCCTCATATGAAAGTCCTGACATCCCAGGAATCAGTCTGGTGAATCTTCTCTGTACCCCCTCTATGGCAAGGATGTCTTTCCTCAGATTTCCCCCTCATGTTACCCCTAAACTTCTGTCCCTTAATTCTCATGTCATGCCCTCTTGTTTGAATCTTCCCTACCCTCAATGGGAAAAGCTTATCCACGTCAACTCTGTCTATCCCTTTCATCATTTTAAAGACATCAATCAAGTCCCCCCTTAACCTTCTGCGCTCCAAAGAATAAAGACCTAAAGAAGGCTCTTGAAATTTATTCGGAACCGCACAGGGAGCCAGTGGAGAGAGGCCAGAATCGGGCTGATGTGGTCCCTTTTTCGGGAGTCAGTCAGGAGTCTCGCTGCGGTGTTTTGGACCAATTGCAGGCGGGACAGGAATGATTGGCTGATGCCAGTGTAAAGGGAGTTGCAGTAATCAAGGCGGGAGGAGATAAATGAGTGGATGATCTTTTCAAGGTCGTCAAATTGGAGGAATTGTTTTATTTTAGCTCTCGGCCGAAGCTGGAAGCAGCTAGTTTTTACCACGGCATTGACTTGTCAAATTTCAACACAGAGTCAAATATCACGCCAAGGTTTTTGACGCGAGGTTTGAGTAATGGGGTTAGGCTTCCAAGGTTGCCTGCTGTCTTTACTCTTGTTTAGTTGGAGGAAGTCCTGGGCCATCCAACACTTTAAATCCTCGAGGCAGTGGATAAGGCTGAGATTAGATCGGTTGTTGGGTTTCAAGGGGAGATAGAGTTGTGTATCATTCATTATCCTTGCCTGACCCACCCTGCCATGCTCCCCACCCACACTCCCTCCCAAATACAATTATGCACCATCCACACGCCCACATGCACCCACGCAAATGTATGCACACACGCGTACACATACATGGATACACACATATGCACACATATGCTGCTCACATGCACGCTGCACGTGCACACATGCCACACATAAACATACTCATACATACACACTGGAACGTGCACACACACACTTTCACCCACAAAACCACACACTCATGCATGCACATTTGTACATACACAAATTCACATCACTCCTGCTCACAAACACATGTAACCCCCCAAGCCCATGTGCCCATTAATGTCCATACACTATGGGGGAAATATTCCTACATCCCTCCTGCTATTCACAATATTCCGTGGTGCACTCGGACACCTGCTCAGGCAAACTCTGCCCTCACTCAACCCCCCTTGTACTTCCCTCCAGAATGAGCTGCCAGTCCCGTCCGGTTCGGGAATATAGAATCTCGCTCCACAATTCTTCAACCCTTTTGTCTCACACCTTCTTCCTTTAATCTCTGGCCTTTAGGCCATGGAGATACAGCGTGGAAACAGGCCATTCGGCCCTTCGAGTGCATGCTGACTATCGATCACCCTGTATACCAGAACTGTCCTACACACTATGGACAATTTACAATTTTTACCAAAGCCAATTATCCGACAAACCTGTACATCTCTGGAGTGTGGGAGACAACCGGAGCACCGGAGAAAACCTATACAGTCACAGGAGATTGTACAAACACCAACTATACGCTGCGCCAACGTGCCGCTTTTGTTCCAATCATCAGCGTTTTGAAAAAAACTCTTGCCTCAGTCCACCTATCACCTGCCACGCTTTGTCCTGCCTCCCATCCCTCCCAGATTTCTAGCTTCTTCTCCCCCCCCCCCCCCCCTCCACCTCACCCTCACACAATCAGTCTGAAGAAGGGTAGACCTGAAAAGTCACCTATCCTTGTTCTCCCGAGATACTCCGGCACTTTGTGTCCCTTCTGCCCACAGAAGACATTAAACGAATCACTCACCACCTCTGAGGGAAAAGTGAACATGCAGCTGGCACCATAAAGATCAAGCTGTGAAGAAAAACAGAACCAAGTTCAACCTATAATGCTAAATTCATTAGGTACAACAAACATACTTGCAAATACTGATACATAATTGACCTTCGAGGCAACTAGGGCAATCACAAAAACTGTGTTTAGTTCAGTTTTGAGATACAATGTGTAAACAGGCCCATTGATCACCCGCACACTAGTTGTATGTTATTCCCACTTTCACATCCTACACACCAGGGGCAATATACAGACACCAATTAACCTTCAAACCTGCAAATATTTGGGATGTGGGAGGAAACCGGAGCACCCGTAGAAAACTCAAACGGTCCCTCGGAGAACATGCAAAGTTCGTGCAGACAGCACCTGTGACACCCTATGTGCTCACACGATTAACTTTAATGTTTATACTTCAAATCACTATTTGCTGATATTGGTATCTTCACATTTATTCTACATTAAACATTAAACAGGAGATGAAATAGTAAAACATTGATAAAATAAATCCAATTTAGTCTTGAATTCAGTTTTGACCCAAGACATTGACCTAACTGCCAGCATGTATCAGCACTGTGGCGCAGCGGTAGAGTTGCTGCCTGACAGTGCCAGAGACCTGGGTTCAATCCTGACTACGGATGCTGCCTGCACAGAGTTTGTACCTTCTCCCTGTGACCACGTGGGTTTCCTCCCACACTCCAAAGACGTGCAGGTTTGCAGGTTAAAGTAGCTTTGGTAAAATTTGTAAATTGTCCCTATTGTGTAGGATAGTGCTAGTGTACGGGGATCGCTGGTCGGCAGGAACTGGGCCTGTTTCTCGAAACAAAAAAATTATTTAGGCCAGAAGCTAAATGTATTTTAAACTTTTTTAAAAAACGTGTCTACCTGAACGTGAATCCAAGAAGTGGGGAAAGCGTTGAACACGTCACAGGGATTTAATGTGTAGGATAGAACTGCAGATGCTGGTTTAAATAGACACAAAATGCTGGAGTAAGTCTGCGGGACTAGCAGCATCTCTGGGGAGAAGGAATGGGTGATGATCCGGTTCGATGTCTGAACAAGGGTCTCGACCCGAGACATCAGCCATTCTTTCTCTCCAGAGATGCTGCCTGTCCCGCTGAGTTACTCCAGCAATTTGTGTCTACCTACAGGGATTTAATGACTGGATTTTACAGAACACACAGTACTTCTAAACAGGAAGGAGAGCACTGCACCTTCCGTACAGGACAAATTTAGCACAGACACCAGAAGGTGTTTCCTTATATAGAGGCCGATTACTGGAATGAGTTGCGGCGACTATTTAAAGGGAAGTGTTGGGTGTTCCCTGTGGGAAGGCACCAGAGTTTTGGAACTGAAAGAATGGGAGGAACAGACCGGACGGTTGTTTGAGTCACAGAGTCATAAGGCACGGAAACAGGCCCTTCAGTCCAACTTGCCCATACTGACCCCGACTCACCAAATGCATTTGGGCCATATCTCTCTAAACCCTTACTATCCATGTACCTGTCTAAGTGTCTTTTAAATGTTGTTATAGTACCCGTCTCAACTACCTACTCTGGCAGCTCATTCCATATACCCAACACCCTTTACTTTAGAGTTTAGAGACACAGCATGTACACCGGTCTTTCGGCCCACCAAGTCCACGCCAACTAGCAATCACCCCATATATTAGCACTCTCCTACACACTAGGGACCATTTACATTTGCACCAAAGACAATTAACCTACAAACCTGTACCTCTTTGGAATGTGTGAGGAAACCGGAGCACCCGGAGAAAACCCACACAGTCACAGAGAGAAAGTACAAACTCCGTACAGACAGCGCCCGTAGTCAGGATCGAACCTGGATCACTGGTGCTATGTGGCAGCAACTCTACCACTGCGCCATTGTGCCGGCTGGTGGGAATATTAATTTTCTATGGATTTTTAGAAACTAGGCGTCACCTACATCACAGTGGGTAGAGCCTTGGCTGCGATGCATCTTGACACTCTTTTAAAGAACCAGGTTAAAGAACCAGGGAATTCCTGCGATAATTTATCTATTCTAAACCTACATCATCGTTATCATTTGTTTAGTTTTGTTTATTTAGTTTAGAGATACAGCATGGAAACAGACCCGCAGTCCAACGGAATCCATGCCGACCATCGATCACCCATTCACACTAGGTCCACTCCCCACACACTGTAGGTAATATACAGAGGGACAACCAATTAACCTACAAACACACATGACTTTGGGAGGAAACCAGAGCGCCAGGAGGAAACCAAGAGTCTTTATGGCGATGGTCATATTTTTGGACCATGTGTTGACCATTCAAAGTCTTATATTTTATTGTCATATGTGCCAGACAGAACAATGACATTCTTACAACACAACAGAATATATAAACATAGTACTCTGTAAATAATAACAAACAAATAAAAGTTCACAATACAATACGTGTGTGTGTGTGTGTGTGTGTGTGTGTGTGTGTGTGTGTGTGTGTGTGTGTGTGTGTGTGTGTGTGTGTATGTGTATATATATATATATATAACAACACACACAATATACATTATATATATCACATACATATAGATATACATATAAATATATCACATACATATAAATATACATATAAATATATATACAAATATACATACATATATATAAAAATAAACAAATAGATGGATAGATAAATAAATAGATATATCTATATATATAGCTATATCTATATAAAGATATAAATATATCTAGATATAGAGATATAGATACACACACACAAACAAACAAACAAACAGATAGGGAGAAGAAACAGGGTCACAGGGAGAACGTGAAAACTTCACACACAGACAGCACCCGTAGTCAGAATCAAACTCGGGTTTCTGGTGCTGTGAGGCAGCAGTTCAACCAGATGGGTCACTGTGCTGCCCAGTTTTTGATCTCTAACTCATGGTCCTCTGAGCAAGCTTGCTGTGTGCAAAATGGCTGATGGATATTTCAACAGGGGGTGACACCTCAAACGGTTATCCATTGGCTCCAGACTACTTTAGGACTTGTGATGGCTGCCACACAAATGCAGTGTCTCACGGCACATTACAGTGGGTCCATTTGCTGAAACTATATTTTCGCAAAAATAAATCCTTTTTTTTTCAGTGACTGGGGCTCACTAGGAACAATGGCAAGAATGTATTTGAAATTAATTCAGACATTAGTTTTTTAGATACCTCCATGAACGCAAGTTAATCCAGAGATGTAGACACAAGGAACTACAGATACTGGTTTACACAAAAGGAGAAAGTTAGGGAGTAGCTCAGTGGGTCAGGCATCATCTCTGGAGAACATGGATAGGTAACGTTTCAGGTGGGGAATGGTCCCGATCTGAAATGTCACATATCTATGTTCTCCAGCGATGCTGCCTGATTTACTGAGTTCTCCAGAACATTGTGACCTTTTAACTCCAGAGATACAGGTACAAATGCCACCACAGCAGCAAAGGAACGTGTTTAATTAAATAAATGTAGAATTGACAAGAAGATCTGGTCTCAATAACTGTAAGGAATAATGAATTGTAATAAAAACGTATCTGATTTAATTGGCATCTGGGGCAACTTTTTAACATAAAGGTAGGTATATGGAACAAACTGCCAGAGGAGGTATTTGAGGCAGATACTGTCACAACTTCTAAAAAACATTTGGACAAAACAATGGACAGGATAGGTAGTGAAGGATATGGTCCCAAGGCAGGCAGGTGTTACTGGTGTAGATGGGGCATGTTGGACTATTTCTGTACACTTTTGCTAATCAGGATGTGCTTGGGTATGGAAATACTCTACTGGACTATTTGTAAGAAAAAAATCTCACTGTGTGTTTACACATGTGACAGTAAAAGCAACATTGAACCATTGCCACTCAACCAATGAAATCAGTTTAATTTGACATCATGTTGGGCACGAGCAATGTGATCTGTTCACTGTACCTTGGTACACGTGGCAATCATAAACCTTAACCTGAATACAGGAGCTTTAGAAGACAGGGGTAGGGCTACGACATCTGACACTTCAAGTATGCTTTGCCGTTCAATGTCATTCATCATGGATGATCTGGCCAGATCTTGAGTTCTCACCACAGGATGTTCTCTGAACATCCAAAAATAGTATCTATACCCTTTCTAAATACCGCCAATAATCTAGTTTCCCCGAGGCAGGTAATTCCAGAGATTCAGCTCCTTTTAGAAGAAATACCGACACACCTTTCAAATGAATACTCCTTTTCTTGTAACTACGTCCCTTTGTTCGAGTCTGTCTCACAAGACAAAATATTTCATCAGCTATCCTGTCCTGCCCCCTTATAGGAAAGATATTATCAAGCTGGAAAAGGTAGTCCCGGCGAGTCGCTCCAGTACTTTGTGTCCATAAAAGGGTACAAAGATTTACGAGGATGTTTCCAGGACTCGAGTGCCTGAGCTATAGGGAGGAGTAGAGCAGGCTAGGACTCTATTCCTTGGAACGCAGAAGGTTGATTGTATACAAAATCATGAGGCGAATAGATCGGGTAGATGTACAGAGTCTCGTGCCCAGAGTAGGGGAATGAAGAACCAGAAAAAATAGGTGTAAGCTGAGGGGGGGTGTAATTTAATAGGAAACTGAGGGGTAACTTTTTCACTCAAAGGGCGTATGGAACGAGCTGTTGGAGGAAGTAGTTGAGGCAGGTACTATCACAATGTTTAAGAAATATATAGGCAGATACATGGAAAGGATGGGTTTGGAGGGATTTGGGTCAAACGCAGGCAGGTGGGACTAGTGTAGATGTAACATGTTGGTTAGTGTGGGCAAGTTGGGCTGAAGGACCTGTTTCCACATTGTATCACTCTATGTTCCCTCTGACATGCTTAGAGTTCCACCATCAACTGCACAATCGCCATCTGAAGTCCTTAGATGGTGCAACCACTGTCATGTGGATCTCTTTCGGACTGTCTCCAATATATCCCCTCCCAAACAAGGAGAACAAAACTGTACACGATACTCCAGGTGTGGCTTCACCAACACCCCGTACAATTGAAACAATGCTCCATGGAGTGTTACAACTAAGGAACACGTTGCCTGTGTCAAACATGGTGTCAAATTAAACTAAATCTGTCCGCAAGTGTTCCATATTCCCCCATTCCCTACATCTAAAAGACTCTTAAATGCCACTATTGTATCTGCTTCAACTACTTCCCTGGGGCAGTATGTTCGAGGCACCAACCACTCTTTGTAGGAAAAAAAAACTTGCCTCACATAATTAGAGTCATTGAGTGATGCAATGTGGAAACAGGCCCTTCGGCCCAACTTGCCCACACTGGCCAACATGTCCCAGTTGCATTAGTCCCACCTGTCTTCTTCTCAACATTCCAACCAAATTGTCTACCTGAGTTAATCCCATTTGTTTATATTTGGTTCATACTGCCATTAAACCTTTTCTATCCACGTACTCTCCTAGCCATGTGCTTTTGTGATTGTACTTGCGTTTATCATATCCCCTTGCAGCTGGTTCCATATACCCATTATCCTTGGAGTGAAAAACTAGTCCTTCAGCCCCGTTAACTCTTTCACCCCCCACATTAATCATTTGTCCCCTGGTTATAGACAGCCATAACCATTAGGCTTAACGATCATGAAATGTCTTTTGAGCATATCCTAAAATTTCTAACAAATGATTAGAAATATCTTATTCACATGTCATGGATTGTTTAGTTTAGTGATATAGTATGGAAACAGGCCCTTCAGTGTAATGAGTCCACGCCAACCTTCGATCAGCAGTTCACATGAGTTCTATGTTATCTCACATTCTCATTCAAAATGAGGATCAATTTTACAGGTGCCAATTAACCTACCAAACTACACGTCTTAGGGATGTAAGGGGGAAAACAGAGCACCTGGAGAAAACCCACGCGGCCACGAGGATATCGTGCAAGCTCCACACCGACAGGACCCGAGGTCAGGATCGAACCAGGATCTTTGGCGCTGCGAGGCAGCAGCTCTACCAGCTCAGTTAAGGAGTTTAAATTGTTTACTACTATTATAAAACTGCTGTAATAGTAAAACTTTGCCAAGTTACTGCTCGTAAATAATTTAAGGCATCTTTTTACTTCAATAAAGTTTAAAAAAAAACAAATTGCTGTTAAAAACACTGCATGATTATGCTGATAAATGGCAGATTTTCCAGTCAGCAATCAACGTATCGGCAATCAACTAAATCAGAGTGGAATACAAGAGGGAAAATATACTTGTTAAAATAGGGATCAAAAATATTTATAGATGTAATCACATGTACTTACAAGCATCCAACCAGCATAACTTGCAGTGGGCCATGAAGGTACTTAATTCTCTGGAAATGAAAAGTATAAAGATAAATGCAAGATTAGGAACACTAAGAGTCTAAGGTGAAACAACCAAATTAATCAAAAATGAACGAGTAATGATTGTTGTGGCTTAAAGGAAAATAAAAGTCACAGCAATCTTCCAACATTGCTTCCCAGAAAATACCTCAGAAAGAAATGCTTTAATGTCCTCAAATGTTCTGCAAATGTGCGTAAGGCTCTAACAGTGTAGATTATCCTAACTGATGGATTCCTAATTTCAGCAACACAATCATAGGAACATCACCTATTTATATTCTCCAGAGATGCTGCCTGACCCGCTGAGTTACTCTAGCACTTTGTGTCTTTTTTTTGTAAACCACTTTGTGTCTCCATAGGAGACCAATGATCGGAACCTTTGTGCTTCTACTCTGAAGAATAGGAAAGGTTTACAGACTTTCCCTAGTTCCAGTCCCCCCACCTCCACTGAAGAAGGGTTCCGACCTGAAATGATATCCATCCTATTTCTCCACATCTACAGTTCCTTCCTACACAAGATTTTGAGGGATATGGACCAAATGCAGGCAAATGGAACTGACTTAGATGGGGCATCTTGGGTGGCATGGACGAGTTGGGCCGAAGGGCCCTTTTTCTGTGCCATATGGCTCTAGGTGGGAGAGGAGATGGAGTTGTGTAACAAATCAGAGAATCTCCCTTGGTTGAAAGCAAATATATTGGCCTAGAATTTGACAGCCACTTGCAGAAACATCAAACAGTCATTGACAGATGCTTTCGTTTGCAGGTTGACTGCTTGGAAATTTGAGGCAGCAACTCTACTAGCTGCTGCCATCACTGTGCCGCCCTCAATCGGTCTCCAAGGCATAAAGAGGAATAAGGTGGAGGTGAAACGGAACAGTGTAAAATAGAAGAGATTACATTTACCCCTGGTTAAAATCACACTTGGTTCTAACGAGATTCCTGGAATTTTCCAGGTTAAATATCAGTCTCAAGCATCTTGTGGCCTTTGTGAAGCTGGCAAGTTGATCTGGAACAGATCCAGCTCAAAATACAAGCACCTTCGCACACTGGAATCTACCTGCTCTCAGTGTCATAATTGTTGCCAAAAGGAAAAGAAAAACCTGTTTCTCTTGACTGTTGGTTTCTGCAGTGGTTGCATTAAACGAACAAGCTCATCAGTGCACAGCTGATATTCCCTTTCACAATGCAAAATGCCCACAGCAGTGAATGTTCAGCTTCGTTATTTATTGATTGAAAGATACAGCATGGCAACAGGTCAACTTACAAACACGCAAGTCTTTGGAAAGAACTGTCTTTCAACGATGCATTTAATATTGTCTAAAGATTGTTAGTAATGGATAAATACTACCTATTTTGCCATCTAAGCCTTGTTTGTTCCTAAGTTTGTATTACTCATTCCATTACGTCCAAATATTTTCCTAAATGGATAATAACTTCCCATTTGCCAACTACGTCTTGTTTGCTCCTATATTTATTTTACTTGTCCTCCACAAGCAGGGAAAGGGTTCCCAGGGATTGTTGGATAGTGAAAAGTTGCATTCATTTAGTTTACTTTAAAGCTACAGCGTGGAAACTGGCCCTTCGGCCCACTGAGTTTGCACGGATCAGCAATCCCTGTACACTAGCAGTATCCTACACAAGGGACAATATCCAATACTTAACAAAACCAATTAATCTATAAACCTGTACGTCCTTCGGATGGGGGGGGGGGGGGGGGGGGGGGGGGGGGGGGGAAACTGGAGTACCGGGAGGAAACCCATGCAGTCACATGGAGAATATACAAACTCCATACAGACAGCACCCGTAGTCAGGATTGAACCAAGGTCTTCGATGCTGTAAGGCAGCAACTCTACCTCTGCCGACCCCGACTTGTTCTTGTTTCTTCCTAAGTTTGTCTTATTCGTTACATTCCATAACGTCCAAATATTTTCATAAATGGATAATAACTTCCCATTTGCCAACTACGTCTTGTTTGCTCCTATATTTATTTTACTTGTTCTCCACCAGCAGGAAAAGGGCTCCTCGAGTTTGATGAATAGGGAAAAAATTACATTGCTTTGTAATAGGTATGAGCAATAATTAACAAAACAAAACAGAATGCTCTACCAATCAAGCGTCTGACAACGGGTCCCGGCCAAAAACATCATCCATTAATTTTCTCCAGAGATGCTGCCTCACCTGTTGAGTTACTCCAGCATTTTGTGCCTATCTTTAGAGTGTTCCACCACAACGTGTAAAATAATACATGTCAGGGAGTGAGCAAAGTTAACATCAGCTCTGGTCGAGTACATCCTGAAACAAAGTAGACCAGCAAAGGCTAGAATGACCAGGAAAATACCCATTAGACTGATGGCTGGTTTCAAGGGTCTGATTTACAGGGACATGACTGACATGTTTTAGGCATGCAAGAATGTGGTTTTATAGAGCGAGGAAAGATTGTTAGTGGAATGGAAAAAGAAAATAAAGACCAGGAACTGGAAAAGGATATCTGTGGGACAAGTTTCATAACACAGTGGTAGGTGCCTGGAGCTGCAGGCCCAGATGGTGATGGAGCCAGATACAATAGGTGCGTTTATGAGGCTTTTAGACAAGCTTATACAGTGCCCTGCATAATGTTTGTGACAAAGACCCATAATTTATTTATTTGCCTCTGTACTCCACAATTTGAGATTTAGTAATAGAAAAAAAATCACATGTGGTTAAAGTGCACATTGTCAGATTTTATTAAAGGGTATTTTTATACATTTTGGTTTCACCATGTAGAAATTACAGCTGTGTTTATTCATAGTCCCCCCCCCCCCCCCCCCCCCATTTCAGGGCACCATAACGTTTGGGACACATGGCTTCACAGGTGTTTGCAATCGCTCAGGTGTGTTTAAATGTCTCCTTAATGCAGTTATAAGAGAACTCTCAGCATCTAGTCTTTCCTCCAGTCTTTCCACCACCTTTGGAAACTGTTATTGTTGTTTATTAACATGAGGACCAAAGTTGTGCCAATGAAAGTCAAAGAACCCATTATGAGACCGAGGACAAGAATAAAACTGCTAGAGACATCAGCCAAACCTTAGGCTTACCAAAATCAACTGTTTGGAACATCATTAAGAAAAAGAGCACTGGTGAGCTTACTAATCGCAAAGGAACTGGCAGGCCAAGGAAAATCTCCACAGCTGATGACAGAAGAATTATCTCTATAATAAAGAAAAATCCCCAAACACCTTGTCCGACAGATCTTCAGGAGTGAGTTGGGGATTTGTCAATGACCACTGTCCGCTGAATACTTCATGAACAGAAATAAAGAGGCGCACTGCAAGATGCAAACCGCAGGTTAACTGCAAAAATAGGATGTCCAGGTTACAGTTTGCCAAGCAATACTTAAAAGAGCAACCATAGTTCTGGAAAAAGGTTTTATGGACAGATGAGACAAAGATTAACTAATATCAGAGTAATGGCAAGAGCAAAGTATGGAGGAGAGAAGGAACTGCCCAAGATCCAAAGCATACCACCTCATCTGTGAAACATGGTGGTGGGGTTGTTATGGCCTGGGCATGTATGGCTGCTGAAGGTACTGGGTCACTTATCTTCATTGATGACACAACTGCTGATGGTAGTAGCATAATGAATTCTGAAATGTATAGACACATCCTATCTGCTCAAGTTCAAACAAATGCCTCAAAACGCATTTGCCGATGATTCATTCTACAGCAAAATAATGATCCCAAACATACTGCTAAAGCAACAAAGGAGTTTTTCAAAGCTAAAAAATGGTTAATTCTTGAGTGGCCAAGTCAATCACCCGATCTGAACCCAATTGAGCATGCCTTTTATATGCTGAAGAGAAAACTGGGGACTACCCCCCAAAACAAGCAAAATCTAAAGATGGCTGCAATACAGGCCTGGCAGAGCATCACCAGAGAAGACACTAAATATTTTCTGAAAACGGTCTGAAGAAAGGTTTTGGCCTAAAACGTTGCCTAATTCCTTGGCTCCATAGATGCTGCCTCACCCGCTGAGTTTCTCCAGCATTTTTGTCTACCTTCGATTTTCCAGCATCTGCAGTTCCTTCTTAAACAAAATACTAAATATGACTACTTTAATTTACATGACATTGCTGTTAATAGGTTAATTGGCTTTGGGGAAATATTTTAATTGGTCCAGTGTGCAGGATAGTGCTAGTGTACGTGGTGATCGCTAGTTGGCGAGCACTTGGTGCGCTGAAGGAGCCAGTTCTTGGACGCTATCTCTAAAGAAAAGTAAAAACTAAACTGCCTCTGCCCCATCCTCCTCTGTGCTGCTACTGTATAAACCGACAATCTTTCCTCTTCTGCTCAGTCCTGTGATTATCAGGATGCATCACTGCTTGTTTTGGGAACAGCTCCACCCAAGAAATTGCAGCGAATTCTTGACGCAGCCCAGACCATCACGCAAATCAAGCTCCCTTCCATGAACGGCACTTATATCTCGCGGTGCCTCGGCAAGGTCAGCAGCATAATCAAGGAAAAGTCACACCCTGGCCTTCCCTCACCCATCGGGCAAAATGTATAGAAGTGTAAAAACACACACCACCAGAATCAGGGACAGTTTTTTCCCCGCTGTTATCAGGCAACTGAATCATCCTACCACAACTAGTGGGCAGTGCTGAACTACCTCTTCGGTGACCCTCCACTATCCTTGATCAGACTTTGCTGGCTTTACCTTCCACTAAATGTTATTCCCTTATCATGTATCTATACAATGTAAATGGATCGATTTTAATCATGTATTGTCTTTCTGCTGACTGGATAGCATGCAACAAAAGCTTTTCACTGTACCTGACAATACGTGACAATAAACTAAACTGAACTGAGTGAGGGTCTTGACCCGAAAGGTTGCCGTACTGCTTGACCGGCTTAGCTCTTCAAGCTTTCAGTTTTTCTCTTAAATTTCAGCATCTGCGGCATCCTTTGTCTGCAGCCAAATATGAAACATTGCCTCAAGCAGCAAGGGCTTGCCATGCGTGAGAATGCCTCTCGTTTTAGCACAGAGACATTTTATTTCTATGTTTATGTTCGTTAATAGACAAGGTCCACTTACTTGCATGAAAGGATACTTCTCCAACCTTTCCATTAAGATGGGCAGAATGACTAGAAACAAGAGAAAGAGATGAGAAAATGTCAAACACCTTAATTTTGCACAGGGCATGGGTTTTAGCTTCTGCAAGCTAGCACATCAAGTAAAAGCAAGTATTCAGAATAGCAATCAAAGTTCATGACTTTACACAAAGGGTGGTGGGTATATGAACGAGCTGCTGGAGGAGGTAGTTCAGGCAGATACCATCATTACATTTAAGAGACATTGGACAAGTACAACGATAGGACTGGTTTGGGCAGTTATGGGCCACGCGCAGGCAGTTTGGACTAATGTGGATGGGGCATGTTGGTCGGCGTGGGCAAGTTGGGCCGAAGGGCCTGTTTCCACGCTGCATCACTCTATATTGCTACACCAGGGATGCTGGCCTTCATTGAAAGCAACTGGAGTAATCAGAACCAAATGCTAACCCTCCTCCACTATTGCATTGGTGTCAGTTTTTGAAGTCCAAAATATAAGACGTTCTCTTCGGAAACATAGAACAAAAAACTGCAAGGATGGGAGCAGGCTAGGAATACTTAACGTAACCTCTTCCCATGAGGTCGCTGTACCATGGGAGGGCCAATGCTGTCATATTCAATTTTCCCTTGCGTGGATCACTAGTTCCTTGTTAGAGGATGGAAACTACAAGGGAACTAGGGACACTGAGATCTATTGTAAAGGCCGTACCATAAACCCGACAGAGAGATCAGAAAATGACTCAGCAACCTTCTGAGTCTGCAGGATTTCCATTCTATTAAACTAAATAATTGCAAAGAGCATTATTAATTCCCCAGTGATGAAGAGCAGCAATTCTCAGCAGATCACGCTTTCCATTACGGGCCAAGAACCATGAAGTCAAGTTGCAGAAAAATAAAACAGATCAATTATAGTTCAGCAGAGGGAAACACAAGCATCAGAAATAAAACACTGAGGGTCAGAAGAGAATACAGGAACTCCCAGAAAAATTAAAAGAAAATGCAAGATTATTTCATACACCGTTCTTACACGTTTGTTTAGTTTAGAGATACAGCACGGAAACAGGCCCTTCAGCCCACCGAGTCCGCGCCGACCAGCGATCACCCGGAATGACATTAGCACTATCCAAACACACCCATTTTACAATTAACCTACAAACTTGCACGTCTTGGGAATGTGAGAGGAAACTGGAGCACCTGGACAAAAACCCACATGGTCACAGGGAGAATGTACAAACTCCGTACAGACAGCACGTCTAGTCAGGATTGAACCCGAGTTTCCGGCGCTGTAAGACCTTTATTCCAACCATCTGCCTGTCAAGACCTATTACATGCCATGCTTCGTCCAGCCTCTCCCATTTTCCAGCTGTCTTCTCTCCCCCACAACAATCACTCATAAACCTTGGAACCAATCCTTGGAATTTAGAAATGTTTTTCAAAGCCTTGCCTGCTTTGCCCAGTCTTCCGTGTCCCTTTTAGGTCATCCCAAGACATTTTACTGCTAATGTAAGCCATGGCCATTGTGCAATGTAGGAGATGTGTTGGGTCATTCATGTACAGCAGTGTGATAATGACCAGATAATCTGGTTAGTGATGCTGTGAGAGACAGATATTGAGACAGTCTGGAGACATTGCTGGTGCTCTTGGAACTATTATTATATGATCTTTAGTGCCCAACCAAACCAGATGGGCCCTCCTAACGAGGCGGCACAGTGACTCAGCATAGAGTTGCTGCCGTATAGTGCCAGAGACCCGGGTTTGATCCTGACTATGGGTCCTGTCTGTACGCAGTTTCTCCCCGTGACCCTGTGGGTTTACCCCAGAAGCTCCCGTTTCCTCCCACACTCCAAAGACATACAAGTTTACAGATTAATAGGCCACTGTAAATTACCACTAGTACGTAAGGGGTGAGTACAAATGTGAGATAACATAGAACTAGTGTGAATGGGTGATCAATGGTCATTGTGGACTCGAAGATAGACACAAAAAGCTGGAGTAACTCAGCGGGACAGGCAGCATCTCTAGAGACACGTCTGCTCCACATTTCGTCATTGTGGACTCGGTGGGCTTATGGAGCTGTTTCCATGCTGTGTATTTCAATCAAAGACATGCAGGATTTGTAGGTTAATTGGCTTCTGTAAATTGCCCTCTTGGATAGAACTGATGTATGGTAATCGTTGGTTGGCACAGACTCGGTGGGCCAAAGGATCGGTTTCCCCACTCTATCTCGAAACTGTAATCAACCATGTATTGTCATGTATACATCATAATTATCATGTCTTGGCTTTGCGCTGACTGGTTAGCACGTAACAAAAGCTTTGCGCTGCACCTCAGTACACGTGACAATAAACCAAACCCAAACTCAACGAAAGTGCGGCGCAGATAACCAACTGTGCGCATCGGATGGATCAGCAGCATTTTCCCGTCTCAGTGCTTGATGAAACAGTTTACACCAATACACTTAGCTCCAGAGTGACTAAATGATTATTTCTAGAGACAAAGCCTGGTGTCTGCCTGGCAACACCTATAGATCCCGTCTGACGAGAGTCACAGCGTGATCAGCAACACCTGGGTGCGGCTCAACTTGTTTGAACAATGCTCCTTAAAAAACACTCTTGTCCTTCCCTGCGGGCTTGGATAATTTGCCTCATAATCAGACAGCCCCCAAAAAAAACACAAATCTCCCGAGATATAGTCCATGGTGTCATGGTTACGGCAGCTGTTGCTGTAAAACGTTTTATCTACGTAATCACTGGGAGGAAATGTGTGTTTAGGTTCTTGCCAAAGGCAGAACCAATCATCAGATGTCTCAGCCACTGTAAGAAAGGCCCAACGAGCAGAGAACAGAAGGGACATGTAGACGCAAGGAACTGCAGATGGTGGTTTACAAGACACCAAAGTGCTAGAGTAACTCAGCAGGTCAGGTGACATCTCTGGAGAACATGAATAGGTGACGTTTTGGGTCAGGTCTAACAAGGACTAAATTGTCCGGAGCCGAAACATCACCTATCCATCCGAAACAACAAACTGCAGATGCTAATTTATACCAAGGATAGACACAATGTGCAAGAGCAACTCAGCAGGTCAGGCAGCAATCTCTGGGGGAAATGGAGAGGTGACGTGTTGGGTCCGCATTCTTCTTCAAACTACTATCCATGTTCTCCAGAGATGTTGCCCGATCTACTGAGTTACAGAAGAGACAAGTTCCGGTCTTTTCCCTGCCCTCTCAAGTGCCAGTGCAAAGGAGGCGAAGTGTTGCAAATATCTTTCACCAGAGGCCTGGTCTCCCAGCCGAGCGAGATGTCCATCAGGGAATGTTGCCGACTGGCCCGCTCCAGACTGCAGGAGTACGTGCTGAGCGACGCACTGAAGCTCGGTGCAGACAACGCCAAGGTTCAGTGGGGGAGAACCACAGTGTAGGTTAACCTGGCTATTACACAGAAAGACACAAAGTGCTGGAATAACGCAGCAGATCAGGCAACATCTCTGGAGAACATGAACGTTGCCGGTCCCTGTTATGTTCTGGCCATTTCTCGGCTCCCCCCCCCTCCCCCCAGTTATTACTGAGAACAAAGGCTTTCCAAAGATCAGCACCAAAAACACCAAGGGTGGCATGGTGGAGCAGGACCAGAGATCTGGGTTTGATCCTGCTTACAGGCGCTCTCTGTACGGAGTTTGTACGTTCTCCCCGTGACCACGTGGGTTTTCGCCAGGTGCTCCGATTTCCTCCCACACTCCAAAGACGTCCAGGTTTGCAGGTCAATTGGTTTCATAAAAGATTGTAAATTGTCCCCAGTGTGCAGGATAATGTTGGTCTCGGAGATAGCTGGTCGGCGCGGACTCTGTTTCTGTGCTGTATCTCTAAACTAAACTAAACTCTTGGGGGAAAGCACAAGGCCATCTGTGGCCAGAAATATTCTGGGCATGAGGCCAGATTCACCTGTTTTATAAACAGAGCTTTTGTCTGGAGCACTCAACTCCGAGGAGGATATGACATTTTTTTAGAAAGAAGGTTTTATAGTTAAGAATGCAATCCATTGTTGAGATCACTTTGAGCTCAAAGGTCCCTTCCATTCTTTCCGCATGCTAGTTATAATTGCTGTCAGGCACACAAATCTCCCTCACATATGATTAAACTAGAAGAACAGCTTTATTTGGAAGGCCATAAACCTTATTAAAAATATCTACAAAGTATGCAAGTGACAGGTGGATAGGTACAAAATGGTGGAGTAACTCAGCGGGCCAGGCAGCATCTCTAGATAAAAAGGATGGGTGAATTTTTGGCTCTTCTTTGGTTCTCCAGAGATGCTGCCTGACCTGCTGAGTTACTCCTGCACCTTTTGTCTATCTTTGGTATAAACCAGCATCTGCAGTTCCTCATTTATATACTAAGTGATAGGTGAATACAGGTGAAAGAGGTTTTTGTTTGGCAGATGACTGGATAAAGGGCAGAGATGAAAAGACAAAACGTGTGAGAAAAGGAGATAAGGATAGAAATTGCATGCAATGTGAAGCCGGAAGGAATATAGGTGGGAGGAGGTGAAGGGAAATGGAAAGTGATAGGTGGATACAGATAGAGGGGGTTCTCTGTCATGGTCACGTTATATTCCATTGACTTTCTCAAACGTGGAGCATTGGGTTAAAGCATCAGGAAGTCATGATCTAGGAGCATTGGGTCAATAGACAATAGGTGCAGGAGTAGGCCGTTAGGCCCTTTGAGCCAGCACCGCCATTCAATGTGATCATGGCTGATCATCCCCAATCAGTACCCTGTTCCTGCCTTCTCCCCATATCCTCACTATCTTTAAGAGCCCTATCTAGCTCTCTCTTGAAAGTATCCAGAGAAGCATCAGGAGTCATGATCTAGGAGATTTTAGTTAGGCTACATTTGGAATGTTGCATGTATTTCTAGCCATCCCTTTACAGGAAGGATGAAAAGAGAGGGAGGATATAGAGAGAGGGTCCAGAAGTGGTTTATCTGCATATCTGCCTGCATTAGGCGAGATTGGACAAACTTGGATAGTTTTCTCTATCCAATTAAGAAGCATAGATAGGGTAAACAGTCAGAACTTTTTTCCCAGGGTGGAAAATGTCAAAGACTAGAGGGCATGGTTTTTAAGGTAAGAGAGGAAAATTTATAAGAGGTATGCAAGGCAAGTTTTATTTTTACACAGAGGGTGGTGGGCATCTGGAATGTACAGTCAAGGGTGTTGGTGGAGGCAGATACGTAGAGAGCATTTCAGAGGCTTTTAGATGCGCACATGGATGTGCAGAGGAATGGAGGGATATGGATAAAAATTTGTGTATCTTGGCTTGAAGTGCAGAAGGAGTCCATATTTTGCATCAAGCTGCCCGCATTTCATTTATTTTACACCAAGGGGTCAGCAGACAAATGATCAGGTTTATTAAAGTTCAATTTCACATTGAGATCTAAACTCATGGGTTACTACCCTTGCATTTGCCAAACTCCTTGGGCACTTTTGCAAGGTACTGCAGAATGACAAACAGCCAAGGAATGGCGACCACCTAGTATCCATGTCAGCAGCAGGGCAGAGAAAAGTGTAAGTGTAAAAGGCAGCTAACAATAATTTTTTTTTAAAGTATTTGTACAAATGCACAAACCTTAAGCTCATAAAACAACCCGAGCTATGAACCAACATGAGGATCCAAGCCGAATGGAGCTAAACCAGAAACGATGAGGTATTAGCAGCAACCCAAACATTTAATACTCTAAAGGAATAGATGAGGGAAACTCAGGTTGGGTCACAATGAATGGATGCTATTAAAGGACTCACAATAGTCAATTGCTTGCACATAATTACATACCATTGCATCAGCAAATTTGTAGAAGCATCCAAACGGATAGTCACATTCCAGATTTAGAAGTGGTGCAAGAAGGTTTAACTCTGAGGAGGTCAGGCAATAAAAGCAGGAGTGTTGAATAAGTACACAAATAAGAGTGGACCAATGGCAGTAGAGAGCTTTATCTCACAACAAAATAGTCTGCCATCTTGATCCATGATCTCATCTGCAGACAATCTTTTTAACTAACCAAAGATGGTTCTGAGCTAACTACAGATTTGAATGGTGTTTATTTAGATACTTACTCATTCCTGGAGCGGCCATGGTAACTCTAGAGATCACCACTTGCGTGATACCCTTTATAGCTGCAATCTGAAACACAAACATACGCTTAACACGGGCACATCCGAGGGGGAGGGATCATTTAGCAGGATTTACATTTCATTTGTAACCCCCAAGCCATCGTTTACCAACAATTGCCCAAAGGTTTAGAAACATAGTAAATAGGTGCAGGAGTAGGCCATTCAGCCCTCGAGCCAGCACCGCCATTCAATATGATCATGGCTGATTATCCAAAATCAGTGCCCCATTCCAGCTTTTTCCCCCATATCCCTCGATTCTCTTAGCCCCAAGAACTAAATCTAACTCTCTCTTGAAAACATCCAGTGAATTGGCCTCCCCTGCCTTCTGTGGCAGAGAATTCCACAGATTCACAACTCTCTGGGTGAAAAGGTTTTTCCTCATCTCAGTCCTAAATGGCATACCCTTTATTCTTAAACTGTGACCCCTGGTTCTGGACTCCAACATCGGGAACATTATTCCTGCATCTACTCTGTCCAATCCTCTAAGACAGGGGTTCCCAACCTTTTTTGTCCAGTTTACCCCTGGCAGCTTTAATAGCACATAACAAGGTTATTTCACTTATTTATGAACTAATGATGAACAGATACCGGTATACCAGAACCAAACACAGTCAGTCAATGAGAAAAAATATGTATAAATCCATAATCAACAAATTTACCCCCTGGGGGTAAATTTACCCCAGGTTGGGAACCCTTGCTCTAAGAATTTTATTAAGGTTTACATTAAGGATTACATGGTTTTACCTTCAAGCAAGCGAACCAGCCGAACATTGAAAAAGGATTGCCAGAGTTAACTCTATGAACATTAACATTACATGACGTAATACAACATGAAAATATATAAAGAGCTTTAACTTTTGCCTCAGACACACAGTGGGCAACTTATAATAAGGAGAAATCATCAACAGTATGGGAACAGCTTTAAGGCGAGCGTGGGTAAAGTTTAAAGGAGATGTGCGAGGCAACTATTTTTTTTACACATAGGGTAGTGAGTGCCAGCCAAGGGTGCTGGTTGTGGCAGATATGATAGTGGCATTTAAAAGGCTTTTGGATTGACACATAGATATGCAAGGAATGGCTTGTGCAGGTTGATAAGGGATGTTTTGGCTTCATTTCTGGCACATACATTGTGGACCAAAGGGCGTGTTTTAGTTCTATTTTCTCACAGCATCCACGCCCAGGTGTTTGTTTTCTAATTAAGGAAGTAGCTTGTATATCTTGAGACACTAGACAAATATAAGAAAAGTAGAACCTGGATTCTGCATGTTCTGTCATATTGAGATGAATAAAGTCTTTGACGCCAGATTTAACTAGTTTTGAGATACAGCATGGAAACAGGCCCTTCAGCCCACCGAGACAAGGCCGACCATCAATCATCACCCCTTCACAATAATTTATGTTATCCCACTTTCTCATCCACTCCCTACACATTGGGTGCAATTTTACATATAACCTACAAACGCACACGTCTTTAGGATGTCTGGGGGGAAACTGGAGCACCCAGCGGAAACCCACGTAGTCACAGGGAGAATATACAAACTCCACACAGATAGCAATCTAGGGAAGCACCTTTAACCTTTGGACATCGGCTTAAGTTGACTTTAGAGAAACAGTTTGGAAACAGGCCCTTCTGCCCAGTGCCGACCAGCGATCGCCCTGTATACTAGCACAATCCTACGCACTAGGGACAATTTACCATGTTACTGAAGCCAATATACCTACAAAACTGGTATTTATTTGGTGTAGGAAAAAACTGGAGCACCCAGAGAAAACCCTCGCGGTCACAGGGAGACCGGTACCATTCTACTGTTTTTTTTTTTTAAATTGCTGTTTTTTTTCTTCCCTTTTCTTTCCTCCCACAATATGTAATATGTAAAAGAATATGTGATTCTGTTCCATTCTGTTTGTAGTTTGTTTTTTGCACAAAGTACGCTGGCATTGCCACTTTTCATTTCACTGCACATCTCGTATGTGTATGTACATGAATGTACAAACTCTGTACAGACGGCACCCGTAGTCAGGATCGAACCCAGGTCTCTGGCGCTGTAAGACAGCAACTTTACTGCTGCTCCACCACGCCACACTGTGTTTTAATTTATAATCTCTTCCCAAATTAAATGCAATGACTGTAATTCATATTTGAATCACGAAAAGATAATTATACTTGCTTTTCCCTGAAAGCAACCCAGATACCACGATCCACTTGGTTTTGCACGTGATTGAGGGTTGAAAAGCAGAGTATAGGAACAGTCTGATGCGCCGCCTAGTGGCTATCCTTGAAAATAACAGGGATATCTTTTTCAACAGAAAACACAAGACCTTGAGTAATTCACCCAGCAGGTAAGGCAGCATCTCTGAAGAGCAAGGATAGGTGAGGTTTTGGTTCGGAACCCTCCGTTAGACTGATTACAACAGGCAGGAGAAAGCTGGAAGAGAGGTGGGGACAGGACAAGGCCAGGCAAATGATAGGTGGAATAAAAAGACACAAAGCGCTAGAGTAAGTAAACAGGTTAGGCAGCAACTCTGGAGGACATGGAAAGTTGATGTTTCTGGTCAGGACCCTGAAGAAGATCCCAGGTTTGTCCAGGGATGCTGCCTGATCTTTGTGTCTTTTTTAACACCTATCACTTACCTGGCTTCGTCCCGCCCCCACTTCTCTTCCAGCTTTTTCCTCTACAATCAGTCCAAAGGAGGGTTCCCACCCAAAATATCGCCAATCCATGTTCTCCAGAGATGCTGCTTGACCCGCTGAGTTACTGCAGCACTTTGTGTTTTTTGTTCAAGATTCTAGTATCTGCAGTCCTTTGTCTCGACTTTTCTTTTGGAGATGCAGCGCAGAAACAGGCCCTTTGGCCCACTGAGTCCGCGCTGGCCAGCGATCTCCTCGTACACCAGCATTATCCCACGTACTAGGGACAATTTTACAACTTACCAAAGCCAATTAACCTACAAACCTGCACGTCTTTGGAGAGTGGGAGGAAACTGGGGCACCCGGAAAAACCCACGCGGTCACAGGGAGAACGTACAAACTCCATACAGACAGCATCTGTAGTCAGGATCAAACATCGGTCTCTTGCGTTGTAAGGCAGCAACTCTACCGCTGCGCAATGGCGCACAGTAGAGATATCTAGTGATTTTTTAAATGGTGTAACCATATGCTGGTTCTTTCTGTGCTCCCCAGAGAGGCTGCTTGTCAGGCGGTCCGAGGCCCTCAGTAGGGTAGCATATTTGTGGTGTGACTTGAGCAACTCACGTGACCCTTTAGACTTGGTGATGTTCTCATGCTAATACATTTGCTGATTTCCCAGATCGTATACCCGAGGCCAATTGAAATAGCTCATTGTTTGCTCTGTCAGTGACACATCAGTAATCATGTGTGGCAAGGGACTTCACCGAGCATTGCCAAAGGTCCAAATTACCTTGTATTTTCTGCAAAGTCATACAGTCAAAACAGGCCTTTGGCCCAACTTGCCCACACAGACCTACATGCCCCATCTACACTAGTCCCACTTGCCTGCGTTCGGCCCATATCCTCTGAACCTGTCCAATCCATGGACCTGTCTAAATGTTTCTTAAACGTTGAGATGGTCCCTGCCTCAACTACCTCCTCTGGCAGCTCGTTCCATGCACCCACCACCTTTAAATCCAGAGAACCGGAACATTAGGGGATAGAAATTATGCTACAGCATAACTTAGTTAGTTTATTATATTGTTTACAGAGTAATATGTTTACGTACTATATTTACATATTCTGTTGTGCTATTTTCTGTTGTTCATTTTCTGTCTAGGACGTATGGCAATAAAACACTCTTGAGCTGTACAAAGTTAGACCATTCACTCAAGGGGTGGTGACTGTATGGAACAAGCGACCAGGGTAGGTAGTTGAGGCAGGCACTGTAGCAGGATTGAAAAGACATTTGGACAGGTACATGGATAGGAGAGGATTAAAGGGATATGGGCTAAATACAGGCCAAATGGGACTGGCTTAGATGGGGTATCTTGGTCGGCATAGTCGAGTTGGACTGATGGGCCTGTTTCTGTGCGGTATGACTCTAACAACCTTTCAGCCATGTAATCACGTGTGGTTTGACTCTAGGACTCTATCTGGAACTCGTGCAGCGGTTCTAGTCACCACACCTCAGATAGAATCTAATATCCTTGAAGGAGGAGCAGAACAAATTTGGTCAAACTGTACCCAGTCTTAAAGGATTGGTGAGACATTGTGGGCCTAAGGGTATGTTCCCATTCACTACTGTTCCATCCATCTTAGATTACAGTGGAAGCAGGCCCTTCAGTCCACCAGGTCTGTACCGACCAACAATCACCCATACACTAGCACAATCCTACACACCAGGAACAATTTTATACCGAAGCCAAATTAACCTACAAACCTGTACGTCTTTGGGGTGCGGGAGGAAACTGGAGCTCCTGGGGAAAACCCAAGTGCTCACGGGAAGAATGGACAAAGTCCGTACAAACAGAAACCCGTAGTCAGAATCAAACCTGGATCTCTGGCGCTGCAAGACAGCAACTCTACCGCTGCGTCACTGTGCCACTATGGTTAAATTGTGGAGTAGTTGAGCAATCTGTAGATGTATTAACTTGAATTTAAATGATCACGGCTGGTTTAATTGAAGTAAGAAGGGGAGAGTGGGGAGAGAAAAGATTGAGCAAATTGAGCAAATGCCCATTCAGATTTGCAGCAGGTAACGCTCATCTGGGCAAAAGGAGGCAGATTTGGAAACTTTCTAAACCACAAATAGCAATTAATGGCAGGGACGACAGGACGAAACTTCCCTATCTTTTGAGGTAGAAGTCAAATATCCAACATCTTTATTTAAAGAGAAGTTTTTCCAGCCACAACCTGCCTCTGTCGTCCAACACATTAGCCAAAGGGTCAGTTGCCGTGTACTACTGTATACTGAACACTACTTGTGTACTGCCGAGGCGAGGTCTGCTGCATGATTTACACGGGTTGAAAGCAAATCAAAGCATTTCACTGCACCTCGGCACACGTGACAATAAAGCATTATTGAATCACTGAAATCCATGTGTGGAAAATCTTCCAAACCATGCCAACATACTTATTAAAATGTCTTATAGCATTTAAATTACAAAAAAACATACAAACAATGGATGAGGCACAAAATTGCAGCATTCAAAGAAGATTTTTTCACTGTCTACTCCAGCCCATTTAATTAGTTGATAAAACAGCATCCAGTGTGAAAACATTTCTGCCTTGTTTTATCATCATCTTACTAAAGTGCATATTTACCCTGGATTCTCCCAGCTTATTCTCATTTTCATCAGTCACGGCGATTCCACTTATAATTTCCCTAAAATATAGAAGAATGAATACGACACGGTGAACACTAACTGCTGTGTTAAGTGCATCAACTTGATTCTTCAATGGTTGGCAGAATAACAAATAATCTCCCAGTGGCTGAAGGCCATTAATTGTATTGATTGATTGTAAATTGAAAACCTTGCCTCCCTGTCGCAATTCCCCACCTTCCCAATTGATGCTGCTTCACACTTTACAGATGCAGTGTGGAAACAGGCCCTTCAGACCATGGAGTCCATGCTGACCAGCTACAAGTGGAGTAGCAGGCAGTGAAGAAAGCAAATGGCATGTTGGCCTTTATAACAAGAGGAGCAAAGAGGTCCTTCTGCAGTTGTACAGAGCCCTAGTGAGACCACACCTGGAGTATTGTGTGCAGTTTTGGTCCCCTAATTTGAGGAAGGGCATTCTTGCTATTGAGGGAGTGCAGCGTAGGTTTACACGGTTGATTCCCGGGATGGCAGGACTGTCATATGCTGAGAGAATGGAGCGGCTGGGCTTGTACATTCTGGAGTTTAGAAAGATGAGAGGGGATCTTATTGAAACATATAAGATTGTTAGGGGTTTGGACACGGTAGAGGCAGGAAACATGTTCCCGATGTTGGGGGAGTCCAGAACCAGGGGCCACAGTTTAAGAATAAGGGGTAAGCCATTTAGAATGGAGACAAGTAAACACTTTTTCTCACAGGGAGTGGTGAGTCTGTGGAATTCTCTGCCTCAGAGCACGGTGGAGGCCAGTTCTCTGGATACTTACAAGAGAGAGCTATATAGGGCTCTTAAAGATAGCGGAGTCAGGGGATATGGGGAGAAGGCAGGAACCGGGTACTGATTGGGGATGATCACATTGAATGATGGTGCTGGCTCGAAGGGCCGAATGGCCTACTCCTGCACCTATTGTCTATTGTCTATAAGAAGCAATTCCTCAGTCGTGCCCTTATGTACCTTCTGCCCAAAGAGAGAGGGAAGAAAAGGGAATGGCCGAGGTGATAAAGGTCCTTGATTATGTTTAGGAAGGAACTGCAGATGCTCATTTAAACAGAAGATAGACACAAAAAGCTGGAGTAACTCAGGGGTCAGACAGCATGTCTGGGGAAAAGGAATAGGTGACATGGAGAAAGGTCTCGTCCTGAAACGTCACCTATTCCTTTTCTACAAATATTCTGTCTGACCCGCTGAGTTACTCCAGCTTTTTGTGTTTATCCTTGATTATGTTGTCTGCTTTCCCAACGCAGTGGGGAAGTATAGATGGAGTCAATGGGGATGTGGGGGAGGCCTGTTTATGTGATGGTCTGGGCTGAAAAGTTGGTTGCTTTCTGGCAGAGTAAAGGGATATCAGCGACCCATTTTCAGCTACAAGCTTAATTTATTACCCAGCGTTGGACCCCACTCATTGTCGGGACATCTGTACAGATGTTTGGTGAGGGGAAGAACAGGTTAAGCTGTCTCATTAGATAGTCCTCTGACAGAGAGCCTCAGCCTTGTCGCTAAGGGTGACTGTTGGAACAAGGTAAGGCAGAGGTTGGACTGCTCCATGACACATACCAGCGCGGCACAGCGGTGCAGCGGTAGATGTGCTGCCTTACATCGCCAGAGACCCAGGTTCGATCCTGTGTGTTGTCTGTATGGAGTTTTTACATTCTCCCTGTGACCACTTGGGTTTTCTCCGGGTGCTCCAGTTTCCAATTGCAAGCTACCCGAGCAAGAGATGCTGTTCCTCCGATTTGCGTGTTGCCTCACTCTGGCAATGGAGGAGGCTCAGACTCAGATACGTTAGTATGGGAAGGGGAGTAAAAACGATTAGCAACCGAAAGATGCTGAACTCAACGGGACAGGCAACATCCCTGGAGGACATAGACAGGGGACGTTTCGGATCGGGACTCTTCTTCAGACTCCTTTCGGGAACTCAACCCGAAACGTCACTTGTCCATGTCCTCCATAGATGCTGCCTGATCTGCTGAATTACTCCAGTACTGTTCTACACAAGATTCCAGCATTTGTGACACAATGATTTTTACTGGATTTTAAACACGGGTTGGGTATGGCACCGTGCTGCTTCTATTTTCTTTAGATTGTAGTGAAAATGTGCTGCCCTTTCAGTTGCTTCAGCTTTTGCTGCACCTTTAAAAACCATGGAATTCCTAATCTCCTCCAATCTTTCCTCCACCTTAGGGGACCAGAGGCTTTCAATATTCAAGGCTGGCGAGGACAAAAAGTAAACTCTAGATTTTTCTTCAGATTAATGAAGCCCTTTGAAGGTCCTCCGACAAACTTTTGTAGCTTGACATTTAATAACCAAAAACTAAGTGGATGAAAGATGAAATAATTGTTTTTTTTTAAATTGGACTTACTGCTGTCTCATCATTGGAATGTTTACGCAGTTAGCAGCTGCCACGGCAACAAAGGGGACCCAACGGGCCAATAGGGGTGGAGCTTTCTGGGGAGAGAGAATGAGAAAGAAAACAGAGCAATCAATCAATCAAGAAAACAATCTCTTCAGTTGGCCGTCCAGAGTAACAATGAGTTCGTTTGTTCAGCTGAAAAATAATGAGGTGAAGGAATGAGCCAGATCACACAGCAGAGGAATGGAATGCAGAGAACAGAAGTTGGGACAGCCCTGATGGTACTGAGCTTCCTACCTGGCCCCTCAGTTCAAGTGGGAAACACTTCCTATCTGGCCCCTCAGCTCTTGTGGGCTGCACTTCCTAGCCTGCCCTTTAGCTTGAGTGCATATCACTTCCTACCTGGTCCCTCAGCTTTGGACTTTAGAGATACAGCACGGAAACATGCTGTTCGGCACACCGAGTCTGCACTGACCAGCAATCACCCCATACACTAGCACGATCCTACACACTAGGGACAATTTACAATTTTACTGATGTCAATTGACCTACAAAACTGTACGTCTTTGGAATGTCAAGGAAAGCAGAGCACCCGGAGAAAGGCCACGCGGTCAGAGGGACAATGTATAAATTCGGTGCAGACAGCTCCCTTAGTCAGTATCGAACCCAGGTCTCTGCCACTGTGAGGTAGCAACTCTAAAAGCAATAGATAAATAAAATTTCAAATCCAGTCAATTTTACTTGCATGTTTCCATTGGTGTTATTCTGGAACACAATGTCTTTGGCTCTTTTGTGTGGCGCAGTTAGTAGAGCTGTTGCCTCCTAACGCCAGAGAACCGCGTTCAATCCTGACCTCGGATGCTGCCTGCGTGAAGTTTGCACGGTCCCCCTATTAAACATTACAACCTCCAAATAAGCTCTGGACTACATACACTATTACTATTATTGTTCCTTTGTTATGTACACGTGTGTATGTGCGTGTATATATATATATATAGTTCAGTTCAGTTTTATTTGTCATATGTAGGTTAACACAGGGTCAACGGTACAATGAAATATTTTTGACAAGACAACGGGTCACCTCAGCAATGATATTACAAGAATAAAATTAAGGTAAAAAAAAAAACATAAGAGTGACATTGGTACATAAAAGACAATAATAAATAAAATAATCAACATATATGATGTGTTTATGAGTTCAGACGCCTGATGGCATGATGATAAAAACTGTTCTTAAGTCTGGTGGTGCGTGCAGCCATGCTCCTATATCGTCTGCCTGACGGCAACAAGGAGAGCGGTCTGCATGCTGGGTGCCTGTGGTCCTTGATGATGCTGTGTGCCTTCCGCAGACACCGCCGGTGGAAAATGTCCTGTATGGCAGGGAGACAGTTGCCAGTGATGTGCTGTGCCGCCACCACCACTCTCTGTAGTGATTTGCGGCTGTGGGCAGAAGAGTTCCCGTACCAGACTGTGATGCAGCCCGTCAGCAGACTCTCGATGGTGCAACCGGAGAAGTTTGTGAGGATGCTGGCGTTCATGCCAAACGTCCTCATTCCTCTCAAGAAAAAGAGCCGCTGGCGGGCTTTCTTAGTTACTGTGTCCGTGTGCAGTGTCCAAGAGAGGTCCTCAGTGACGTGCACACCGAGGAACTTGAAGCTGCTGACCCTTTCAACCTCAGCATCACCGATGTGGATGGGGAGGTGTCCACTCCCCTGCTGTCTCCTGTAGTCCACGGTCATCTCTTTAGTTTTGCTGACATTGAGAGAGAGGTTATTTTCCTGGCACCAGCTGTTTTGTGCCTTTACCTCCTCTCTATAGGCCGTCTCATTATTGTCTGTGATGAGGCCCAGGATGGTCGTGTCGTCAGCAAACTATATTTGCACGGTCTCCCTATTAAACATTACAGCCACCAAAGAAGCTCTGACCTACATACACTATTACTATTATTGTTCGTTTTTTATGTATACGTATATGTGCGTGTATGTGTGTGGGGGTATGTATATGTGTGCGTGTATGTATATGTACGTATATGTGCGTGTATGTGTGTGGGGGTATGTATATGCGTGCGTGTATGTATATGTACGTATATGTGCGTGTATGTGTGTGGGGGTATGTATATGCGTGCGTGTATGTATATGTACGTATATGTGCGTGTATGTGTGTGGGGGTATGTATATGCGTGCGTGTATGTATATGTACGTATATGTGCGTGTATGTGTGTGGGGGTATGTATATGTGTGCGTGTATGTATATGTACGTATATGTGCATGTATGTGTGTGGGGGTATGTATATATACACACATTGAACTATTTTTTCTCATTTATCATATTGTTTACAGTGTACTGTGCTTGCGTATTCTGTCGTGGTGCTGCGAGTAAGAATGTCATTGTTCTATCTTAGACATATGACAATAAAACATTCTTAACCACATGCGTTTCCTCCGTGTGTTCTGGTTTCCACCCACTTCCCAAAGACGTGCGAGTTTGTGAGTTAATAAGCCATCTGTAAATTGCCCCTGGTGTCTAGGTAGTGAGCACGAAAGTCGGATAGCATAGAACTAGTGTGAATGGGCATTCGATGGTCAGTGGGGACTCAGTGGGCCAAAGGGCCTGGTTCCATGTCTAATTTTTCAATCAACCAATATTTTTAAGAATGTGTAGGCTCCATAAACCGCAGTGCAGGAAAAATCAAAGTCCATAGTTACACCCCACAGTTCGCATTGTATTGCACCTGAATTTCTATTTCTACACTATTGATGGATGAAGGAAAGATGAAAATCTATCATAGAATCAAACAGTGAGGAAATAGGCCCAACGCCACACTGACAAACACTAGTTCCACCTTCCTATATTTGGCCTATATATCCCTCTAAACCTATCCTATCCATGTACCTGTTTAAATGTTTCTTAAAAGTTGCGTTAGTACCTGCCACAACGACCTCCTCTGACAGCTCATTCCATACACTCACCACTCTGTGCAAAAAAGTTACCCCTCAGGTTTCTATTAAATCTTTCCCCCCCTCATCTTAAACCAAAGTCCTCTTGTTGTAGAAATCCCCTACTCTGGGCAAAAGACTCCATGCATTTAACTGATCTATTCCTCTCATAACCTTGTACACCTCAATAACATTATCATTCGTCCTCCCGCACTCCAAGGAATAAAGTCCTAAGCTGTTCAACCTCCTTCTATTGCTTAGGCCCACGGGTCCTGACAACATCCTCATAAATCTTCTCTGCATCCTTTCTAGCTTGATAACACTTTTCTTTTATCATTCTTTCAATGTTCTCAAGGCAAATTTCTAATGCCAAGTCATGACTGTACCTTTGTGTAGAGGTTCAATCCAACAGCAGTGGCCAGCGCAGTGCTGGTCGCAGTGAAGTATGCAACGCCTATTTGTCTAAACAAAGGGAAAGAAAGCTTGTTCAAAATGTACCTCATTTAAATATATATATTTCATCTTCCACACACATTTCCAACTCAGGCTTGTGCCACTACCAGCAAGGAACAGGCTGTGCATAACACACAAGGTCCATTTCACATCCATACTAGAGTCAATTTACAGAGGGCCAATTAACTTACAATCCCACACGTCTTTGGAATGTGGGAGAAAATAATATCGGGGGGGGTATGGACACAAAGTGCTGGAGTAACTCAGCAGGTCAAGCAGCATCTCTAGAAGAAAAGGAAGGGTGACGTTTCGGATTGGGACCTTTCTGCAGACCGACCACCGACACTGACCAGAAAGGTTTAGAAGGGTATGGGCCAAACTCAAGCAAATTAGACTAGTTTAATTGGCGCATCTCAGTCGACATGGACGAGTTAGGCTGAAGGGCCCATTTCCATTCTGTACGACTCCATAACCCCTGCAATACCTACCAAGTGGCCAAGTGAATTTAAAGCCAAGATAAGATCTATTTTAAGAACTTGAAACTTGAAGGCCACAAAATGGCGCCCTAAACGTGGCGAGTCATTGAAGTCTAATGCCTGAAAACTGTAACGTCTAGGTTCGGTAGCAGCTTCTCCCTTAAACCATCAGGCTATTAAACATGACAACCTGCATATAAGCTCTGAACTACATAGACTTGGGGCCACTATTTTTGCTTGTTTGTTTTATATATATATATATAACAAACAATATATATAGTGTTTATTATGGTGTTTACAGAGTGCTATATTTACATATGTTTGCAAGTAAGAATGTCATTTTCTGTTTCAGGACATATGACACTCTTAAAACATAAAAACACTTGACTCTTGGCTCATTAAAGTCTACTATACTTACACTACAATCATTGCACTATTGTGCTTATTTATGATTGTGCTAATGTCTCGTACGATTTCATGGAATTAATGTCAAAGAATTTCACAGTATCAAAGTACATGTGACAATAAATTACTATTGAACCATTGCAATGCAATGAAGAATGGGCACTAATTATCTGTCTGTCTGTAGATGAGGCCACCCAAGAGAGTAGGAAAGGGAAGAAAACATCGCAACACTCGTTTAATTTGACAAAGAACAGGACAGCTGTGCTGAAAAAATCCAAAACTGAGCTGCCAAGTCCAATAATAGCAGCGCAAGATGTCCCATTTTCAATGAATAAGACTAACCAATTTTCTGGCTGCGTTCGTAGCTCGCTGCTTGCGGATGAACAAAGAGGGAGTAAGATACAACCGAATTAGAACTGAAGACTTACTTTGTGCTCGATAAAGAGCCAAAACACTCACTTTGCACTTATTGGCGATGCAGCATTTCTATTAGTGTAGTTGACCAAGGCATTGAATGACTGATTCACCCACTGCCAAAATACCACAGCTGGAACAGTCCTGAAAGGAATGCAAGAACAATTACCGGTGATGAATTAAGCTCTTGCAAGTAGCCCAAGAAGATAAGGCCATAAGACATAGGAGCAGAATTAGGCCATTCAGCCCATTGAGTCCATCCTGCCACTCGATGATGGCTGATCTATTTCCCCCATCATAAATTACCCGTTGTAAATTACCCAAGTCTTATGTTATCCGAATCCTAAATTACCCAAGTCCTGAACTACCCAAATTGCCCAAATCCTACCTGTAAAACTGCAGCATGAAGCCAGTGATTGCCATGCCTCCAGGGACTTGAAATGACATTCGCCCAATTAAGTTCATCCTGTCTCCGCTGTCAGGGTGGAACGCAGAGTCGTAGAGCTTCTTCGCGTACAGCAACTGTTCCTTGGTCGTACCCGGGGGTAGAGTGCCAGCCCTGGGAAAAAATAAAACAGAAACGACACGAATCGTCAAATTTTCTCTTCACACTTTTCCCCCATTTGACTGCTGGGCAAAATATGGGTTACACTAGAGATCGGTAACCCTACAATCCTTGCTACAATACCCAACTCTCAAGCAACAAGACTTCCATTTACATAGGCAAAAAAAAAAAATGCTGGAGTAATTCAAACCATGTTTTGTTCCCAAACTATGCTGTGATGTATCCCGATAAAATGTTTTCTACGTCACATCTGTAGATGTTTGTGAGGGTTGTTGGCGACAGATAGAATTCCTAAGCCTTCTAAGGATGTAGAGGCATTGATGTGCTTTCTTGGCCGTGGCTTTGATATGGCTGGTCCAGGACAAGTGGCTAGTGTTATTTACTCATAGAAACATGAAGCTTTCAACCATCTCTAATTCAGCACCATGAATGCCTACTGGGATATGTGTAATTCTTACTTGCAGTAGCACAATAGGTTTGTAAACATTATACGCAATAGGTAATATAAAAAATAAATTTTAAAAAGTTCAATTAAAAATATATATATATTGTGCAAAAAGAAAATAAACCCCACAGGTCCCTAGTGCAACCCAAGCCATTTGTAGTTTGGAGTTTAGTTGGAGGTCTTGGCGTTCAATAACTCGATGGTTGTTGGGAAGAAGCTATTCCTGAACCTGGACATAACCGTTTTCAGTTTCTAAACCTTCTTCCCGAAGGCAGGAGTGAAATGAGAGCGTGGCCAGGATGGTGTGGGGTCCTTGATAGATTTAGACAAAAAAAATGATAATGAGGTAAAAGAGGAAGTAGAGGGCGACACAAGAAACTGTACACGCTGGAATCTTGAGCAAAACACAAAGTGCTGGAGGAATTCAGGGGGTCAGACAGTATCTGGGAGATAATGGACAGGCGAAGTTTCAGGTTTGAAGAAGTGTCCCGACCAGAAACGTCATCTGTCCATTCCCTCCCCAGACACCTCCTGAGCAGCCGAATTCCTCCAGCACTCTGTGTTTTAAGGAAGTATTAGAATGGACTTGGTTAAAAATGGGGAGATTTTAGAGCACAGCTTAAAAAAAGTTATTGGTGGGAAGATTTAGAGGTGATTTGAGAGTTTAGGACAAAGGCAGTTTAGACTTTAGATGTTAGAGATACCGTGCGGAAAGAAGCTCTTCGGGCCCACTGAGTCTGGGCCGACTAGCGATCATCCATACACTAACACTATCCTACACAGGAGGGATAACTTTACAACTTATTGTAGCCAATTAACCTACAAACCTGTACGTCTTTGGAGTGTAGGAGGAAACCGAAGCACCTGGAGAAAACCCTCGGGAGAATGTACAAATTCCTTACTGACAGCACCCGTAGTGTGTTTTTTTGGTGTTGTCATGCAACAACTGTACCGCTGCACCACTGTGCCGCCCTGGCAATGTAAATGGATTGAGGATGCAAAAGACAAAGACAGCAGCATTCTCCAAGAGTTGTGGCCCATCCAAAATTAGAATCATCACGTCACATTTAAAAAAAAATCATGATTCTTTGATTTTTTTCCCTCTGCTATTTACAAGTTCTGATGAAGGTTCTTGACCTGAAACACTTCATCAATTACTTATCCCACTGGTGCAGTCTGACTTACTGAGTCATTCAATCATTTTCTATTTTTATTCTATTTACAAAGATCCATGTTTGCTGACTTTAGCGTTCAAAATTCTGCCAAGCTTCTCTTTGAGGTAAATGTCTTTTTCTGAAAAGTTTGTTCATGGAAATGATGTGACATTTTCAAAGAGTTAGAATGAACGTAATGGGCCCAATTGGCCTCCTCATGGAGTGTAACCATTCCATGATTCTAAGTAACTGTGCGGGAAAAGCAGATCAAGCACAAATCAAGGGCACAACGGATACACAATCAGAACCTATTTCCCAGGACAGAAATATCACATTTAGAGGAGAGTTGCTTTAAGGAGAGTTTAAAGGAGATATGAGGGGCAAGTTTTTTTTTACACAGAGGGTGGCGGGTGCCTGGAACGAACTAACTAACTAATCATAACTTGCAATAAAAATCTTTAAAGAGATACATTAATGATTTAATTCCCAAATTGGTCAGTCAGATGGCCCAGTAAATCTACAATTTCCAGTAGTCATGGTCACAAGACTTGTTGTTTGCATAAAACAACATCAAATATGCGCAAATGAAATTCAGCAGGAAGGTCATTTACACAAAGTCACAGGTAAATGGCAAAGGACTGAAAGCAAGGTGAGAATTTATTCAAGCGGAAAACTGTTATTATCTCAAATGCATTGCCTGAAATGGAATAAAAATGAATTTGTAATTAACTTTCAAAGGAAAACGGACTAAACACAAATTGGGGATAAAATGAAGAGAAATGGGGAGAGGAGTAATCACAATCAAAGAGCCAGCACAATGCGGCAAGTAGCCTCCTCTGCTGCTGTGGTCTATTGTAAAATAGTTCTAGAGAGTCATACAGCACGGAAACAGGCCCTTCAGCCCAACTTTACCATGCCGACCAAGATGTCTCAGCTACCTACAAGTTTTTAGCCCATATCCATCTATATTTTTCCTATCCATGTACCTGTTCAAATATCTTTTAAATGTTGATAAAGAACGTTTGTTTGTACGTTCTCTGTGTGACCACATAGGTTTTCTCTGATTGATACAGTTTCCTCTCACACTCCAAAGACGTACAGGTTTGTAGGTTAATTGGTTTCAGTAAAAATTGTAAATTGGCCCTAGTGTGTAGGGTAGTAATAGTATGCAGGGTGATTGCCGGTTGGCCTGAACTCAGTGGGTCGAAGGGCCTGTTTCCGCGCTGCATCTCTAAAGTCTAAAGTACATCATTAATTCCTAACCACCCATAGATGCTGCCTGACCCGCCGAGTTTTGTTTTCACTCCAGATTCCAGTTTCTGCATTCTCTCATCACTACATGAAAAGAGAGCTTCACCTTAAAAAAAACTTTGTGCACACTGATTGATTAGGATCTGGACTATACTGCTGGAGGGCAGATGGATCTAGATTAAAACATGGCATTCAAAGGGAGTTGGATATCTAGTTGCATATGTGTGTGTTTTGTGTGTACGTATGTGTGCGTGTGTGTGTGTGTGTATATATATATATATGTGTGTGTGTGTGTGCGTGTGCATTTGTATGTGTATATGTGTACACACTGAACCTTTTTTTTCTCTCATTATTATATTGTTTACAGTGTACTATGTTGACATTTTCCGTTGTGCTGCTGCAAGTAAGAATTTCATTGTTCTATCTGGGACGTAAGACAATAAAATACTCTTGACTCTTGAAAATACAAAGATTTGCAGGGCCACCTGGGAGTAGCACTAATTGGATTGCAGCCTCCCTGAGGCAATACAGAGCTGATGGGCTGAATGTCCCCCCCATCTCCTAAAGACTGTGTTTCCAGAATATTTTAGTAGATCTGCTAAAAAGTCACTTTCCTTTCTCTTTCCAGTATATACTTTAGGGTATTTACTGGCGATTGTGGTAAAGATAGACACAAAGTGCTGGTGTAACTCAGCGGGTCAGGCAGCATCTCTGGAGAAAAGGATGGAGGACATTTTGGGTCGGGTCCCTTCTTCAGACACCCGACCCAAATCCTCACCCATACTTTCTCCCCAGAGATGCTGCCTGCCCCACTTTGATAGATACTTTATGTCTATCATTGGTATAACCCAATATCTGCAGTTCTTTGTGTCTTTATTTTGGCAATGGTGGTATCTTGTTTTGTATCCTTATCAAACGTTTCTAGTATTTTAAACAGCTTTAAACTGGGTTTGTCTAACTGGAGTTGTCTCTTCTTTAGCTTTTTTAAGTTATTTTCTGGTACAGCGTGGGAATCAAGTTAGAGAATCTATCCCGGAGGAAAGGATAGGTTGATGAGATCATGGTGGCAAGGCATATAAACAGCTGTGTGAATTTGCAAGATTTTGACTGGAAGAGAGATAAGTGGGAGAAGCAAACCCTGTTCCAAATCCTGAAAAAAAAGGTCAAAAATATTATCCTGGCAAACGGCATCCTTGGCATCTGTCATTTGAAAAGGACTGTGCCCTATCAGGAAAAATGAATGACAGCAATCTCTGTGGGAATGAGGGTGGTAATTCTATAGGTTAATAAAGCAGGGACATTAGCAAAAATTAGCAGAGTTATTTTGAGGATAAAACACTGTGGGTAACCAAAGGAAATTTGACAGGGTTTCAAGAAAAAAATTAAGACATCTGTGAAGAAGGGCTTGGATGTCGAGGGCATCTAAAAGGACTGTATGGTCATTTCCTCACATGACCATTACATATAGGAGCAAAATTAAGCCATTCAGCCCATTGAGTCGACTCCACCATTCAATCATGGCTGAACTATTTTTCCAGCACAATCGCATTCTTCTCCTTTCTCTCTGTAAGCTTTGATTCTCTTACTAATCCAGAACCTATCAATCTCCACTTTAAAAATACCCAATGATGTGGGCTCTACTGCTGTCTGTGGCAATGAATTCCACAGATTCACCACCCTCTGGCTAAAGATATTCCTCCTCATCTCCATTCTAAAGATACATTATTTTTGACCACCTTATCTACCTACGGGTGTCAGGGGTTACGCGGCGAAGGCAGGAGAATGGGTTTGAGAGGGAAAGATAGATCTTCCATGATTCAATGGCGGAGTAAACTTGATGGGCCGAATGGCTTAATTCTGTTCCTAGAATGTATGAATTTATGTTAATTTCAATGTGTCGCTTTACTAGGCTGGAATAATAAATAGCGTACCTGCATCTGTCCACCAGATCCTTTGCCTTATCGAGGTTTGCATTGGATACACCCACTGTGCGTGGGTCTGTGATGTTGAAAAAGTGCTTTAACCGTCCCATGAAAGTGCTCTGATCCCATCTTGGGGCGTCAATGTTAAATTTACTGAGATCCATCATGTTTCCTGCTATTGTTCAAAATCTGGAAGAGAAAATGTTTTCAAGGCTTTTTATTCAGAAGAGCTAAGCTCAAGCATTTTAGAAGATCATAAGACATAGGAGCAGAATTAGGCCATTCCGCCCAATGAGTCTGCTCCATCATTCAATCATTTTTCCTCCAAACCCCATTCTCCTGCCTTCTTCCTATAACCTTTGACACCCTTAAGGGCCTGTCCCACTTAGGCGATTTTTCAGGCGACTGCCAGCGACTGTAAGAGTGGAACACACACACACACATACATCACTTCCTTCATCAGCCCATTATGCAGGTGGGGGACAGGGCAAGTGGGGGGAGCGCTGTCTGAGTGAAATTCACACGGTGCAAAGCCAAGTTGATACAGACACGCACCGCAATGAACAGGAAGGTTGGCGCTGTAATTAAGACGGTGAAAGCACAGTGTACGGGAAGGGTCACGTAAGTCCTTTAAAAGAGGGGGGTAGAAGGGGGGAGATGGAGTGGAGACAACTTTTAAGAAGCCAGAGATACACGGCTGTGAAGCTCAGCGGACATTTAACATTACCTGTCGGTTATCCTTGGTTCTGAAAACTACGGCTTACGTTTTCTTTTCCCAATGAGCCAATGAAATTCACCGGTCAGTACCGGTTACAACCTACGAGAACCTACGACAACCTTCAACCTCCTGGCAACCCACTTCCACTGCACCCACGGCACGAGAATACTCGCTACCCTCCGTGGCGGCTTCATTGTGGTTGTCACTAATTTTTCAACATGTTGAAAAATTTGCGGTGACCATAATGAGGCCGCGACTACTTCCCAGAATGTGGGAACTCCTCACGACCATGAAGGCGACTCCCCGGCAACCACCCGCGAACATGTGGTGACCATGTGACGACCGCAGAGTCTCCTGCAGTCGCCTAAAAAGTCGCCTAAGTGGGACAGACCCATTACTATACTAATCAACAATGTGTCAATCGCCACTTTAAAAATACCCAATAACTTGGCCTTCACCACAGTCTGTGGCAATGAATACCATAGATTCACCTCCCTCTGACTAAAGAAATTCCACCTCATCTCTGTTCTAAAGATATGTCCTTTTATCCTGAGGCTGTGCTCTCTGGTCCTGGACTCTCCCTCTACTGGAAACATCTTCTCCACATCCACCATCTTGGTCTTTCATTATTCGATAGTTTCAATGAGATTTCTCCCTCATCCTTCTACACTCTAGCAAGTACAGGTCCAGAGCCAAACACTACATGAGAGCAACCTTTCCCTAAGTTAAGTTTGTCAAAAACCAGACAGTTTATAAATGTTTTCTCTCTCATTATCCTCACAGATCAAGCTGCCATTGAAGGTTCACTTGGTGAGATCACACTATGTGATGAATAAGTAACAGAATATTTACCTTGAATTCTCCAATTATAGGTAACTAACCTACAAACATATCTTTTTTCCTTCCACCCCACCCTTCACCCCTTCCCTGCACACCACCTGGATTCCCACGCTTAAAAGGAAGAAATGGAAAGACTCCCATTGACATGGCATGGTGGGGCAGCAGTAGAGTTGCTGCCTTACAGCGCCAGAGACCCGGGTCCGATCCTGACCACGGGTGCTGTCTGTGCAGGAATTCGGGCGTTCTCCCTGTGACCCACGTAGGTTTTTTCCGTGTTTTCCGGTTCCCTCCCACACTCCAAAGACATACAAGTATGTTGGCTAATTAGCTTTGGTAAAATTGTAAACTTGTCCTCAGTGTATGCAGGATAGTGTAGCGGGGGAAACTCACTGGTCGGCATGGGTCCAGTGGATCGAATGACCCGATTCATCACCGTAACCTAACCTCACCTAAACTCTAAATATGACGCATTTCACAAGCTCATGATGTGCCCGATCTCCCTACACTTGAGAAGTTCATCGATTGTAATCAACATTGTGGAAAGTACAGCAGCAATTTTTGTTTGTGGTTGTTATTTTTTAATTGGCCTAACAACACCAGGCATTTCATCTGTGTGACATGACCCAATGTCAGCAGCTCCCACAACCAATTGTTGCTGAATTTAGAAGGAGACACAGTGACTTCAATTTAATCCTAATACTGCACCAGGAATGCAAATCTTCCTCCCCCAACCCTGACTGAAAATGCAAAACGTCTCCCCAACTCGCACTGTCAACCTTGTGGCATCACTTTGAGAGGTGCTGCTTATATTAGCCATGGGATCACACAAGGTTAACTCTGCCCCCATCACTACCAGCAGGAGCATTTACATTTCATTAGTTTGCACTGAATTTAAATTCCAAGCCCTGATATGAAGAAACAACTCAAGATGCAGCGTTTAAGATGCTTTTAAATAGGCATGTGGATATGCAGGGAATGGAGGGATATAGATCATGTGCAGGCAGATGAGATTAGTTTATTTTCATAAGTTCATAAATGCACATTATAGGAGCAGAAATATGCCATTCAGCGAAGTCTGCTATGTCATTCAATCATGGCTGATCTATCTTTTTCTCCCAACCCCATTCTCCTGCCTTCTCCCCATAACCTTGGACACTCTTATTAATCAACAACCTGTCAATCTCAGCTTTAAAAATATACAATGGCTTGGCCTCCACTGTGGCAATGAATTCCTTCTGACTAAAGAAATTCAATAGACAATAGGTGCAGGAGTAGGCTATTCAGCCCTTCGAGCCAGCACTGCCATTCAATGTGGTCATGGCTGATCATCCCCAATCAGTACCCCGTTCCTGCCTTCTCCCCATATCCCCTGACTCCGTTATCTTTAAGAGCCCTATCTAGCTCTCTCTTGAAAGTATCCAGAGAACCAGCCTCCACCGCCCTCTGAGACAGAGAATTAAACAGACTCACAACTCTCTGGGTGAAAAAGTGTTTCCTCACCTCCGTTCTAAATGCCTTACCGATTATTCTTAAACTGTGGCCCCTGGTTCTGGACTCCCCCAACATCAGGAACATGTTTCCTGCCTCTTGCGTGTCCAAACCCTTAATAATCTTATGTTTCAATAAGATCCCCTCTCATCCTTCCAAATTCCAGAGTATACAAGCTCAGCCGTCCATTCGCTCAGCATATGACAGTCCTGCCATCCCAGGAATTAAACTTGTGAAACTACGCTGCACTCCTTCAATAGCACGAATGTCCTTCCTCAAATTAGGGGACCAAAACTGCACACAATACTACAGGCAGAGCTGCCAACTCTCACGCATTGAGCATGAGAATCACGCATTTCACCAAATTCTCACGCTCTCACTGAATTTCTCACGCGGGTGTTGGAGAACCGGAGCTTAGGGAGGGATGGAAGCAGAGGCAGCGGCGGGGGTAGATGCGGACAGGGAGTCGGGGCTGGTGAGTGTTTGCCGGGGTTGCGAGTCACTCGCTGCAGCTCCGACCATGGAACAGCCTTAGTGCAAGAGTCCCGGGTGGTCGGAGGCATCAGAAGCGTTGGGCCGCTGCCGTGAGAGTCTCTGTGCCAAATTCGCCCTGTTAACTGGCAGGGACCAGGCTGTGACTTGGTGCATCCTGGAGGACAAACAGTGGCTGCTGGAAGTAGGTACCAAGCACTGGGTAGGAGCAGTGGAAGATAGTGACCTTCAAATGGAGGTGGTTGGAGAAAGCATCCTGCTTGCCTGCTAGATTTTCACTTACTGTAACTGCAGGAAAAATGTTCCTGATGTTTGGGATGTTCAGAACCAGGGGTCCCACAGTTTAAGAATAAGGGGTAGGCCATTTGGGACTGAGATGAGGGCAAACTTTCTTCACCCAAAAAGTTGTGAATCTGTGGAATTCTCTGCCACAGAAGGCAGTGGAGGCCAATTCACTGGATGTTTTTAAGAGAGAGTTACATTTAGATCTTGGGGCTAGCGAACTCAAATCATATGGGTAAAAAACAGGAACAAAGTACTGATTTTAGATGAACAGCCATGATTATATTGAATGGCAGTGGTGGCTCGAAGGGCCGAATGGCCTATTCCTGCACCTGTTTTCAATGTTTCTGTGCTTGAGTATATGGCAATAAAATGCGACCACTTGATTTTGAAGCATTCATGCATGGTGGAGGTATAATGTAGTCATAGAGTGATACAGTGTGAAAACAGGCCCTTCAGCCCAACTTGCCCACACCCATCAACATTGAAATCATACTTCTACAATGCACTAAAACATGATTTAAATACATCAAATTTCAAAAAGCTCCTATCCCCCTCCCACAACCTCCCCCCACCCACTTGCTCCACTCACTCGCCGGGTACCCCCCAAGACCAGTGATTGCTCAGCCCCCTCACTTTCAAAAAGGCTCCGCGGCCCCTGGTTCAGACTGAGAGCACTGCCAGATGTGAGGGGGGAACTTATGCCAGTTGTCCGTGATGTGTGGATCCCAATGCTCAGCGCTTCATGTTTCGGAGTTGGCTAATGTTATTGATTTGTAATTAGCCTGATTTGTAATTAGTTGACCTTAATTTATTAATCCGGATTATCCAGGGGGATGGGATAAGTGTAATATTAAAATTACATGCAAGGTGTTAGGCTGTTTGTCACAACATACAGCCCCGATAACCCATTATTTCCTTGAGTTAAATATTCGGAAGGTAGCACAATTATCATTCGCCACTCAACTATTATGTTTGTTTACCTCACTAACTATTTCTAACCCCCTCCCACCCCCACAAATTCCTTTGACAGGTTGAATAGAAATGTCCCCAATCTCATTGTTTTATTCATTGAACACATAGCTGAACATGCTCAACGAATGTAATCAGATGGAAACTGATTCAGATGCAATGTTTAAGAGCTTGTTCAAAGAAGGGGCATAATTTAAAGGAGTGACAGTGATACTTGCAGGGGAATGTGTGAGGAGGTTGTTAGTTGTCTTTAGTTTTAACTTGAATCAGGACATCTGAAGATTCAAAGATTAATATAGTAATTGTGCTGATACTGACTCTAATCAACTACATAAATGAATATCATCGATTCCGGAGGTTTTATTTTTCTGATGCCATTTAAACTTCACTAGGATTTCAATCACATCAATGTAATATTAATTGGGAATGGGGAGCATTGGAACAAAAAATTGCCCTCTGTCCATATTAACTGTAATATAATAATGTATGCATGTTGTTAGGTGCAAAGAAAACAAAGATATTTGTATCATTGTTGTGTTATGAATACCACAGAAAATATTATGTACTCTCAAGATCACATTAAATAGAATATTATTACTTAAATATATAGTTATTGGACTTTGCATTTCGGAAAAGTCGAAGCTGAGTGGAAGACAGCAAATTACGGAAAATATTAAGGGAAAAATGACTTCAGGACAGTTTGTTAGGAAAATGAAGGAAATGATAACGGAATACCGACACAGCTGAGTAAGTATAATTTTATGAATGAGAAATTGTGTTCAACCAATTGATGACTTCTTTGACAAACTAACTAGCATGTTAGATAACAAAAAAGCCAATGGATGTAGCAAATTTTGTTATACAAAATTTTGGTTGTGAAGTGCCCTATAAAAGATTACCATATTAGATAAGCACCTGTGGACTTACACGTAATAGGTTAATTCCAGGCGGTCAGATATGGGGCTTTATGTGTGGGCCAGATATGTTGAATAGGGGGCCAGGGGTAAGTCTGAACTCAGGGTCAGGAATGAGAGAAGGTATGCAATTGGAGTCAGGGTCAGGAGTAATACCAGGTGTGCAGTGAGACCCAGGTTGATCAACATGGGCCAAGTGTTTGATTATAATTTGATTTCCATATATGAATAAACTAAGATCATTCATGTGCTGCACCTGTTGATCAGAGCCTGGCTCTACTGCAGAATGTAATTAGGAATGTAATTTAGCCTAATCTTATTCATAGCTAATCCAATTTAAAGCATAAATATTGCATTCAAGTGTAAGTTAAAAGACTCGCTACAGTATGCACCAGATTGCACAATTTCAAGCTGAAAAATGCAAAAGCTCCGTACCAATGGGAGGGGGGACACCCACTCCCATATGCTCCCTCCCACCCCCTCGGGAGCTATGCTCCCTCGGGCTTGGTCTCTCACAATTTCTCACTCCCAACTCTCACCCAATGTTGGCAGCCCTGTGAAGGCCAACATGCAATTCGCTTTCTTGATTGCCTGCTGTACCTGCATACTTATTTTCATTGACTGATGAACAAGGACCCCCAGATCCCGTTGTACTTCTCCTTTTCCCAACGAGACCATTTAGATAATAATCTGCCTTCTTGTTTTTGCTACCAAAGTGGATAACCTCACATCTATCCACATTAAACTGCATCTGCCATGCATGTGCCCACTCACCCAACCTGTTCAAGTCACCCAGCATTCTCATAGCATCCTCCTCACAGCTCACACTGCCACCCAGCTTTGTGTTATCTGCAAATTTGCTAATGTTACTTTGAATCCCTTCATCTAAATCATTGATGTATATTGTAAATAGCTGCGATCCCAACACCGAGCTTTGCGGTATCCCACTAGTCACTGCCTGCCATTCTGAAAGGGACCAGTTAATCCCTACTCTTTGTTTCTTGTCGGCCAACTAATTTTCTATCCATGTCAGCACTCTACCCCCAATACCATGTGCCCTCATTTTGCCCACTAATCTCCTATGTGGCACCTTATCAAATGCTTTCTGAAAGTCCAGGTACACTACATCCACTGGCTCTCCCTTTTCCATTTTCCTAGTTACACCCTCAAAAAATTCCAGAAGATTAGTCAAGCATGATTTCCTCTTCGTAAATTCATGCTGCTAGTCAGATCTAGACAGATCTTGTTACTGCTGTCCAATGTGCCGCTATTTCATCTTTTATGATTGACTCCAGCATCTTCCCCACCACCGATGGCAGGCTAATTTTTGTGCTTCTCCTCATCTCCTTTCTAAAGGTACATCCTTTTATTACGAGGCTTTGGCCTTTGGCCTCACCTACTAGACTTAGCTTCTTGAACGGCACAGACAGTTTGGGCTGAAGGGGCCTATTCCCGTGCCATATTTTTCTATGTTCTATTTTCTATAACACAAAAATTAGTGGAGTTGTGGACCGAAGGTTGTCGAAGGCTATACAGCAAGATATACATCAGTTACAGATATGAGTGTTTAGGCAGAGCTACTGTGACATGTACTTTCAGAGGTCAAATGTAAGGGTAAAGTATACAAGTAACAAGTCAAAATACAATTTTAACTTAAGGGCGGCACAATGGTGCAGCGGTAAATTTGCTGTCTTATAGCGTCAGAGTCTGGGGTTCGATCCTAACTACAGGTTCTATCTGTACGGAGTTTGCACATTTATCCAGGTCCTCCGGTTTCCTCCCAAATTCCAAAGACGTGAGGGCTTGTAGGTTAATTAACTTCTGGAAATTGTCCCTAGTGTGTAGGAAAAAACTAGTGTTCGGGGTGATTGTTGGTTGGCACGGACTCGGTGGGCCGAAGGGCACGTTTCCACGCTGTATCTCTATGCTAAACTAAAGCAAGACCTTTAACAGCCTTGATGTACACAGGAATCTTAAGGTACAAGTCCATAGTTCCCTGAAAGCAGAAACACAAGTAGATAGAGTGGTAAAGAAGGCATATGGTATGCTTGTCTTCAACGGATGGGACATTGAGTATGAGAGTCTCGATTTTTAAAATGGCATACAATTTTATCAAAGGTTAAAGAAGATAACATATACATACTGGCTAAAGAACAAGGTAGAGACTTCCTTTGGTATGGAACAGTGCAAGTACAGTGGCAAGCTTCAACTGGAGTCCATTTTTAGCAAATTAAATAATCAAAGGAAAAAAAAGACACAAAATGCTGGAGCAACTCAACTGGTCAAGCAGCACCACTGGACAATGTCGCCTATACATGTCGCCCAGAAATACTGCCTTACCCACTAAGTTATTCCAGCACTGTGTCATTTTTTGTAAACCAGTATCTGCAGTTCCTTGTGTCTCTGTTAAACGTTCTAATGGGTTTATGAATTTTGCGGAAACAAATCTGAGGAAATATTTCCACAAACGACACGATTAGAGGGCATGCCGATTTTGTTGAGAGTTTCAGACTTTTGGAGATGCAGCTTGGAAACAGACCCTTCAGCTCACCGAGTCCGTGCCGAGCAGCGATCACCCGTACACATTAGGGACATTTTACAAAAGCTAGTTTTACCTACACATCTTTGGGATGTGGGAGGAAACTGGAGCAACTGGAAGAAACCCACGTGATCACAGGGGAAACGTACAAATTCCGTATAGGCAACATCTGTGGTCAGGATTGAACCCGGGTTTCCAATGTTGTAAGGCAGCAACCCTACTGCTGCGCCATTGTGCTGCTTTCTCAATGTTATTACTTTAAACCCAACTGTGATTGGATTGGATTCAATAACCTCGCAGCACAGTGAGGAGATAATTGTAACAAGGTCCACGTGCAGCTCAGAGCCTTCTTCCCTCACAGTAAACGACTGTCATACATCCATGGACTGGAGTTTCAATGCCGTATCAATGTTTCCAATCCTTCCCCTGCTAAGCCTCACTGCGCCAGAGACTCTGGATTTGATCCTGTCTTCGGGTGCTGTCTGTATGGAGTTTGCACGTTCCCCCTGTGACTGTGTGGGTTTTCTTCGGTTTTCTCCCACATCCCAAAGAGGTGTGGATTTGTATGTTAATTGGCCCTCCGTAAATTACCCCATGTACGTAAGGAATGGGTTAACTTAGAACCAGTGTGAAGGGGTGATCAATGGTTGGTGTGGACTAGTGGGCCGAATGTCCTGTTTCCATGCTGTATCGTTAACATTAAAAAAATAACCAGCAATGCAAAGAAATGCTAAAGGAAACAATCTAAAAACATAGCAAATCAAGATTTCATTAAAATTACAGGTTTAATGACCCACATCCCAAATGAAAGTAATTAAGCCTGTAATTTTAATGAAATCTTGAGTTGCACTTTCGTACAATCCCTTCCACAATCTCTTGAAAAGAAATTCCACATCTTGTTTCCAGATGTCACATAGGACCTCAGAAGATGACCTCAGAGAAGACATAAAAATGGTCCAAGGGCAGCATATAAACAAAAATCTAGACTTTACCAAGTAATTAATAACTTTTTTTACTGAATGTGCCATCTCCATTTTGATCTTTATCCCTCTATTAACAGTGGTGGTACCAGATGCCTTCATTCCCTGCTCCGGAATTACCTTCCTAAATATTTGCCGCTGTCATAAGAGACTGCTTATTTCTTTCATCAACTCTCCTAATATCAGACAGCATCTCTGGAAAACATGCATACGTGACATTTTGGGTTGGCACCCTTCTTCAGACTTCGGTCCCTATTTCATTGTTTTAGAAGGTGTTCTGTAGTAACTCAGTGGGTCAGGCAGTATCTCTGGAAAACTCCAGCACTTCGTGTCCTTTTGGGTAAGAAGTTGGCATGGACATGGTGGGCAGAAGGGCTAGTTTAGTTGATAACGGAACCCGTTTCTGTGCTGTACAATGCTATGACTCCAGGAGAAAGCATGTTTTTCAATAATAAAACTTGCACATTTATCGACAGCTCAATGGAACATTATACGACATTTGAAGCTTAACAGATGGTGGGTATAGAGTTGCAAAGAGCAATTCAATCAAGCAGTTGTGATTGCCTATTAAATAGTTTATTAACATTACCAAAGGTTGGAATGTACCATCTGAGATGTACACCCTGCCAATTGTTTGAGTCTTTGTGCGTTTTGGACAAAATAACACTTTGGACCTCTTTTAAATTGAATGTTTTATGCACGTACACTGTTACTAAATGAGCCATTGGTTCAAAGCAATAGAGCTTAAACATTAGTGGTTTGGCTTGCATTAGACTTTTAATCTACTGATGAAATTACATATCCAAATTTATTATTTTTTTACATGTGCTCGCTATTGAAACATAGATAAGTTCATTTGGTGTTCTGATGTGGTTTATGGATTCAATTCGGCACAGTGCTGCAGCTGGTAGAGCTGCTGCCTCATAGTGCCAGCGACCCGTGTTCAATCCTGACAACGGGTGCTGTCTGTACGAAGTTTGCACGTTCTCCCTGTGACCACGTTGGTTTTCTCCGGGTGCTTCGGTTTCCTCTCACATTCTAAAGACATACAGGTTTGAAGGTTAATTGACTTCAGTAAATTATAAGTGTGTAAGATAGTGCTAGTGTACAGGGTGATCGCTGGGCGGTGCAGATTTGGTGGGCCGAAGGACCTGCTTCCACGCTGTATGTCTAAATTTGAAAGTCAAAAAGGCATGCGGGTTTGTAGGTTAATTGGCTGCTGAAAAAAATCACCCCCACTTTGTGGGGAGTTGATAAGCAAGTAGGATAGCATGGGACTAGTGGGAATGCGCTGAAGAGCCTGTTTCCATGCAGTATCTCTTCCCATTCTAGATGTGCGTGCATATACTCAGGGCTCACACCTCACTACGATCACGAGTCTGACAGGCAAGACATCTGCTGACATAAAGGATTCGAAGGTCACTAATACCTACATATGATGAACACAAACATACTGCTCCTCACGAGAGAGGACCAGTGAAAAGATGTGCTGAATAAGCAAACCACAATCACACTGCATGGCTGATACACCAAACATGCACCTGAAGGTAATGTCTTGAACATTAAATTAAAGATCAACTTAACTGCTCCATTCATGAAAATGTAGTATGCAATTTGATTCATGGTAAAACATCTATCTGTTTCAGTTCTTTAAGAACCCATGAGCTAAAGGAAAGTGGTTAATTTATCTGAATGGCCAAGGACAAATGCTCATCAGTTCAAAAGAGGATTATTTAGCAAAAGGAGAGAAATAACCACCTCTCGGATCCAAGAATCATACAGCATGGAAATAGGCCCTTCAGCCCAACTCGTCCATGCTGACCAAGATGCCCCATCTACATGAGACCCTTTGCATATCTGTGGCCAATGTCCCTTTAAACCTTTCCTATCCATGTACCTGTCCAAGTATCTTTTAAATGCTGTGATAGTACTTGCCTACCTCCTCTGGCAGTTTATTCCATGCACCCACGACCCTCTAATCCAACATTAGGTCAGTCTGAGAAGGGTCTCGACCCAAAACGTCATCTATTCCTTTTCTCCAGATACTGTATGCCCGCTGAGTTACTCCAGCTTCTTGTGTCTATCTTTGATTTGAACCAGCATCTGCAGTTCCTTCCTACACATCCCATCAGTCATGATGCAGAATATGGAAGCTCATTGATTTCAATGTGGATTCTACAGAAATGGATTAGGGTACAAAGGAGAAGGCAAAAACATTGGTTTACTTTAATTCTCTTAAACAGCATCTTTAGTTACAACTAATTAAACATTAAAGAATAAAGTCTTGTTCATTAATTGTTTTAATAGTTCCTAAGTATCTCTAAAAATCACACAATGGCCAACCACCAGCATTCTAGTCAAGAGTACTCTATTGCCTTATGAAGCAAAATGGAGCAATGAAATTCTTACTTACAGCGGTATAACAGTTATGTAAACATAGTACTCTATAAAACCCATAATAAACTAAAAAAGTTATAGTCTGCATGCATATAAAAAAAACCACATAAACAAATAATAATGCAAAGATAAAAATAATGCCCCCAAATCTATGTAGTTTGGAGCTTAATAGCCTGATCGGTTGCAGGGAAGCTGTTCCTGAACCTGGACGTTACATTTTTCAGGCTTCTATATCTTCCTCCCGATGGCAGCAGTGAAATGAGAATGTGGCCAGGGTGGTGGACAAACCCAATTGGAATAAAAAGCAAGTCTGTGGTAATGGCAGAGGTCTTTGGAGTTTCATAACTTTTTGCGAGTTTACTTAAATTAGACAAGAATGCATTGGAACATGCAAGATACCCGGAATGGTTGATATTGCAGATGGTGAGATATACATAGTATCAAAATAGTTTGAGAGAAATTAGTTATCTGGAGGCTTGTGAACTCTCGCAAGTCCCTACACAAAAGGGCTGAGCATGGCGAGTCTTTCATGGTAATGCAGGCCTAGACCAATATATTTTGGGAATCTTTTGAGTACATTCACTCTGCAATATTAATGATTATGAAACAATCTATAGGATCATAGGGTAATTTAGTACAGGAGCTAGTTAAATTCTCAAATTTCCGCCACCAATTTTAATCCGGTCACGTCCCATTTCATCACTTTTCCCATTAGCCTCTGTAAATTTGTTTGTACCTCAAATATTCACTTTCCTCTTAAAGGCCCCAGCAATGAATTCCAAATACTAACCACCTGTTGGTTAACCAAATTCTTCTTCACATTGTTATTAGTGCTAGACAGAATGCACAATGAATCAGCAGCAACGTGAAGAAGAAATGTATTATTTTAGTTTAATTGATTGTCATGTACACGAAGGTACAGAGAATAGCTTATTTTTGTTGCATGTTATCCAGTCAGTGGAAAGACTATATATGATTACAATCAAACTGTCTGCAGTATACAGATGCAGGATAAAGAGAATAACATTTAGTGCAAGGTAAAGTCTGATTAAAGAGAGTCCGAAGGTTTCCAATGAGGTAGATAGTAGCTCAGGACTGCTTTTTAGTTGGGGATAAGATGGTCAGTTGTCTGAAGAAACTATGCTTAAATCTGATGATATACGCTTTCACTCTGTTGTACCTCTTGCCAGATGGGAGAGGGGAGAAGTGGGAATATCCAGGGTGAGACTCGTCCTTGATTATGCTGGTGGCCTTGCCAACGCAGCGTGAAGTGTAGTTTAAGTCGATGGAAGGTTCATTTGATGGTCTAGACTGCGTCCACAATTCTCTGCACTTTCTTCTGGTCTCAGATGGAGCTGTTCCCAACATGTGGCTAGCATTTGGAATCCTTTGCCAGAAAACATCCATTGGTAGCCTTCTGGAAGGAACTGCATATTCAAGGGTGGAAAAAACTTTGCTGGGATTTGTGGGAAAAGCAAGGATGTGGGTGTAACTGGGTTGAAACAACTGGTTGGAGGAATCTAATTGCTTCCTTCTGTATTATATTACCCAATGATTCTATTAATTGATGCATAACTAACCTTGCAAAGTGAATGCATTCAAAAGGTACCCAAACTAACTCAAAACAACAAAAGATTGGTTTCTTGACCCACCCCACTTAAACATATTTAAGTTAAAGTAAAGGTAATGCAATATTCATCTTCAAATCTTCTTATATATTTTTTGGAACAAAACTTATCACAAACTTGGAGGCAATGTTGAACGATTGTCCACATTGTCAATCACAATTCTCTGGACACCTTGGACGTTGCTGGATTTAGCAGTCACCGAATAATACGAAACACACCAGAAAGAGACCAGAAAGAAACAAAAAGTATAAAAGTACAACCTTTTTATACCTTCCTTCCAATACAAGTTAACGAACAACTTAAACGTGGCAAATAATTATCATGCAAATCATAGAGTTGCAGAAACCCCTAGAACAGAATGCAGGTTCTGCAAGCGTGATTGCTGAGCAGTTTTAAAAAGATTTAAAGACAAATTAAAACCAGTATACAGTATGGTCAAAGGTGCCCTGACACGAAAGTAACGTGCAATTGAGAAGGCAGCAAATAATGATTATGCAAGTCACAACGCTGCAGGGACCCCTGGAACAGAATGTAAGTTCTGCAATTGTGATTGCTAAGCAGTTTTTTTTAAGGTAAAAAAAATCAAAGTTTAAAGCAGTAAATGGGTAAAAGGAGCTTTGACACGAGTGCAGACTTGCTGAGGCGGGAGTGACAGCTGACCCAGGGGCTCGCAGCATGTGGGGAACAATCACTGCGGGATACGGGATAAGGAGCAGCTCAGATCCAAGACTATTAAAATAGCAGGGATATTGCAACATGGTTACCAACATACCTGAGCATTTATTTGTTACAAGCGCAAGTTAGGCGGTAAAATAAAGCATCAAACTTGGCTGCTTTTCCCTCTGGGGAATGGCCGGACAGAATGTCACGCGTGCGCAGTTTGCGCTGGCGGAACGAGCGCCGAGCCTGAACTTCACGCATGCGTAGATAGCGCTGGCGGAACGATCGCCCGGCTGGGTGTTCGCGCATGCGCAGGTTTGTCGTCGCTCGCCGCCGTCATGGAGAAGGGAGGAGGGGGGAAGGGGAGGAGGTGGGAGGGGGAGGGGGAGGGGGGATGATCTTTGGATGGGAGGGGGAGGGTGAGGAGGAGGAGGGGGGAATGGGAGGGGGAGGGGAAGGGAAGAGGAGGGGAGGAGGAGGAGGGGGAGGGGAAGAGGAGGAGGAGGGAATGGGAGGGGGAGGGGAAGGGAAGAGGAGGGGTAGGAGGAGGAGGGGGAAGAGGAGGCGGAGAGGGGGAGGGGCGAGCAAAGATTGTCGAGGGCGAGCGCGGCCGCGGGTCACGTGCCCACGGGGGTCACGTGTTCGCGCCGCCCTGGGTGGGGGTCACGTGGCTGCCTTACGCAGGTTGCGAGGTGACGCCGCCGCCCATAGTTACCCGGCGCCGTGAGGGGAAGATGGTGAGTGAATGAGTGAGGGGAGCGGAGAGAAGAGAAGAGAGACCAGGCCCGGCCGCCACCGAGCAGATGGGGGTGGGGGTGGGGGGGGGGGGGGGATGGGACCGGCGGCTAGGCCCGGAGCAGAGCGCGGTGCTGATCTCCGCTCCACTGCCGCCGGGAATGCCGCTCCGTGTTGTGAGGCGAGCGGTTGCTGCGACGCCATGGCTGCGGGCGATCAGGCTGCAGCGTGTGGAGAGAGGCCGGCAGGGGATTAGCCGCCGATTTACACCCCGGGGAATTGAGGTCTAATCCCCTGTTTTATGACGCTGGGATCGCCGAGACTCTTTGCGTGCTGGTCCCTGATGAAAAGACGACATTTCGGTTCGGTTCTTCGGTTCTGGTCCCCGCTTGAAATGTCATCTGTCCACGTTCTCCAGAGATGCTGAGTTACTCCAGCACTGTGTTCTGCCCTATCATCCGATACAATCGCCCTACTCTTTTAAATATATTTTCCATTTGTAAATCTATCAACATTCCTTGTTGTAATAATGTTACCCATTATAATAAAACAATCCCCCTCTTCCATGTGCCACACATGGATGCGCACCCATTTCTCCCACTATCCTCCCTCATTCATTTGCAGCAATATCCCTTCATCTGGCTACGCATTTCACTCTTGTTCTCCCTCATTTACCCCACCTCATACAGTAATTCTGAAGAAGGATCCTGACCTGAAACGTCACCTATCCATTTGCTCTGGAGAAGCTGCCTGACATGCTGAGTTACCCCAGCACTTTTTTTTGCAAACCAGCATCTGCACTTCCTTGTGTTGACTGGATTCTAACTCTATTCTGCACTCTATGTCTTTCCCTTCACTCTACATATTGTACTTGAATATGGCTTAATTGTATTTATGTATAGTATTATCTGATTTGATTGGGTAGCATGCAAAACAGCTTTTCACTGCATCTTGGTAAACATTTCAGTAATAATACACCTAAACCTCAGACTCGAGAAACTGCAGATGTTTTTGTACAAAAAAACACAAGTGGTGGAGTAACTCAATGGGTTGGACTTCTGATTAGAGTTAAGTTGAAGCTTATGATAGTGTAGGTTGAACAGAACTTTGATTTCATTTTGCTTAGGCTGATCACAGTAAAGTAAATTTTAGAAAGCCCATCGTTCAGCATCTTAACATGCATTGTAAATACGTATTTTTAAGTTAACAAACTTGTTTAGTTAGTCACACTTGCCACAGTGTCTGGAGGATGCCCACAAATGCAACCTAGTGATTTTTATTCCTAAATGGTTTGCGGTAAAGGGAATATTAGTCAGTGTACTGGAATAAGTTCTTTGTCCTTTGAATAGCATGAATTAATTAATCTGTTTTAGCCATTGCAGTTTGTTTCTTAGCCTAGATAACCCTTTGAAAGTAAATGTAATAGATTGTAAAGAGAACCTTTTTAAAGTGAGGCATCAACGAATGCTAGTTTAAATGAAACAATCATTTGCACACTAAAAATAGAAAATACCCAAAATGCTAAGAAGATCTGGCTACATCTGTGGGACGATGTGGCCTGCTGAGGTTTTTTTTAGCATTTTCTGTACTTATTTTAGATTTGCAGCCACTGAAGTTTTCCTTTTTTCTTATACATTGTACACATTGTGTAACGCATTGCCCCGTGTGTGTGAGTGTAATAAACAAGCATGGAACATAGTACAACTTTTAAAACTTGGAAATAAACTGGTACACGATTCAGCAAAGGATAGAGGTTTGGCAGCAAGATGGGTGTGTGGAAATTATCTGTTACATCTTGTCCAGGTAAGCTTAATTGGTTGGAACATTTTCTTGCAGCTGCCACTTGAGATTAGTCTTCACATCTACTTTTGTAAACGTATTATATTGTTGAATTGCAGCATCTAACAGGTGTATGCCTCTGTCCTCACTCTCTTCTGGTTCTAGACATCAAGCTTCTCTCGATTTGTGCAGTTTATTGTCCTGACCTTACTGGAAAATGTTTATTTCCTTTTGCTAATTATTGTTGCTGCTCCGTATTGCTGGAATTATAATTAATTAGATGTCACGGTGAGTTCATTTTCATATGCATAATTACAGTGAGGTACAGGGACAATAAACACCTGCAGATGCTGGAATCATGAGCAAAGCAGCAAGTGCTGGAGAAACTCGGGGGGTCAGGCAACATCTGTGGAGGGAACGGACAGACAATGTTTTGGGGCAGGTAGGAAAAGCAAAAGACTGGAAAGTGACGTTAATGCAAAAATACACAATTAGAAAACAAGTCCACAGGAGTTCAAGAGGTTGTCCATAGTGTTCTGTTGTTAGGGTTGGATTAGAGTTGTCCAGATCAGTTCAAGAACCTATTGTAGTAATGTAGCTGTTCCTGAACCTCATGATGTGGGATTTCAAGCCTCTGTATCCCTGGCCCAATGGTAGCAGTGGGAAATGAGCAGCAGTACAGATTTGAATGTGTGCTGGAAGAATGAGTTAGATTAATGTATAGTCTGGTAAAAAGGATTGTACTGGAGTAAAATACAGCTCTCCCCCTCCATGATGACACACTGGTGAACCTGAGGAATACCTTCAGCAACGGACTGGTTCCACCAAGATGCAAGACAGAAGGCCACAGGAGATCCTTTTCCCCCGTGGCTATCAAACTTTACAACTCCCCCTTCTGTCGTGGGGTAGACTGCGACTGACTTCCCAATCTTTGCACATCCCCAAGCCCTTCCATTCGTCACTTTAATTTCATGTTTCATATATTTTGTGTTTTTATGACTGTTGGCAGATTAATTTCCCTCCTGGGATCGATAAAGTTCTATTGTATCGTAACAAATACACAGTGCAGCTGTTAACTATTTTCTTATTAAGTTAAAGTTAGGGGTCTATTTCTTTCAATGGTGATTCTTAAATGTACTGCAGCAAGTAAATACCATAGTGGAAAGAAATGAAACTCTTTTCACTATGAAAGACACCAAGCCTGACAAAGTTCAATTGTTCCTTGGACAAGCAGATTCAATTTGATGGTCATTCTGATGGTGTAATGCACCAAATGAGTTCAAAATAACACACCCCTTCCTCCCACAGTAAAGCCATATAAAATCACTAGACTAAGTGGGACCCGTTGGGTCCCAGCATTGCACGGGAGGGCTGGTCCCCCAACGCAATATTCCACATCTCCACCAATTACAATATTGGTGGGGGGGGGGGACACTTTCTGGAGCTCTAGTGTGGGTGTTGTGGGCTGAAGGGACTGGTTTCCAAGGCCACCAAATTCAAGTGCAGTTTCTTACCACTACAAGCAGGGTGCAAGGCAACCAAATTTAAGTGCAACATTTTTTCTAAAATCAATATACAGAATAACAGGAAGTGGTCAAGATCAGACTTTTAGTAATATAGATTACGGGCTTAGATAAGGTGAATAGATAGTCTTTTCCCCGGGTTGAGGAATCTATATCTAGAGTGCATACCTTTAAGATGAGAGGGGAATGGTTTAAAAGAGATGTGAAGGGCAATCTTTTCACACGGAAGGTGGTGAATTACTAAAAGAAGTGGTAGCAACAAGCACAATTACAACATTTAAAAGACAATTGAACGGGTACGTGGATAGGAAAGGTTTGGGGGGAACATTGGTCAGGTGCAGGCAAGTGAGACTAGCTTGGTTGGGTAACTTGGTCAGCATGGACTAGTTAGGCTGAGTGCCCTGTTTTCGAGCTGCATAGCTCAATGCTTAGATGCAATGAAATTTTGCTTGGATGGTTTTTGGGCTTAGAGTTTTGTTTCTGTCTTAAATAGTTAATAAAATAGTTACTAGTTTCTTTATAAAACTCAGAGTGGTGGCAGAGGAAGATTGCCAGCATAACATATATAAAATATGAGGAGCAAATAATATGACGAGATAGTAAGTCTTCGCTCATGAACTAGTTGCAATCTACCATAGTTATAAACTAAAATGTTTAGGAGTCCTATCCTCTGTGTTGTCTAACTCAGCTAAATTTTGGATGATTGTAGATCTTTGTGATCCACTGGCTTGAAATGACACATGGAAGATGTATGTCTTTGAAGGGAATATATTCTGGAAGTATCCATGTAGGTGAGATCATTTAGGATATTGGTGTACAGATCATTGAATTTATTAGTTCAAGGCTTCAGGTGGTATAAAAAAGATAGCACTTGTAACCATTTAACCAATGAAATTATTAGTATGGAATACAAAGGCTGCAACATTAATAAGTCATAACTTAAAAACGGCATGGTGCTGTGGTATGATCACTACAGTATTGAAGTCTGAAGAAGTGTTTTGGCCTGAAAAGCTGCCTATTTCCTTCGCTCCATAGATGCTGCCTCGCCCATTGAGTTTCTCCAGCAATTTTGTCTACCTTAGAGTATTGTCTAGATGTGGTTTGACCTGGCATTGTATCAAAAATAATACAAATGGATATCTTTTCAAAAGGCTATAATATATCTCATAATTAATAGGATGCAGTAAGATTGTGTGTTTTGAACCTTCTGTCCTGAGAAAAGATGATGGAGAAAATTTGATAGAATTTAAGATTTTGATAGGATACAATATTTTGCTAGAAAAACAAATTTATTGTGTTGTAAATGGGATTTTGTAACTGTAGAGATAAGATGGAGGAAATTAAACGGGCCGCAATTCTTTTGGATAAAACATGGGGAATGTCTTATTGTATTTTAGCCATGCTTGTCGTAAGAAAACTTTCAACGTTATCCTCCTGTACAGTTTTGGATCATTGCTTTGTAAATTACAATTTGTGCTCCTTCAAGTTATTTTTAAAAGCCACTAGAGATTTATACCTCTGCGATATTCCACTCTGAAAACAGTCCCTGACAACCTGTGACTGTTAAAGGTTATCCTCAAACCTGTCCTAATCCTTCTACCCATATTTTAATAGTGTAATGCTCTTTGCTAAAGAAATTGTATATAAATGTCATTAAATATGTCACTTTTAAAATTGAGAAGGCAAGTATATTCTATAAATATGAACGTGAAATAAAAGATGATGCTGTTCATAAATAATAAAAAACAGTGCTGAAACCTAGCCTTAAAAGATGGTAGCTTTTAGTTACCAGAAAGTACTAGGGATGGATAATAGTTGCTTGATTGTTGTGAATGAATTCATGGGAGACTGCAGCAGTGAGTGAGTATTGGCACATTAACTTTTAAGGAAAAGCAAGTGAGCAACATATGACCCTGGCATTTGTATTGATATTGTGGAAGTTTTGAATGCTGAATGATATGTCCCCTGCTGCACTAGAGGACCAAACACCCTCGACCACTGCTACACCACCATCAAGAATGCCTACCGCTCTATCCCTCGCCCTCAGATGACACTACGGTGGTGGGGCTCATCTCCGGGGGGGACGAGTACGCCTATCGGGATGAGGTGGAGCAGCTGGCAGTGTGGTGTGGAGAAAATAACCTGCTCCTGAACACCTTAAAGACCAAGGAGATAATAATAGACTTCAGGAAGAACAAAACAGAACTGGTACCACTAATCATCAGAGGGGACTGTGTGGAGGGTGGCGGATTTCCGCTTCCTGGGAATCCATATTGAGGAGGACCTGACGTGGAGCGTGAACACCTCTGCGCTGCTGAAAAAGGTCCAGCAGAGACTGCACTTCCTGAGGGTGCTCAGGAAGAATAACATCACACAGAGACTGCTGCTGTCCTTTTATCGGTGCTCCATTGAGAGCATCCTAACATACTGTGTATGCGTGTGGTACACCAGCTGCACAGCAGCTCAGAGGAAAGCGCTCCAGAGGGCCATTGACAACGCCCAGAGGATTGTCGGCTGCCCTCTCCTTACCTTGGAAGACTTACACAGTTCCCGCTGCATCAAAAAATCCCAGAATATTATAAAGGACATTTCCCACCCCGGACACTCCCTGTTTGAACTGTTGCCGTCAGGCAGACGGTACAGATCTACAAGGACAAGGACAAACAGACTTAAAAACAGTTTTTACCCCACTGCTATAAAGGCACTAAATGTAGCCGCCAAGGAACGCGGGGACTAAGGGACTGCGGTTGGTACACTGTGAAATTGACAGAAGGATGTAGGGTTGGGTGTTTATGCGTGCTATTTTTATATTTCATATTTATTTTAGTTGTTTATCTTTTTTAATATTTTACCTTGTATGTATCGTTAGCTTTTATGGTTTGAATGGTGCACTAACTGGTTGACATTTTTAAATTTCGTTGTACATGGTTCATGTTACAATGACAATAAATAAACTATTCTATTCTACTATTCACTTCGTTAAATCCGACCATACCGCGGTGCTGCTTCTTCCTGCCTACAGGCAGCAATTAAAGAGCGCACCCCCAGAAGTGAGGACAGTACAGAGCTGGTCGGTGGGGGCAGAAGAACAACTACAAGACTGCTTGGAGTCTGTAGACTGGGCTATGTTCAAGGACTCAACAACGGACTTGAATGAATACACCACAGTCGTTATAGACTTCATAAAGAAATGTGTGGAGGACTGCATCCCAACAAAAACCTTCCGAGTGTTTCCCAATCAGAAACCTTGGATGAACTGTGAAATCCGCACTCTTCTGAAGACCAGACACCGGGCATTCATGTCTGATGACACAGTGGTCTACAAGAGGTCCAGATACGACCTTGGTAAGGCCATCAAAAAGGCCAAAAGGGAGTTCTGCTCCAAGCTGGAGGATGAGACAGATGTTCTGCAGCTGTGGCGGGGATTGAATGCAATCACCTCTTACAAGGCGAAACCAGGAGGCAGCTCGGATGTCGGCGATACATCACTCCCTGATGAGCTCAATGCATTTTACACACGCTTTGATAGGGAGAACACCGATGTGCCTTCCCGAGCCCCTATTCGCTGTGATGGTATTTCAGTCTCAGTCACAGAGGCCGACGTCAGGAAATCCTTCAGAGGGGTGCACCCTCGAAAAGCGTCTGGACCTGATGGCATACCTGGTCGTGTCCTAAAAACCTGTGCGGACCAACTGGCTGGAGTTTTTACGGACATTTTCAACTTCTCACTTCTGAGGTCTGAGGTTCCCACCTGCTTCAAAAGGGCATCAATAATACCGGTGCCCAAGAAGAGCAAGGTGACGTGCCTCAATGACTATCAACCTGTGGCACTAACGCCTGTGGTGGTGAAGTGCTTCAAGAGGTTGATCATGGTGCAAATCAACTCCTACCTCGACAAAAACCTGGACCCACTGCAGTTCGCTTACCGCCACAACAGATCAACGGTGGACGCAATCTCGCTGGCCCTCCAATCCGCTCTGGACCAAATGGACAAGAAAAACTCATATGTCACGCTGCTATTCATTGACTACAGCTCGGCATTTAACACAATCATCCCCTCCAAGCTGGTTACCAAACTCGCAGAACCGGGTCTCTGCGCATCCCTCTGCAATTGGATCCTCGACTTCCTCATCCACAGACCACAGTCTTTTTGTATTGGTGGAAATATGTCAGACTCGATAACAATCAGCACGGGACCACCTCAGGGTTGCGTGCTCAGCCCCCTGCTGTACTCACTCTATACTCATGACTGCGTAGCCGGTTATAGCGCGAACTGCATCATCAAGTTCGCTGACGACACCACTGTTGTGGGACGTATCACTGATGGGGATGAGTCAGAGTATAGAAGAGAGATCAAGCAACTGTCCATATGGTGCCAGCACAACAACCTGGCCCTCAACACCAGCAAAACCAAGGAACTGATTGTGGACTTTGGAAGGAGTAGGATGGGGACCCACAGTCCTGTTTATATAAACGGGTCGATGGTTGAAAGGGTCAAGAGCTTCACATTCCTGGGCGTGCACATCTGTGAAGATCTTTCCTGGTCCGAGAACACAGATGCAATTATTAAGAAAGCTCATCAGCGCCTCTACTTCCTGAGAAGATTACGGAGAGTTGGTCTGTCAAGGAGGACGCTCTCTAACTTCTACAGGTGCACAGTAGAGAGCTTGCTGACCGGTTGCATCGTGGCTTGGTTCGGCAAATTGAGCGCCCTGGAGAGGAAAAGACTACAAAAAGTAGTAAACACTGCCCAGTCCATCATCGGCTCTGACTTTCCTTCCATCGAGGGGATTTATCGCAGTCGCTGCCTCAAAAAGGCTGGCAGCATCATCAAGGACCCACACCACCCTGGCCACACACTCATCTCCCTGCTACCTTCGGGTAGAAGGTACAGGAGCCTGAAGACTGCAACAACCCGGTTTAGGAATAGCTATCACAGCCATCAGGCTATTAAACCTGGCTCAGAACTCTGAACATTAATATCCCTCCATCTGTTATTTGCACTTTATTAATTTATTAATTCATGGGTGTATTTACGTATAGAATTGTAGTCAATGCCTTCTATATTCTGTTGTGCTATGCAAAGAAAGATTGCCATTGTCCTGTCAGGGACACATGACAATAAACTCTTTTGACTTTGACTTTTGACATGTTGCTTTCCAAAGGTAGTAAAATTACCTTATGTAGAAACAAAGAACTGCAGATGCTGGTTTCCAAAGATAGCACTTTGTGTCTATCGGTAGTAAAATTACTTGTTCTAATTAAAGAACATTGACCTCAAGCAATTCTCCCTCCACTGGCACTGACCTGCTGATTATTTCCAGTACTTTGTTTAGTTCAGATTTCCACATCTGTAGTTATTTTTTGCTTTATTCACAGTTCACAGGTACTAGGAGCAGAATTGGGCCATTCGGCCCATTGAGTCTACTCCGCCATTCAATCATGGCTGATCTATCTCTCCCTCCTAACCCCATTCACCTGCCTTCTCCCCATAACTGCTGACACCTGTACTACTCAAGTGATCTATCCATCTCTGCCTTAAATACATCCACTGACGGCCTCCACCACTGTCTGTGGCAATGAATCCCACAGATTCACCACTCTCTGGCTGAAGAAATTCATCCTCATCTCCTTCCTAAATTTATTTTAGTTTAGTTTATTATTGGCATGTGTACCGAGGAGGTACAGTGAAAAGCTTTTTTGTTGCGTGCTAGATTCCGATTTCTCGATTCTCTCCCTATTTAGAAAGTAGTCTACGCCTTTATTGCGATGATCACGATGCACGACTCTGCACTTTGCTGCTACTGCTGCGCTGTATTCCATCTGCCACTTCGCTTCCGCCGCCCACTCTCCCAACCTTCCCAAGTCCATCTGCAGCGTTCCTGCTTCCTCCACACTACCTGCCCCTCTACCGATTTTCGTATTACTGGCAAACTTGGCCGCAAAGCCTTCAATCCCCTCGTCCGAATCATTTTTATCATCTCTCCTCGTGGTCCATCATCATTACTGCCGCCTCCGCTCGGCCTAATCTGCTGCTAACCCCACCTACTATTTATTGATAAATGTGTGACTGCGGAAACGAAAAGGTTTTTTTGTTTGCCATTTACTCAGTAATATGTAGTTATGAACCTCATTAGAGGAGTGCAAAAATATGGGCTGGTCGACAAAGTGTGGTGGAAATCTATAGCTAAAAGTGAGCATTCTTTTTCCTCTTTTAGGGTTTGCTGTCCATACTGCGCAAATTGAAGAGTGCTCCTGATCAGGAGGTTAGAATTCTCCTTCTAGGTTTGGACAATGCAGGGAAAACAACGTTACTCAAACAGTTGGCTTCAGAAGACATTAGTCACATCACACCTACACAGGTAATGTTTTCTTCGAGGCACAGCTACAAATTTCGTAGCTTTAGTTTTATTTATTTTTAAATAGAGCAAACTGAATGTTGTAAATGGTTGGATACTGATATTTCACCTGGGATCCGGGTTAAATTTCAGTTCAGACTGATGAAAATAAATTTATTTCTGTCTGCTGGGTCTTTGGTCCAGCTTTTCAGGGCTGAGGCCTGAAGCCGAAAATTATCTCATCACAGCAGGTCCACCACATATTTTCCGGCATCATTGGTTCCAGTGTCTTTCTGGTTTATCTTATTTACTAGACCAACAGAGCCCATTGCCTCTGAGAGGAGTTCAAAGGTACCGGAACGCAGGCACGGAAATCGCTATCAAAACATGAGGGGGGACCGGGACACACACAATTTCTTTACGGCCGTCAACGCACGCACACGCACACACCCACACACACTGTGGATGGTAATTACAGGAACGAAGGCCCAGGCCCAAGGCCAGCGCGGAGAAGCCTCGCTGGCTCCACGGCTCCGGACTGGTATCCCGTCAGTCCAGGCAGGGTTGTAGGTTAACCTGGCGGGACAGGCAGAGTTGAATGTAGACATAAATGCTGGAGAAACTCATCGGGTGAGGCAGTATCTATGAAGCGAAGGAAATAGGCAATGTTTAGGGTCAAAACCCTTCATCAGTCTGAAGAAGGGTCTTGACCCAAAACGTTGCCTATTTCCTTCGCTCCATCGATGTTGCCTCACCCGCTGAGTTTCTCCAGCATTTTTGTCTACCTTCGATTTTTCCAGCATCTGCAGTTCCTTCTTAAACAAGCAGAGTTGAGCTGGGTTTAGCGCTGCGCAGAGAAGCATTCCGGACTGGTATCCCGTCAGTCCAGGCAGGGCAGTAGGTTAACCTGGCGGGCCTGGGGGCACCACTCCCGTCTTACTCCAGACGTCTCTGGCCACCCCCGGGGGGAGAGGGGGGGGGCAGCACTCGGGTGAGGACAGCGATGGTCCATTGGCGGTTCGGCTGCGATTGCAGCACCGGAGAGCCGGGATCGATCCTGGCCGCGAATGAGGCGCAGGCCTTGTCCAGGGCTGCCGAGAGTGTTTTTCGCTTGTGACCCTATGACCTGAGCATGCAATTCAAGCTCCGCTCTATGATCTATGCTCCACGGATATCTCCCTCCTCCAATCACCGCGCTCTACCCTTAGCCCCACCTCCCCTTCTTCCTCCCCTGACCGAGACCTCCCTCCCTCCAATCATCGCGCTGAATCATCATGTCCCGCCCCCATAGTGGGGGGGAACACGTGACCCCCCTGGCCCTCCCGAGATTTCCGTCCCTGCTTGGAACGGGCCACTCAGGCAGCCAAGGAGCTGCTATATCGGCCTTAGAAGTCGGCTATAGGAATGGACCTGCCAGCTCTGGCCAGGCCCGAGTTCCAGAGCCTCAGCCTCAGGGTGCAGATTTGACCCGCTGACCAGCATGGATGTCCCAGTGAGGTTGTGATCGGCCACCTCACCCGGCCTAGGTGCCATATATTCAAGGGGGGGGGGGGGGTGGCACAAGTGCGTTCTCGTGATTAAAGGAGGTACCAGCTGCCAGAAAATTGGTGGTAGACCTGTGGTAGATTGGCTATTTCACCAGAGAGGCCTCTGAATAATGTTGGGAAATCTGAAAAATGAATCTGCAAATGTTTGGATGTTATTAAGCAGAATATTTGGAGCTTCACTTGAGGTCAAATATTTTTAAACATTTGTTAAAATATACAAAATGATGATAGTTTTTGCAAGTGCAGGTAGTTCTGTCATAACATAATAATTGCATTCGTAAGATGCCTCGTGTTTTTGGAAATCTCGTTACAAAGGCAAGTGTGTTAATGGGGAGAACGGAACTAGGGACTGGAGAGTTTCAGATTCGCAATAACAAAGTTTATTTTTCTTGCAGGATTTGCAGAAATAAAGGTCTTTTCAATGGCAATAAGTTTATTTTTGTTACTGCAAGCTAAAAATACTAAAGGCTATATGCTCATTATTTAATAGCATCTAAAGAAATTATAACGTCAATTTTAATGGGCACCCATGGTCACAGTAGCAGCTATGTTCTTAAAAGACAATGGTGTCTGATTACTGGCGGAAGGTTACGTGGGAACAGCATTTCCTCCCATAAACTGTTTGAACCCAAGACAGCTTTCTCTTTACTTATTAATTTCCAAAAGAAGTTCTTTATCAAATTCGCATTGCAACCACTCTGGCCAGCATAATACAAATAACATTTCTATGTTTGTCAGGCGTGCTATATCCAATTTGTGTTATGGAACTACCTGTACCATTTTAATTGTCACATGCATCCATACTTCTGCTGTTTGATACATCAATTATCTGCGTACTGTGTGTCAAAAGGCAGCAGAAAATATTTATGTGCATTGTTTTGGAACAAATTTGTTCCGAGCATAGCTTCCACGTGTGCTCCTGATGTCTGCTGTGGATGTTAACACAGAAAATATTCTGAAATATTTGATCAAGGCATTAATGAATGTGGTGACTCCATCTTAAACTGGTCGCTGTTTATTGCATGGATACCAACTTCAAGAGATGAAATTTTTAATGAAAAGGCCACTGATGTTGGTGTTAGTTTTATTGTGTGCCTTAGCCTGCTTAATTTACCCTCCCACTAGGAGACAAAAAATATATATATTTACTTTTCCTATATCCCTGCGTCATAACCTACTCACCCGCACCTATACTAGGATTCCTTTGAACATTCTGAGATATCGCTGTGTGATGCTACAACTTTGCACTTTCAAATAGACATTGTTAAAAGCAAATTAACTGGATCCCCACTAACAGACAACTGGCTCTCTGCCATTGTGATTTACTGCATGTGTCCAATCGATTTTTATACTCTGAAGGTCATCTGTGGTGTTTACCATTCTTGAGTTCAACCAGCAAGCCTGAGTAACTATGCTGCTCTTTTGGAAAGCTGTTATTTGTGAACCACCTCATGATTATTTAAAATCCATAACCAGCAATTGAATCCAGTATTTCAAAACTTTTTGTGAGTTACTCAGATTTGATCGTTCGTCCTTGTTATTTTGAAAGCTTACAATTTTTATCTTTGTTTTTTCTCCATCTTTCTTTTAATGTTCATTATTTATCAAATGTTCGAAGAACCGAACAAATCCTGTTGGATAACTAAGTAAAACAGGGAATAATGTTAACTTTACATGACAACTCAAATGTAAACCACATTTACAAGTTATTTTTGTAGTGTGGGATGAATCCCCGGAATCATTAGGAGTGAGACATCTAAACTCCTTTTTTCCCAGCAGAAGTCCAGAAAGAGTCAAGTTACGTTTTGGTACATGTTAGAATGGGTACAAACAATGTTTTCTTTACATTAGGGGCATCTAAACCGTTTATTATGGTCACAGTTATAAACCAAGTGCTGATAAATGGGATTAGTATAGATATAGATATAGCACTTGACATAGATATAGACATGAGCCAGAGTGTCTATTTCTCTGAGGTAGACACAAAATGCTGGAGTCACTCAACGGAACAGGCAGCATCTCTTCTCCCATCAGTCTTACTGTCTCGACTACATTTTATCTCTGTACCGCCCACTCCCCTGACATCAGTCTGAGGAAGGGTGTCGACCCGAAACGTCACCCATTCCTTCTCTCCAGAAATGCTGCCTGTCCTGCTGAGTTACTCTAGCATTTTGTGTCTACCTTTGATTTAAACCAGCATCTTCAGTTCTTTACTACACATTATGTATATTTCTCTGCTGTATGACTTTGACTCTATTGTTAGGACCACTTCTTACAAACCATGGACATGTTTTTTTTTTCTAACTGTGTTTTGTGAACTAATGGATTATTTCTGTAGTCCTTTTTTAATTGTCTTGCAGGATTTGAGTAATTTATATATGATTTTTTTCTGTATTGTCAGAATCTGTCTTTGCTGCTGCAAGCAATATTTTTATTGTACCTATACCTTGCTGTACTTGGTGCCTATGACAATGGACTTGACGTGACTTAACTTGTCCTTGGACTTCACATTGGTAATGATATCACCTTTAACGATGGTCCAAACTTATTATTTTTATTAGGGTGGCACACTGGTGCACCTGGTTGAGCTGCTATCATGCTCACATGGACCTCATCAGAGTGCTCAGGTTTCCTCCCACACCCAAAAGACGTGCGGGTTTGTAGGTTAATTGGCCTCCGTAAATTGACCATAGTGTGTAGGGAGTAGATGTGAAAGTGGGATAACATAGAATTAGCGTGAAAGGCTGATCAATGGTTGCATGGATTTGGTGGACTGAAAGGCCGTTTAAATCCCTTTTACTCTTGTGCCTTATTTTTCCCCTCCTTTCCCCATGCTCACCATCTTTCTGCTATCTCTACCCACCCACTGACCCAAAATGGGTCTTTCCCCTCTCTTTATCCTACTGCTGTTCCTTAATGTTACAAATCACATACTAACAAGCTCATATCTTGGTGGAACTTCTTCTCTATCTGTCTGCACTGCTACTGCTCCCCTACCATTGTACCTGCTCCAATTGTTTCAGTGCTAGAGTTCTTACATCTGAACTACAGCAAGCAGTATTTGTTGCAGAAACAACAATGTTATATGGTAAGGATTTGTACTGAGAGCTGAAAAAAGGAAGATACACAGCGTTGCCATCCAAGATAGACACGAACTGCTGGAGTAACTCAGCGGGTCAGGCAGCACCTCTGGAGAAAAGGAATAGGTGACGTTTTGGGTCGAGACTCTTCTTCAGACTCGGTCCCAACTCGAAATGGCAGCATTTTGTGTCTACAGTGTAAACTAGCATCTGCAGTTCCTTCTTACACGTGTTGCCATCCATCTTTTTGGGCCAGATTGTGAGCATACATGGGCTAAATGACCATGTGTAGCGGTTATAGTCTTGATTGGTTGGTTATGCCGCTGTAAACAGTTGGAGTTGCATTCTTTCATCAGCGTGGAATATTTTCATTTATGTTAAATGTTTGTTTAAAAGCATTCCATAGATTAAAATCAGTACTAATGGTAGCATTTTCTTGGAACTTTAGTGTGATGGGCTAAATTGCCATGTTTAAATAGCATGACAATTCAACTAATTCTTAAATGTTTCAAATTAGAAAGAATGTTCTGTGCTGAGGTTTTCTGGTGTAGGGTAAACAAGTTTGCTACTCAGCTGGGAAGAATCTATTACATAACCTGTTAACTACCATCCTAAGCGGATGATGATCCTATCAAAAAGCAGAAGCTTTTCACTCCAAAACTGATTAACCCACAGCCTCGGATGAAACGTGCATCATTTATGAATCCCTTCCATGTAGAGAAATCGTACAGAATGCGTCTCAAGATAATACCATATGTTGATGCCTTAAATGTTCCAGAAAAGCAGTGGACTTCAGCGATTCACAGTTTTGCGCCACATAATGTACATATAAATTAAGAACTGCATACTGTAAATTATATTCTATAACTAAGCTGTTCAGATAACGTGGGTTTTGAAATACAATGTAGATTCTCCTCACACTATTTATGTTAAATCTTAAGATTATTTGATGTGGTTGCACATGTTATCATGCTTCACAGATCCTGGAGATATTACAGGTTAGTAATTGTACTTCTTTGAGGTAGAAGTTAACCTGGCATCATGTTCCACATGGAAATTGTGGGATGAAGGGATTGTTCCTGCGCCGTTTTATTCTATGTTAAATGTTAAGTTGCCTTATTACAAGATCGAGATGTATGAAAATGAAAGACTGAAATGTTTTATTAAGATTTGACATGATTCCCTCTTTTAATACAAGTATATTATAGGTACTGAATAGTTCCTGTCAAAATAGATATTTTAAAAATCATTGTTGATTGTAAAGACTATTGTCATTATTTACCAAGCTGCTATCCTGAGTTTCTATCTCAGTCCAGTGATTGCTCAAACTATCAGCACACACATTGGCACCTGCAGTCCAGTTGTCAGTACCTTGTATTAATTTTAGCGAACCCCAAACACAAATGCTTGTACGCCTACCTACATTGTGTTCTGTTCATTTTTTTTCCGCTATTAGTGTTGATGTCATTGTTGGCACCAGCACCCAACTCTTCAAATTTATATATTTATTTTAATTTGCACTTGCAGGTAAGGTTGCTCTGTACGATCTTTAATTTTATTCACCTTCCATTACCTCCGGCTGTTTATGCCTCTCCATCCATTGTACCTGCTCTCCCCTTTTCACTTTCTGTAGGTGACTTTGCTTTCATATTATTTTATTGTGTTGCACAGGGAGCCAAATGCAACGTAATTTCGTTTGGAACTGCATATATCAAGTTTGTTTGACTTTTTGACTTGATATAGCAAAGGCACAAGTTTCATATGTCCAACTCCTCTGCAGATGCTGCCTGACCAGCACTTTGTGCTTAGCTTTCAAATGGCAATGTCACAGAAATTCTGGAATCATTCCACTGAGTGCCATTTACCTGTTAGTCTTTCTATCCTGCGTTAAGCACCTTGTTAAACCACATTATTTTGACAAAGCTTGAGCTAATATTTTCTAATATCACTTTTGACGGCATCCAATTGATACCTTGTATGTCAGAGAAACATTTTGGATTTTCCGCTGTTTAAAAGCCCTGTATGCATTTATCTTATGATATCTATATTATGTACTTTAAACCTGCACAGGAACAGACTTCAGAACAATAATACATTATTTCTTTCTCAGGGGTTTAATATCAAAAGTGTGCAGTCTCAAGGTTTCAAATTGAACGTGTGGGATATTGGAGGACAGCGAAAAATTAGACCGTATTGGAGGAACTACTTTGAAAATACTGATGTTCTGGTGAGTATTATTTATTTACTGATGCGATATGATACGATAGAACTTTATTCATCCCCGAAATTAGTCTGCCAACAGTCACAATACACAAGGTACACAAAAACTTGAAATTAAAATTAAATTAAAAATGCGGGAAAAAAAGAAAGGAAAACAAAAGTGACTATTGGCTGGCTGCCGTGTGCACAGCGCCTTAACCGGAACGAATGAACAAACAAACAAACGCAGGCTTATCCCCTGGGCAGAGGATTCGAAAACTAGTGCCCTAACCCACACCGGGTCCCTCTTTGTTCTCCCACCGTCCCACACGACGGTCCCCCCACGTCGGGTCCTCCAGTGTTCTTCACGATGGTCCCCCCACATCGATCGCGAGGCCCCACCGTCACCGAGGCCCCACATCTGCTGAGGCTTCTGCTGCCGCCGAGGCCCCACCGCTGCCAATGCCGAGACTCACGCTGCCGCTAAGGCTTCCACTGCCGCCGCCGAGGCATCTTCGGCCCAGACAGGCCTCAATGCCCAGCTTCTCTGCAGTCCCCTGGGAGGCCTGTGAGGCGAGTCGGGCCTACCGGGGCGCGTTCCAGTCGGCGGCGCGTTTGTTTTGCGGGTCGATCGGGCCGGCACGGCTCACCGGGAACTACTGGTGCTTTTTAGAACACTTAGACCTATGGACTCTACATGAGTCTACTCATATATTAATTCAATACAGCTTCCATTCGTCCTTTGCTAGTATGAACAAATGTGATCAGCCATATATTGTTTTTGGATTATTAATGAAGAACATAAATTGCCTCTATCACTGATCATTTCTATTAGAGTTACTGAACTTGTTTGTGTGTTTGCAGGTAATATTGCCCCTTGGGTGTAGGGAGTGGATGAAAAAATTGATAACATAAAACTAGTGTGAACGGGTGATCGATGATCGGCATGGACTTGGTGGGCTGAAGGGTTTCTTTCCATGCTATATCCCTTTCTCATAAGTGTCGTCCAATTTTCTAATGTGCAAGACTGGGTACTATAGAATTAAACATACCCAAATCTGATCTCTGCATCATTTCCCACGACAGAGAATAACAAACAAATTTTACCACATTTACATTCCATCTGCCTGGCACGGTGGTCATAAAGAAAGGAGCAGAAATTGTCCATTCGGCCCATCATGTCTACTCTGCCATTCAATCATGGCTGATCTATCTCTCCCTCCTAACCCCATTTTCCTGCCTTCTCCCCATAACCCCCGACACATGTACTAATCAAGAATCTATCCATCTCTGCCTTAAACATTTCCACTGACATGGCCTCCATAGCCTTCTATGGCAAAGAATTCCGCAGATTCTCCTCCCTCATACTAGAATAAAATTCTCATCTCCTTTAATTCTGAGTCTATGACCTCTAGTTCTCGACTCTCCCACTAATGGAAACATCCTCTCCACATCCACTCTATCCAAGCCTTCCACTATTCTGTATGTTTCAATGAGGTCCCCCCTCATTCTTCTAAACTCCAGCGAGTCCAGTGCCAACAAAGGCTCATCAACGTTAACCTACTCATTCATGCAATCAACCTCTGGATCCACTCCAGAGCCAAGCACATCCTTCCTCCAATATGGTGCCCAAAATTGCTCACAATATTCCAAATGCTGCCTTACCAGCGCCTGATAGAGCCTCAACATTACATCCCTGTTTTTGTATACAAGCCCTCTTGAAATAAATGCTAGCATTGAGTTTGCTTTCTTTACTACCGGTGCAGCCTTGCAGCACCAAGGACCCTAGTTTGATCCTGACGATGGGTGCTGTCTGTGACCTCGTGGGTTTCCTCCGGCTGCTCCGGTTTCCTCCCACACTCGAAAGACGTACAGGTTTGTAGGTTAATTGGCTTCTGTAAATTGTCCCTAGTGTTTAGGATAGAACGAATGTATGGATGATCGTGGATCGGTGTGGGCTAAAGGGCCTATTTCCACATCGTATTTCTAAACTAAGCTGCCATATTCTTACCAAGTAATATCAATGTTTTACTTCATTTGAATGAAATGGCAACTGTCTTTCAATTAGAAATTTAGTTGTGATTTCCATTCCAAAGATTTGAGTACTTGAGACTGATGATGCTTCAATGTAGATCTAAGGGCATGATGAAATATTAGAGGTATTGAATGTTGTATGTAACATTAAACCAAAGTGTCTCTACGCTCGAGCGGATATTAACAATGTGCAATTGATTATTATGTGTCCTTCCCTGCAACAGAAATTACATCTCAGAAATATCTTCTATTAATAAATTTGGAATGTCTTGAAAGGGGTCTCAGATGTGTTATGTAAATTAACGTTTGTAATTATAAAAAATTGCTTCCCCCCCCCCCCAGATCTATGTCATTGACAGTGCAGACCGAAAAAGGTTTGAAGAAACGGGGCAGGTAAGAGCTTAATATTCATCCTGAAATTGTATATGCATAGCTATATCAGTCCATGAAATGGTACACAGGTTGTCTACGCTACCAGATCTGTTCCGCTAAAATTAGGCCCACAGCAAATAAAATTGAAGATGGATACATTCACCAGTTACCAAAAAAATCCCTGATTTTTTAATATAATAATTGATATGTATTGTTGGAGAAAGACGCAAAATGCTGGAGTAAGGCAGCATCGCTGTAGAACAAGGAAAGTTGACACTACGGGTCAGGACCTTTCTTCAGTCCCTGCCTAAAACATCACCTATCCATGTACTCCAGAGATGTTGCCTGACCAGCTGAGTTACTCTAGCATTTTTGTATCTATTTGGATCTTTTATACCTATTGTAAACTAGCATCTGCAGTTTATTGTTATTATGTATTGACGGAGAGTTTTATTCACAAATATTAACTGGGTGGTCTACTTCCAATATTCTAGTGTGCCAGCAAGCACCCTATTCCAATGCCCTCTACAATCTACAGGGGCCAATTCACATACAGAAACAAATTGATTTGGTTTATATTTATATGCCAGATTGATGCCTGGGATTGTGAAACTGCCATGTAAGGGGCAATTAAGTCAGTTAGTTTTCATTTGAGTTTAGAAGAATGAGATCTAATTAATACTTTGAAAACTCTGACAGGACAAGACAGACTCGATAATTCTTCTGACTGGAGCAATTAGAATGAGGTTACAGGAGAAATGGTTTAAGGCTGAAATGAGGAGAAATATCTTCACTCCAAGTGACGAACCTTTAGAATGTACTTTGTCCAAGTGGTGATCCGTGGTTGAGACCAAGTCGCTGATGGATTTTTAAACACAAACAGCATCAAGGAGCACAGGAAAAGAGTGGGAATAAAGTGTGAGGATAGATAATCAGCCACAATGGACAAAATGGCACAGAAAGTGTAAAGAAGCCAAATGACCCACAGTTGCTTCTGTGTTGCATGGAAACAATTAGGGCCTCTGAAACACCTCATGACTGTTCTCCATTTCAATGGTCGGTACAGGGATACGTAATTGAAGACATATCTAAATTTCTTCATTGCTTAGTGAGGAGGAGGAAGAATTTAAAGCAAAAGTCTGGCAAGAATGAGTGAAGAATCTTCATGTTAATAAATAACAACAGAGGGGTAAAGATGAAAGCAAGATTAGCAGTTCCAAATGCAAATTTATCAAATAATATAAATAAACAATGTCCCATTCAAAAAGACTTGTCCGTGTAATGTATAGCTACATACTAAAGACAAAATATTAAATATAGCCCAACTGTGGCATTATTTCCAGTTAACAGCTTAAATGTTTCTTGACGGTATTGAGTAATGAGGCATTTCAGGACATATTTGTATATAACAGCACTTCAGCAGATACAACCCCAAATCCCTTGCATTGAGCACTGTGATGGGACTTGAGGCAGTTGGAATAATAGTAGAACTCTTGTTTTTAAGGTGTTGTAGCCTTTGATTGAAATTCATTCTAGTTTTAATGGCCAAATGTAACTTTTTCGCTTGGAATTTGGATACAGGAGCTCGCTGAACTATTGGATGAAGAGAAACTAAGTGGTGTTGCTGTTCTCATTTTTGCCAACAAGCAAGATTTGCTGACAGCTGCCCCAGCATCTGAGATAGCTGAGGGATTGAACCTGCATACAATCCGTGACCGTGTCTGGCAAATCCAGTCTTGTTCTGCGCTCACAGGAGAAGGTGTACAGGTGTGCTGTCATCACTTTTTTTTCCTGATTTAAGCGGATTCATTAACTTTATGAGGCACTCATTGTAATCACGTTTGCTTTTTTAATCCTGAATTACTGTGGGAGGGTAGTGATGACTTTTTACAGGTAAGGAGCCGATCTCAGAAGCAGATTATAGAAACTACCCGACTCGCGCAATTGGCAACTTGCATAAACTCTCATTACTGAGACAACTCTACACTCAGTCCCTAGTGCAATCAAGGCAGTTTATCATTTCCCCAATACTGTATCAGCACTCAAGTTTACATCGGAGCCAGGCCGGTAATGGTGCTTACCCAGAATCCCACGCGCTACAAAATGTGCCGGCTTTTGTGAGAGTCGGTGATACTGAGTTACATAAAGTCTTACTTGCATAAAAGTTCAAAAAATGTAACCCTTGCGAGTCGGGGAGTGTCTGTATTGCACATTCATGTTCCTGAGGATTTGAGTATCCTGATTTTTATTTATTTATTTAACTATTATACATTTGCTATTAAACAAAAATGCTTTTTTTTGTTGAAAAATCCACTATGTTTATAAAACAGATCATGCTAGAAAAATTTAGGTCTACTTTTTAGTGCAACTCAGTTGAACCTCAGCATTCAGCTGTTATTAATTCTTAAAGTTAGATTTTCTTTCTTGTATCCTTAGCGTGTTGCAGTTATTAATCCTTAAGGTTCGAATTCTTCTCGTAACCATTCTGAATAAACCGACTGTCTTAAAGCAGTTGAAGTAGACTTTAAGTTGTTAAATTCTTGCAATTCTATTCCAGTAGAGAATGAATTAGGTTCACAGTGTACAGCATTGGCAATGACATAATTGCTTGACTGATTCCAAGGCATCTGCCAATTCCAATATAAATTGGGATCTGTATCCATTATTGGCATTTAACCCTATTGACGTCCAATATTTAGTTTAGAGATACAACATGGAAACGGACCTTTCGACCCACCAAGTCCATGCCGACCATCATTCACCTGTTTACACTAGTTCTATGTTATTTCTCATCCACTTCCTATGCCGTAAAGGCAATTTGCAGAGGCCAATTAACCTGCAAATCTGCGCATCTTTGTGATGTTGGACGAATCCGGAGAACCCGGAAGAAACCCATGTGGTCACAAGGAAAACGTGCAAATTCCATGGCGTCTGTGGCCGACAGCGTCTGTTTCCTTGCCTTGCCTTTCAGATCTGTGAGGTAGTTTGGGCAAGGGTCAGCAAACCAGATTGCTGAGTTAGTAACGGTGGAAGGTTCAGTGATGGGGAGGTGCAAGGTTCAGTAACTTATTTTGAGGCAGAAGAATGCTTTACTTCTGTGTTCTCCCAATCGCAGACATCTCTGTTCTCTCCTTCCCTACACTTTTTCTTTGATTGTCATTACCCATGTATCGCTAATCTCTTTTGATGATAGATAGTGGACCTGAAATGTTAACTCATAAATGCCAATCAATTTTTTGTTTCCTTCCATGCACAGGGGGCTGTCAATCTCTTAAGGATTGTTTCCAACCGTGAAGAAAATTGTTTATTATTCAAAAAATAATTTCAGAAATGTAACAATGCAAAATTATGGCATAAAATATAAAATTTTGCAGAATTTTTATAATCTCTGCCCCAATTCTGCTTATAGGTCATTCATCCCCTGCCTCCTATTTAACAAAAATAACAAATTATTAAAAGTGTTAGCAGTTCGAGAGTTTTGGCTCCACAATGTAATTTATGCATCTTTATTCGTTTAAAATCTTGCAATTCTATTCCAGGATGGGATGAATTGGGTCTGCAAAAATGTCAATTCAAAGAAGAAATGAAATTGGCTCAAGTACAAAGGAAGGAACCAGTTGGACCATTTCTACTTTAATGATGATAATTAATTGTTATTGACCAAATTCTCCTCTCTTCGCAATGTTCGCAAATTCTCCTCTCTTCTCTTCTGAACCCAGAAGCCACATGGGATTAAGGTCTCCGATATACCATCTGAATTTCTGGAATCCTTTTATAAATACTGTATGTTTTTTGTGAATGTTTCTGCAATATATCATTTTGTGCGTTTCATACTATCCTTCCGAATACACTGTGCTGCAAACTGCATGAACTGATGTGTGATAATAACTCTTGTGACCCATGCCCGTATTTTCTTTGTTAGATTTGTTATCTGTAAATTACAATTGTTGTCTATTTTCACTCCTCCTAACTTAATGTTCCTCTTCACAAGACTTATTTCCCCTCACGTTTGTGCGGATGAACCATTGTCCTCTACATTTCAACCTCCACTGATTTGATTGCCCTTTATGGGGATACATATCCATTTTCCAATGTATAATTAAATATATATTTTAATCAGAATGATTTGCCATGCATATCCTCGAGGAATTATTTCTCTCTCCTGTTCCTTTGTGGATGCACAAATCTCTGGCGCACCAATTCTCTGATATATAAATTGTGGAGGTGCAAGACAGAAAAAACTTGCAGGTTGGATAGGCGTATGGTTCAGTCGTATGATGCAGCCAATAGACCCAAAGCAAACGAACCACAGTAAATCTTACCCAGAGCTTGTTGACAACCTAAATTGATCCAGAAACTGTCCACTTGTACATGTTTGGACTGCATGCAACTGATAAATTGCCTTAGTCATGTTGGGTTTTTTAAAAAACAGATTTTGGTTTATAGAATCCATTTCTTGTGGGGTTTTTGTTTTCACCTCTTGGATAGGGAAGCAGCAATGCAAATGATTGGCAACGCTATAGTGCCGAGGCTTGGCTGATTTAAATCATCTTTAATGAGCTGCGAGCAGATTTGCCATTAAAGGGTTGGAGAGAAAGCAGCTGCCCGGCCGTAGGAATAGAGTAGGGGAGTGGCTGCCAAAGCCTGAGGGGAAAGATCCCTGGCATAAGGTAAATTCTTGGTGTGTGACCATTGTGATTGTCTGTTGTGCTGTGTCAATGGGGGTACCTGCACGTTTTGATGTTCCTTATTTGCTTTAATTTTGATCATTCCTTTTGGTTTAGATAAGGCAGAACACTTATAAGTGTGCATTCCAGTGTCTGGAATGTTTTCCTTGGGTTAATGCTGGTTACTTCTAAATGCAGATTTAGCACAGCGAACTGAACCAGGTTTCTTCATCTTCAAGGGTTACACAAAAAGCTGGAGAAACTCAGCGGGTGCAGCAGCATCTAAGGAGCGAAGGAGATAGGCGACGTTTCGGGTCGAGACCCTTCTTCAGACTGGAAGAAGGGTCTCGACCCGAAACGTCGCCTATCTCCTTCGCTCCTTAGATGCTGCTGCACCCGCTGAGTTTCTCCAGCTTTTTGTGTAACCCTCGATTCTCCAGCATCTGCAGTTCCTTCTTTAACAATTCTTCATCTTCAATATGTGCTGCAGTTGAAATGATGGGGGTGGAAGAGCTGGGGGCATTTAACACAAGAGAGGTGGAACGTATACATTCACACTCACAAGTCTTGGCATACAACGGATACGCCTGCTGCAAATAAGAATTTAGATTATTTTTGCTAGTTAAAGGTTTTTTTCTGTGAGTAAAACAGCTTATTGGCTATGAATGAATCTAACTAGTTAGGAGGCTGAAATCTAATGTTTGCTACAGTATTGAGTTCACTGTTAAAGGAAAAGTGAAAATATCTATTATTGCAGTGTTTCATTACATGGAAATAGTTGTGCAGGTTGCAGCAGTGATTGGCTGGACATTCTCTTTGGACCTTTTAGATTTTTTTTTCCTTGATTTTAATTGCTACTCCTAGTTGGGAATGCTTCCTAGTCAGTCCCAGTAGGCATGGATATCCTGTTTGTTCCCCCAGCATGTTTATTACTGACTGAATCGCACTACTGTTCATTTTCTAGGACGCATCATCCTAGACTGAGCCGCATTATGGTAGCAGAAATACTATCTAGAGAATGATCCCTAGACTGCCTTGATTTTGAAAACTAAAGCATTCACCTAGTTTCTTCATCATACAGTGTGTGGAAATGAACTGCAGATGCTGGTATATACTGAAGAAAGACACAAAGTGCTGGAGTAACTCAGCGGGACAGGCAGCATCTCTGGAGAAAAAGAATGGGTGATGTTTTGGGACGAGACTTGCTTGAAGAAGGGTCCCGACCCTAAATGTCACCCATCCTTTTTCTCCAGAGATGCTGCCTGACTCGCTGAGTTCATTCAGCACTTTATGTTGAGCTTCTTCATCATGCAGTGCTGGTCTGACAGATGCACTTCGGTCTCTGCGGGATTCTTGTGTGAAGGGAATGTCGAGTTCTGAATCCCGGGAATAGTTCTGCTGAGCAGCGTTGACGAGGCTTGAGATGGCACCAAAGACCGTTCCAATTTTCATTTTAAACCTTTGGGAAATAGCTGTTGGTGCACAGGTCTCCAGGCGTCCACGGTCGGTGTTGTAGCCATGGGTCGGCTTGGCCTGCTTTTTTTTCAATGTGTAGATTATTGTTGTGATATTGATTTTCAGAAGTCAAAACATGTTATATGTTTGTGCACAAGGTTGTGGAACTAGCTGGAGCTATATGCCGTGGCAGAGCAGTCTGACCTTTTAACTTGATATTTTCCTCTAAGTATTAAACTAGTTTTTATGATTCAAAAGAAAAGGTTGCTCCCATGGAAATAGGCTTAAATAATCGGACTTGAGGCTTTCTTCATTGTACTCTAGTTAACCATGTTACTTGTCACGGTACTTTACATGCCACTAATGTGCTCTTTTTCACTGTCCTCCACTGTTTCTAATTGAACTCCATACTTCGCTCACTCCATGGTTTGTCTTGGTGAATGTTACATACAAAAATTCTTGTAGTTGCCTTTGATGCTACTAAACATCATTCAAAGGCAAGTCTTCTTTCCATCTCACTGAGAAAGAACACAGCTGCTTTATGAAAATTAATTCCTTCAATTAAATGGTTGCAAATTTGGTGTTTGAGGGTTTTCATATTGAATGGAATCACATGGTGCCAGAAATTGGCATGTACCAATGTTTGCAATGGCACTAAAACACCAATACTAACATGACCATCAATGTATTAAGAAAGCAGTAGTTCCCTGCATACTCTCCCTTTAAGTTTAAAGTGCAATACCTTGCTGATGTTGCTGAATAAGTTCAATAATTGGTCAACTTTTCTCTCAGTAATAACAATGTGGTCTTTGATATTAAAGCAGCTTAGATTGGCCTCTACACTTTGAAAACCTGAAAACTAAGCTGGAAATGTGAACCAGGCCAGTACCATTTTGTAATAAAGGATAAATGCATTTGGTGGGGAATTTCATTAGAAAATGCATTTACTCTCGGATGTTAATGAGTTGCTGTTCATTTTAAACTTATTTGTTCAATTCTGCAACTTGAATGACTGCTAATTAACAAAATCTTCAGATATCCACAAACACCTAGCTTCCAAATTTGTAAGCATACTCTATGAAGGTTCGCTCCTGTGAGCAAAATCTAAAAATTCTGATTTGTAAAGTTTATAACCACTTCAGTGGCACATTAAAAACTAAGTTTTCCCCATAGTGTATTAAAACATAATTTAGTGTAATTCACCCCTTGCAGAGGTATTTACAGAACACTTCATGTATAATATTTTGCTGATCTTCTGTACCCCAAAGCTAATGAATCTCTGAACCATTTAAATGTGTTTAACATGTCAGTAAGCAGTTAAATGTGTTTAAGAAGTGACTGAGAACAGCTCTAATTCCCATGCTATGATGGAAGAGATTTCTATGTCAGTACACTATTCTGTTAATTAACGAACTAGTGCACACAGCAATTGCTTTTAACTGCACCTGTGGAAGATTAAGCCATGTCAACATTAACAGAAGTCGTTGACCTCTCTGTTCAAATCCATTTTAATTCAACTACAACCTATTTACAGAGAGCACAGCTGACCAGCAATAAGCCAGCCTCAAATTTCAGTTGGGCAAAGTGCTACATTTCCGCACCTTAAAATTCTTGCTATAATTCTTCTGGCACTTCCCATCTGTGTTAGTAGATGAAGATTCCTGTCCCTGAATAATTAAGTCCAGCTTCTTGCTTCAATCCCAGTATTACCAATTATCCTTGTACAAATATTGTTTGTAATTTCATTTATAAATTCTGTGACCATAGTATAGATGGTAGAAGTGGAATGGATATTTTTTGAACACTAAACCTTTTGGAGAGGACAATATGCTTTATTTGGTCTGCCCCAATGCATTCTCTGTGAGTGATTATTGTACTTCAAAGCAGTAATTTAAGCACAGGATTACATTGCAGTACAACTCTAATGGCCCTCTTTTTCATGAAGTCCCTTTGCCATCTCTTTCATTTACAATATCTGCAAGTTAAATTTACCCTGGAGTTTATCCAGCATGTGTTTTATTTTGTTTGTGTTGAGAAAGTGTAAATGATTGTGGTCCTTTAACATGCAGTTAGCATTACTGTCCATTACTTCATTGGCTGTAGATATTCTATGGTTAAGTTCATATTGTTACTGTGTTATCAATTGTTTGCAGCTTTTCAATAGTCAAAGGATAAAGAATGTGGTATTTTGTCATAGATCACACGGTACACTTACTTCAAATGCAGAATGTCTTGTTCATGAAATAAAGACTATTTAATAAACCATGGAATTGAATTGATTTCATTCCGCTTCACCTGTCAGCCCATTTATCAAGAACCCAACATGAAGTTGTGATAATCCAGTTCACCACCATAGTTACAATAGTAAATACAAATTGGAAAGAAGAGGTTAAATGATGTGAAGCTTGTTTTTTAATGACAGAATAAAGAGGTTTGCCAAATCTGTGTGTGTTCCAGGAAGCATCATTATGTGGCAAGCTAAATCTCCCCCCTGCCCCCCATCTCTTACATTTGTTTCCCAAGCCTCTGTTAAGGATGAAGGTAGCCTGTTCACTCCAGCTGTAAAGAAAACAGTCAATTGTACCTTTTTGAAATTAAATAATTCATTCCATTTCTTTAACAAAATTGATAATGCATGTTGGTTATTTGCAGTTTAACATTTAACATAGCAGACATCAGGACAAATCTGAAGGATTTTTATGATGAAAATTGAAAGAACACTCCCTTTTATAGGTTTTCGAAGAGAATGATTGTCCAAGATCGGAATGAGCTTCTATTTCCCCAAAGTGTGTTGTAGTACTAAAGGGAGGTGTGATATCAATGAAGTTGATGAGAAAATATGTAGTGAAATTATTATTGCAAGAGGAAGAATCTCCTACCAATAAATTTGCCAAGAATGACCTTCTTAGAAATATGATCTGTATTTAAGTTTTGGAATTAACTTGAATGTGTGCATTAAGATAAGAGGGAGGTGTTTGGACGGAATAGTATCTCTGGGAGGCAACTAACATTGTGTAGACGCAATGTGTATGTGTTGCGTGCAGGTTAGCAGTAACTTGAATTTGTATAGCACCTTTTAACATGACAAAACATCCCATATGCATTCAGTCAAGGGTGTTTAATTGCCATAGGAAGGAACTGCAGGAGCTGGTTTATACGGAAGATAGTCTGATGAAGGGTTCCGACCCGAAACACCACCTATTCCTTTTCATCAGAGATGCTGCCTGACCTGAATTAATCCAGCATTTGTGTTTACCTTTGTGTTTATTTGCATCAGCATAATAAGCCTGTAAACGCAGTACTCATAGATAACATAATAAACAAACAAAAAAATAATTTAAAAAATATATTTTACTGTGAAACAAAAGCTTGAAGTTCCTAATGCAAACAAGGCAAGCCATTGTTTAGTTGGTATTTAAAGTATTCAAGAGCCTGGGAAGAAGCTGTTCCTGAACCTAGAGGTCATAATTTTCAGACTTCCATAGCTTCTCAATGGTAGAAGTGAAATGAAAGTGTGGGTCCTTGTGTGTAGTATGCTTTTTTAAGGCAATGCCAGCTCTAGATCCCTTCAGTGGTGGGAAGGGCAATATTCATGATGCCGATGTGCTATCAACAATGACCGAGTTGCACGTTACTGGTGATCAAAGTTGAGCCAAAAAAGGTAGGTTTTAAGAAGCGCCTTGGAGCAAAAAGATAGGTGAGAAGTTAGACTTTAAGGTCTTACTTCACTGTAAAGTCGACCCATTGAAATAAACATGACTGTCGGTCCCCATCCTACCCCTTCCAAAGTCCACAATCAGTTGCTGGTGTTGAGAGCCAGGTTATTGTGCTAGCACCATTTGGTCAATCGGCCAATCTCACTTCTATAGTCTGACTCGTCCCCATCAGTGATACGTTCCACAACAGTGGTGTCGTCGGCGAACTCGATGATGGAGTTTGCACTATGTACGGCTACGCAGTCATGAGTATAGAGTGAATACAGCAGGGGGCTAAGCACGCAGCCTTGAGGTGCTCCAATGCTGATTGTTTTCGAGGATGACACATTTCCACCAATACGAACAGACTGGTCTGTGAATGAGGAAGCCGAGGATCCAATTGCAGAGCGATGCGCTGAGACCCAGATCTGAGAGCTTGGTAAGCAGCTTGGAGGGGATGATGGTATTAAATGCCGAGCTGTAGTAAATGAATAACAGCCTGACATAAATATGAGTTTTTGTAGTCCAAGTGGTCCAGAGCGGAGTGGAGAGCCAGTGAGATCGCATCCACCGTTGATCTGTTGTGGCGGTAAGCGAACTGCAGTGGGTCCAGGTTTTTGTCGAGGAATGAGTTGATTTGTGCCATGATCCAGCCTCTCAAAGCACTTCATCACCACAGACGTTAGTGCCACTGGTCTATAGTCATTGAGGCACGTCACCTTGCTGTTCTTGGGCTCCGGTATTATTGATGCCCTTTTAAAGCAGGTGGGAACCTCAGACCTCAGAAGTGAGAGGTTGAAAATGTCCGTAAAAACTCCAGCCAATTGGTCCACACAGGTTTTTAAAACACGCCCGGGTATACCATCAGGTCCAGGCGCTTTTCGAGGGTTCACCTGACGTTGGCCTCTGTGACTGTGACTGAAATACCATCACGGCGAATGGGGGCTCGGGAAGGCACATCAGTGTTGTCCCTATCAAAGCGTGGGTAAAACGCATTGAGCTCGTCAGGGAGTGATGCTTCGCTGACATTTGAGCTGCCTCCTGATTTTGCCTTCTAGGAGGTGATTGCATTCAAGCCCCGCCACAGTTGCCGAACATTTGTCTCATCCTCTAGCTTGGAGCAGAAGTCCCTTTTGGCCTTTTTGTTGGCCTTACCAAGGTTGTATCTGCACCACATAGATAAGCTGGGAATGGAGGGACATGGGCTATGCATTTGTAGGTAAGAGATAATCTTTATATCACAAAAGATAGACATAAAATGCTGGAGTAACTTAGCGGGTCGGGCAGCATCTCTGGAGAAAAAAAATACGTGACGTTCTGAGTTGGACCCCTTCAGACGACCCTATTTTTCTCCAGAGCTGCGGCCTGACCTACTGAGTTACTCTCACATTTTGTGTCTGTCTTCTGTATAAACCAGCATCTGTCGTAGCTACACATACTGATCTTGGTATCACGTTTGGCACAGACATTGTGGGTCGAAGGGCCTGTTTGTGTTCTGCACTGTTCTATGTTCAACATCCATATTATCTCCTGGGTTCTCACTGGCTTTGCCTACTAAGGCTCAGAGAGTCAGAAGACCCAAAATATCACTTTTTGCCTGACCACCTGTCTTCCTGCAGTAATAGGTTTTTATGGTTGCTCAACTTTCCAGCATCTGCAGTCCCCTGTGTCTCCAAGACTGGGAATGATCTTGCCTCAACAACACTGTTCAGTTTAGTTGAAAGATACGCCGCGGAAACAGTCTATTCGGCCCACCAAGTCTGCGTCAACCAGCGATCCCTGTACACTAGCACTATCCTACACACAAGGGACAATGTACAGTTTTTTTTTGGAGCCAACTTAATTTACAAACTGGTAATTTGAAGTGTGGGAGGAAACCAGAGCACCCGGAGAAAACCCACGCGGTCACGGGGACAAACTCTGTACAGACAGCACCCGTAGTCAGGATCAAACCTGGGTTTCTGGCTCTGTAAGGAAGCAACTCTACTGCGGATCCACCGTGCTGCCCAAAGCTTAGACAGCTCAAGGCTAACAGCCTGGGCAGATTTAGTAAAAGTGAAAAACTCTGCTGTCCGTAGGATGTTGTTGTGGACGTTCTTGGTACTTAGTGGGAAGACAGAGTCAAAAGAAAACCCTTTCTTCGTCTTCTTCTTGAGTATGGCGTGTACAGCCTAAAGTTGTAGGACAACTTGTTCTATTTGATATTATTTGATTGTGCACGCCGGGTTGATTGCATTCATCAAAAAAAGGCAGACCACGTTAAGGTTGCAATCTCCCACCCCGTCAAAACCCTTTGAGGGAGATGCTCTTGTGGCAATGATGTGCAAAAATATAAAAGTGTCTGGAGAGGGAGGATTGGCTGTGGATGTGAGATTAGATGCAGCCCACAAACCAGACAAGACAAATGACCCATGCGATCCCTTAGGAACTAAATCTCTCTGGCTCATTTAATTCCAAAAAGAAAGAAAGATTCTAAGGGGAGTAGGAGGCAACCGTGGCTGACAAGAGAAGTTAGGGATAGATTAAAACTAAAGGAAAAGATGTATAACACAGCAAAGAATAGCCGGAAGCCAGAGGATTGGGAAACTTTCATAGGACAACAAGGAAACAAAATGGGCAAAACGGGCTGAAAAGATGAAGTACGAAGGGAAGCTGGCCAGGAATATAAAGAAGGACAGTAAAAGCTTCTTTAGATATGTTAAGGGAAAAAGAGTAGCAAAGTCAAATGTGTGTCCCTTGAAGGCAGACACGGGTGAAATTATAGTGGGTAACAAGGAAATGGCAGAAGAGTTGAACAGGTACTTCAGATCTGTCTTCACTAAGGAAGACACAAACAATCTCCCAGATGTACTGGAGGACAGAGGATCTAAGGGGGTAGAAGAACTGAAATAAATTTTCATTAGGTGAGAAATAGTATTGGGTAGGCTGGCGGCGGTTCTAGAAATAGTGGACGCATTGGTGATCATTTTCCAATATTCAATAGATTCACGATCAGTTCCGGTGGATTGGAAGATAGCTAATGCTATCCCACTTTTCAAGAAAAGAGCGAGAGAGAAAATGAGGAATTACAGACCAGTTAGCCTGACCGGTTGTGGGAAAGATGCTGGAGTCAATTATTAAAGAGGTAATAATGGGGCATTTGGATAGCAGTAAAAGGATTAGTCCAAGTCAACATGGATTTATGAAAGGGAAATCATGCTTGACTAATCTTCTGGAATTTTTTGAGGATGTGATAAGTAAAATGGATGATGGGGTGTCGGTGGATGTAGTGTATCTAGACTTTCAGAAAGCCTTTGATAAGGTCCCGCATGGGTGACTGGTGACTAATATTAGAGCACATGGTATTGGGGGTAGGGTGTTGACATGGATAGAAAATTGGTTGGCAGACAGGAAGCAAAGCGTTGGAGTGAACGGGTCCTTTTCAGAATGTCAAGCAGTGGCGTGTGTAGTGACGCAAGGCTCGGTGTTGAGGCCGCAACTGTTTCCAAAATATATTAATGATTTGGAAGAGGGAATTAGGAGCAACACTAGCAAGTGTGCGGATGAGACAAAGCTGGGTGGCAGTGTGAACTGTGAAGAGGATGTTAGGAGGTTGCAGGGTGACCTGGGCAGGTTGAGTGAGTGGGCAGATGCGTGGCAGATGCAGTATAATATAGATAAATGTGAGGTTATCCACTTTGGCGGCAAAAACAAGGGGGCAGATTATTATCCCAATGGGGTTAGGTTAGGTAAGGGGGAGGTGCAGCGAGACCTGAGTGTCCTTGTACACCAGTCACTGAAAGTTGGCGCACAGGTACAGCAGGCAGTGAAGAAATCTAATGGAATGTTGGTCTTCATAACAAGAGGATTTCAGTATAGGAGTCAAGAGGTTCTTCTGCAGTTGTACAGGCCTCTGGTGAGACCACATCTGGAGTATTGTGTACAGTTTTGGTCTCCTAATTTGAGGAAGGACATCCTTGTGATTGAGGCAGTGCAGCGTAGGTTCACGAGATTGATCCCTGGGATGGCAGGACTGTCATATGAGGAAAGATTGTAAAGACTAGGCTTGTATTCACTTGAGTTTAGAAGGATGAGGGGGGATCTTTTAGAAACATATCCATATTACTAAAAGTAATATCTTGACCACTTTTGACTCACTGCGATTTGATATCAGAGAGAATGCCGCCACTTACGGCCGTCATTTTTGGCCACCTCGCTTAGAGCTCCCCTCTGCCAGACTGGACCAGATGATTTTTCCCATCGATGGAAAAATCAGACAGATATTAATCTTTTTTTTTAAATGCCATTCTGTCTGCTGCCCCTGCTGGTGGGAGGGGGGAGCGACTACAAAACCCGGTGTGCCTCACTCAGTCTGTGCAAGATGGTGGAAGCGAGAGGGTCACATCGCTCTGAGCTCTGAATAACACTGAACACATGTCTACTCAACTGTGAGTGCCCTTAATGTGGTTTGAAAATGAAAATGTGGTTGGTTTGGAGTAAAAAGGCACTGCATGCAAATGGTTGTTTGGGGGATTTGGGTTGAAGTAAAAAGCACTGCGTGCAAGTGGTTGTTTGGGGGGTTTGGGTTGAAGTAAAAAGGCACTGCATGCAAATGGTTGTTTGGGGGTTTTGGATTGAAGTAAATAGGCACTGCATGCAAATGGTTGTTTGGGGGGTTTGGGTTGAAGTAAAAAGGCACTGCATGCAAAGGGTTGTTTGGGGGGTTTGGGTTGAAGTAAAAAGGCACTGCAGATGGTTGCTTGGGGATTTTGGTTTGAAGTGAAAAGGCAATGCAGATGGTTGCTTGGGGATTTTGGTTTGAAGTGAAAAGGCACTGCAGATGGTTGCTTGGGGGTTTTGGGTTGAAGTGAAATGGCACTGCAGATGGTTGCTTGGGGGTTTTGGGTTGAAGTGAAAAGGCACTGTAAATGGTTGTCTGTCTAAACTTGACAACTTCCTGTTTGCACTATATTGATTTTAGATAAACGCTACCACTTACGGCTGTGATTTTTGGCCATCTTACTCAGTCCCCCTCCACTCATCAGGTGCAGAGGATTCTTCCCATCAATTAAAAACAAAAGTGTTATTGGTGTTTAAAAAATGTTGAGAATCTCTCTCCTGTCAATCATGCCATCTTTTTCGGTGGGAGGGGGAGGAATTATGAAACCCAGAAGTGTGGGTGTAGCGCAGTCTCTGCATGATGGGAGAGGGAGAGGTGACGTCTGAGCTGTGAATCAACTGAACACACTGAATGTCTACCAAACTATGAGTATGGTGGTTTGTGTGGTTTTATGGTGGTTTTTATGGTGGTTTCACCCTGCTGAAATACAATGAAACTGCATTTGAATGTGGTGGCCTTGTACCCTGCATGAAATGGTATGAAACTGCATTTGAATGTGGTGTCGCTGCACCCTGCATTAAATGGTATGAAACTCCATTTGAATTTGGTGACCTTGCACCCTCCTTGAAATGGTATGAAACTGCACTTGAATTCGGTGGCCTTGCACCTTGCTTGAAGTGGTAGGAAACTGAACCAGAAATAGGTGGCCTTTCACCCTGCTTGAAGAGGTAAGAAACTGCACATGAATTTGGTGACCTTGCACCCTGCTTGAAATAGTAGGAAAATGGATTTGAATTTGGTGGCCTTGCAGTCTGCTTGAAATGGAATTTCAAGGAATAGCCGTGAGTCAACTGCCAGCCCACCAGCCGTGAGTGAGCTGCCAGCACATCAGGCTTGAGGGACTGAGCTGCCACCCCAAGAATCCATTTGGCCCACAATGTCCATACTAGCCCTCTGGAGACCAGTAGTCCCTGCAGCCAACAACACCCATACCAGCGCTCCAGAAAGCCCCCCCCCCCCAACTGGCCACCAATATGGAATTGGTGGAGAGGTGAAATATTGCGTCGGGGGACCAACCCTCTCGTGTGAACATGGGACCCAACGGGTCCCACTTAGTCTAGTAAAACTATAAAAGGTCTGGACAAGCTAGATGCAGGAAAACTGTTCCCAATGTTGGGTGAGTTCAGAACCAGGGGTCACAGTCTTAGAATAAAGGGAAATCCATTTAAGAATAAAGGGAAATCAATTTATTACTAACTTTTTCACCCAGAGAGTTGTGAATTTGTGGAATTCCCTGCCACAGAGGGCGGTGGAGGCCAAGTCACTGGATGGATTTAAGAGAGAGTTAGATAGAGCTCTAGGGACTAGTGGAATCAAGGGATATGGGGAGAAGGCAGGCACGGGTTATTGATTGGGGACGATCAGCCATGATCACAATGAATGGCGGTGCTGGCTCGAAGGGCCGAATGGCCTCCTCCTGCACCTATTTTCTATGTTACTATGTTTGCAGTGTCTGAAGTAATCAGAGTGGATAACACAAAGGCGTCTGTGTACGGTAACTCCCGTCTTCCTCTCCTTACCAGCAAATATGGGTTTGAACCATTGAGGGTTTTGTTGAGGCTTGCCACCAAGGCAATGCTCCAGCCTTGCCTGCTGCCCCATCCCTTCTTACTGTGTTCCCAACAACACGGGCCTGATCTGCATCACTCACCAAAAGCCTCCTCCTGCTGCTTCTAATCATCGCACTGGCCCACATATTTAAAACATTTGAACAGTCCTTTTTTAAAAAAGACAGGAGTTGTTTTTACTCCTCTTTCTGGTGTTAAGAGTTTTCTTTGCTCAAGGGGATCCTGAAGGTGAACGCATTAAGCAAACTGTGCTTCAGTTAAAGAAAGGAAGACTTGTGAGAGCTTATCTCACACCGGAGGAATGCGAAGGGTGAGGTAGTCTGTTTTATACCTCCTGGCTGTAACTGGCTTGAGTCAGAGCTTCTTACTCATTTGTTAATCAAACACCAGATGTATGGACTATTCTGGTTATTGTCCCATGTTTTCTAGTTCACAGGAAGTGAACTTGGAGATCTTCTGTACTTCATTAGGATGGAAAGCAGAGGGGAGGAGGGGGCAGATATTAGTGGAGAGGAAGTTCATCCACTTAGTGTGTTTTTTGTATCCTGGAAATCAGTCAAGAAAAAAAGTGGAATCCTGCATCATAGCAGTGTTTTGGCAAGCACTGTCACGTTTCTCCAAGGATTATGTGTGGACGTACTAACGTGTCTGTCTAAACCTAGTTCACTTTAAATATTTACTGCACCCTGTCTACAGGTGCATCTCCCCTTTTCGGAAGTGGGTGAAACTAACCCTTCCATAACTTGAAAGGAAGATTGCTACAGGGACCAAAGGAACGCATAAAGACTCCAATCATAAACACTTTCTAAAACTTTAACAAAAACTCACATTATGCTGTTATGATCTGGAATGCGCTGCCTGAGAAAATATACACTGGAAAACGATTCAGTAATAGTATACCTTTCCAAAGTATTTTGAAAATTAACTCAAAAAAGAAGCATTTTTTTGAGGGCAAGGGTGAGAAAGGGTTTTAAATGGAAACTCGCTCTGGCTGGAGATACTGAATTAGGTGAATGTTATGCTATTTCATTATGTATGTATGGGAGGAAGGAAATAGATAAAATAATGGAAACAGGCCCTTCGACCCATTAAGTCCACACAAACCATCGATCGCTGGTTCACTTCAGTTCTATGTAATCCAACTTTCTCATCCACTCCCTACACTAGGGGTAATTTACCTACAGGCCAATTAACCTACAAACCTGCACGTCTTTGGAATGTGGGAGGAAACCCATGGGGTCACAGGGAGAACGTGCAAACTCCACACAGACAGCACCCGAGGTCAGGATCTAACCTGGATCCCTGATGCTGTGAGGCAGAAGTACTACCAGCTGCTCCACTGCTGCCCCTGCAAGTTCCAATGCCAACATCGCTGAGTGCTGGAGTAACTCAGAGGGTCAGGCAGTATCTCTGGAGAAAATGGATGGTTGACGTTTCGGGTTGGGACCCTTCTCGAGACTGAAAGTGGGAGGGGGGGGGGGCAAGGTGAAGAACTGGAAAAGACCTCCACAGATGCAACCTGACCCACTGTTCCTCCAGTAAACTTTGTTACTTTATTCAAGGTTGTACTCTTGTGTTTCTGTTTCTCTGATCTATCTTTCTCTGCTCATTGGGATCCAGTTCCATGCTGCGGTCTCTCAGTAACACAATCCGCAGTCATTTTTCGAAAACAAAAGACGTGAGATGGGAGGAAGGACCACAAATAAGCCAACGTTATCCTCAGCTGACATCTCCACATCTACCCATTCAGCAGAAGTCATTGAACGCCAGTCAGGAAGGCAGAACTCGGCCAATTTCCCTTCCCTGGCCCCCAATAAGCACAACAACTCCATGGAGCATTAAATGTGGCAAAAAGGTCTTAAAGTCTCTTACAAAGATTGATAGTGCACCACATATTTGGGAACATGTCCAAAACATTGGTCAAAAAGGAAAGTTTTATTGCAGGAAGAGGAAGAAAGGTTTCAGGAGAGAGTTCCAGAATACAAGGGTGTGGGATGTCACAGACATTACGCTTAGTTTAAAGGTACAGCATGGCAACAGTCCTTTCGGCCCACCAAGTCCATGCCGGTGTAGTGCAGTGTAATGTTATCCCACTTTCTCATTCACTTCCCTACATTTCCTGAGTGCCAACTAACCTACAAGCCCGCACGATCTTGGGATGTTGGAGGAAACCGGAGCATCTGGAGGAAACCCACCCAGACCCAGCCACAGGGAGAATGTGCAAACTCCACCCAGACAGCACTCGAGATCAGGATCAAACCAGTGGCTCTGGCGTTGTGAGGCAGCTGCTCTACCAGCTGCGCCACTGTGCTCCTATTTATTTTTTAGTTGGAAGGATCTTGTGTTCCCCCTTTCCCGCCCTCCCATATTCCATGCTCTGACCTCATATTTTGTGCCTCTTCTATCCTTATCTCTATATCCTCACACTTTATGTCTTTTCATCTCTGTCCATTTATCTGTCAATCTCACCCCCCACCCCCGCCACCCCATCTACCTGTAGCCACCTATCGCTTGCCAGCCTTTACCCTACCAAAACCTTTCTTCCAGCTTTCTCTCCCCTTATTGCAATCTGTCTGAAGAAAGATCCCGACCCGAAATTTTACCTGTCCATGTTCTCCAGAGATATTCTCCAGAATAAAAGGATGTACCTTTGGAAAGGAGATGCGGAGGAATTTCTTTAGTCAGAGGGTGATGAAGGCCAAGTCAATGGATATTTTTAAGGTGGAGATTGACGGATTCTTGATTAGTAAGGCTGTCAGGGGTTATGGGGAGAAGGCAGGAGAATAGAGTTGAGAGGGAAAGATAGATCAGGCATATTTGAATAGCGGAGTAGACTTGATGGGCCAAATGGTCTAATTCTGCTCCTATAGCTTATGAACTAATGCTGCCTGACCCACTGAGCTACTCCAGTATTTTGTGTCTTTTTTTTCTAAACCATCATCTGCAGTTCTTTTCGGTCACATGACTATAGATCTTTTTTTTTCTCTCTGCCAGAACAATTACAAGGTGGCAGAAATGCTTTCCTTGGATGGATGTAGCAGATGTTTCTCTGTGGAGCATTCATCCTAAATGTGGAAGATGTCAGGAGCAACAGATGGAAAGGAAATCTATTGTCCACACTCCCTGATTGAAAAAGTCTGAGGGAACAACCTCTATCATCTCTCTGGAACTCTATCTGGGTTACGGGTATTTGTAGCTGCTTTGCTCCGAAGAAGGGTCAAGACCCTTCTTTTGAACAAAACAGGGCCAGCAACAAATGACCACAGGAACGGTGGAGTCCATAATGCCTCATTGTTGGCTAGGAAAGATGGCACGTGGATATGGTGGGAATGGAGAGCTGTAGATCGCGTGCAGTCAGAGATCAGTTTAACTTGGCATCATGTACGGCACGGACATTGTGGGCCAAAGGGCCTGTTCCTGTGCTGTACTGCTCTATGGCCTATATTAATCGAACCTCATCAATATAGCATAATCACAGATAAATGCAAACAGGAACTCAAGAGACGTTTCTTTACTCCCAGAGAGGGGATAATGTGGAAGGTGGGCTCATGGGGAATAGTTGACATGGATACTAAGAAAGAGAGAGTGAGAGAGAGTCATAGTCATAGTCATAGCATGAAATCAGGCCCTTCAGCCCAACTTACCCACACCGACCAACATGACCCCTCTACACTAGTCCCACCTGCCTGCAATTGGCCCATAATCCCTCTAAACCTATCCTATCCATGTAGATGTCTAAATCTATCAATCTATCTACATCTATCTATCTATCTATCTATCTATCTATACATAACCAAAACTCTGATCTTGTTATCTTCCGGTTTGGCGGTCTTTCTATTTGTGCAAAAACGGTTCGCGATAGTGCTACGATTTTTCACCAGTTCACTCGCCGTTCTCCTGTGCTGTGAGTGCACCAAGTTTCATTCCGATCGGTTGAATGTCGTAAAAGCTAGCAAGGTTTAAAAATCTTAACAACCGCGTGTGCACAGGTCGATCTTTTCCCCTGGCGATAGGCGCCGCGCGGATTCGTCTCTTCCCCTGTCACTCCCGGGACGGTCCGCCCCTTCCTGCGCCACCGCGTTTTTACTGGAGCTGAGGGTGGCCGGCGGGAGGTTTCCAACCAGACATTTGGAAAGAGCCGAAGCAGCCCAGCCCCGCCCCTGCAGCCCAGCGTCGGAGACTCGACCCAGCCCGGAATCAGAGATGTCGCCAAACGGAAAGCGGAGACTCTGATCCCGGCGGAGGAGAACAATCAGCGACCAACGACCAGCGCCCGCTGTGAGTCCCTATCACACCGCCAATTCCATCCTCTGGTCCCCCTCGCAGGCTCCTCCCCCCCTCCCCCGTGATGCCCCCCTCTCCCCCATGGCTCTTCCCCCGCCTCTTTTCTCCGAGCTCACTCCCCCCCACCCACACACCCCACCCCCTTACAAGCCCCCCTGCCCACACCCACCCTCCCCGCCCACACACACCCCCTCTCAGATACCCCCCCCACACACCCCCCCACACACCCCCCCACACCCCCCCCCACACACCCCCCCCACACACCCCCCCCACACACCCCCCCCACACATCCCCCCCACACACCCCCCCCCACACCCCCCCCCACACCCCCCACACACACACACACCCCCCCACAAACACACACCCCACACACACACACCCCACACACACACCCCCCCCACACACACCCCCCCCACACACACCCCCCCACACACACCCCCCCCACACACACACACCCCCACACCCCCCCCCACACCCCCTCCACACTCCCCCACACCCCCCCACACCCCCCCCCACACGCCCCCACACACCCCCCCCACACACCCCCCACACACACACGCCCCCCACACACACACCCCACACCCCCCCCCACACACATCCCCCCACACACATCCCCCCACACACACACCCCCCCCACACACCCCCCCCACACACCCCCCACACACACACCCCCCCAAACACACACACACCCCCCCACACCCCCCCACACTCCGCCCGCACACCCCACACACCCCCCACACACACAACTCTGCCCGCACACCCCTCCTGCCCACATACACACACCCCATCCCCACCCCACACCCCCTGCCACACACCCCCCTCCACCACACCCCCCTCCCCCCCTCCTACACCTCCTGTCCACACACACCCCTCCTCCCCTCCCACCACACCCCCCACCGCCACACTCCCCACTTCTCTCCCCCCCTCCCCACCTCCCCTCCCTCACATGAAAAGGAGAGAGAGGGAGTGCTCGGGGATGAGCGGAAATGAGCCGCAGTTAGGGGCTATGGGTGAGTGGTGGAATATTGCGTTGTGGGAACGGGTTGCATTGGGGGACAGGCCTCCCGTGTGACTGGGACCTAACAGGTCCCAATTAGTCTAGTGTTTCTTAAATGTTGCGATAGTGCTTGCCTCAACTGCCTCCTCCGGCAGCTCGTTCCATTTACCCAGAACCCTTTGTGGAAAAAGGTTACCCCACAGATTCCCAATTAAATCTCCCTCACGTTAAACATGAGGTAGAAAGGAACAGAGAAGCAGATGTAGAAGGTTTGCATGGAGTAAGTTCTGGGATAAACACAGAACCTGGCGATTTGTCAGGATGTAACCCCATTAGTATGCTGGTATTTTTTTTCTCTCCCTTGTGGTAATAATTGATTTAAGTTCCTCTCATCCTTTTGCCCCTTGTTGCCGACAATATTTCTTGCACGCTTTTAGCACAAAAACAGATTTGTTTAGCGTCTCTGTCATTTCCTCTTCCCTCATTATTAATTCCCCCGTCTCAGCTTCTGAAAGACCAATGTTTCCCTTTCAGCTAAAAGCTGCACAAACCCAACAATAAAAAAAAAACCCTGAACACTCACCAGTAAAACTGCCTTTCAACAAGCTTTGCACCAAGGATGATTTCAGCAATCAAGTTTATTTGAAACTAATATCCACAAGAAGAATGTTCCAACACTAAGTGATTATGTAGATCAAACCGTAGCTGCTGATCTCGGATTTCATCCTTGAGAATTCTTATGTTTGATCTCACCAGCCACTTTGAACTATCTGCTGATTCGGAACAATATGAAGCATTCTGACTCTGTCCTTTCATCTCCTCTAAAGTTTTTACAACTTAGGGAGTGAAATCTATTAAAAATTTAACACAAATTCTTTAAAAGTTAGATAAGATCTAATTTTGCGAAGTAAAGATATTATGTCTCACAGTGACTAAATTTTCTAATTATGTTTGAGTGGGAAGAGCAGCCTGAATCTATATACTCACATATCGATGTTATGGACACTCGTTTTAATTTAGTTTAGAGATACATCAGAGAAACAGGCTGAAGAAGGGTTCCGACCCGAAACGTCACCTATTCCTTTTCTCCAGAAATGCTGCCATACTCGCTGAGTTACTCCAGTAGTTTGTGTCCATCACCCAGTTCTATCCCACTTAAGAGGAACAATTTACAGAAGCCAATTAACCTACAAACATGAGATAGACACAAAGTGCTGGAGTAACTCAGAGGGTCAGGCAGCATCGCCGGAGAAAAATAATGGGCGACGTTTTGGGTCCGGACCCTTCCTCAGACTGAGAGTAGCAGGTGGGGGGTGGTGAGGAACTGGAGGCGAGAAAGGCCCTGAATCACAACTGACCTCAGGCAGGTCATTGCCTGGTAGGCCCATTGTTGGCTAAGGAAGGCGTGATCCCAAGAGGGAAAGGGGAATGGGAAGGGGGCAAAAGGGGGAAGGGATGGGAGTAAGTGGAAGTTACTTAAAAGTAGAAAATTCAATGTTTCTTACTTACACGTCTTTGGAGCGTGGGAGGAAACCAGTGCACCCAGAGGAAACCCACAAAGTCACAGAGAGAACAACAGACAGCACCCATAGTCAGGATTGAACTTGGGTCCCTGATGCTGTAAGGCAGTAGCTCTACCGCTGCGCCACTGTGCCGATATGGATTTTCCTTTATGCTTAGTCGTATAATTGCCCTGTGTGAATATGTATTGTATCGCGATTCAAACCTGTCCACTTTGAAGCAGAAGTTCAGTCTCATCAAAACATTGACTCTAACATTTGACTTGTTTAAAAAAATTATAGTCATACCAAAGGAAAAAAAAATTAATCAAAGACCAGTCTCACCATGGTCACTCCCTCTTCTCCCCTCTCCAATCAGACAAGAGGTACATGCCTCCAGTTTCTGGGACAGTTTCTTCCCAGCTGTTATCAGGCTACTGGACTATCCTATCAACAACTAGAGAGGGGTCCTGAGCTACCATTTACCTCATTGGAGACCCGCCGACTATCTTTAATCAGACTTTACTGGACATTATCTTGCACTAAATGTTATTCCCTTTACCCTGTATCTGTACACAGGGACGTGTACACAGCCATCTGTGGATGGCTCAATTGTGATCATGTATAGTCTTTTCGCTGACTGATTAGCACACAACAAAAGCATGCGTACCTTGTACCTTGCACACTGTACCTTGGTACACATGACAATAAACTAAACTCAAGTTGTTATGCCTTTTATGATTTATGTATTTGTACTCAAATGTAAATACTCAAGAGTATACTCAAAAACAGGGAAAGGCATGAACAATCAAAATACGGTCTCGATCACAAGATCAGTGAACCTAATCGCTAAGATGAAGATGTGCATATGCTGGTGGGAACTTGTGTGTGTGTGTGTGTGTGTCTGTGTGTGTGTCTGTCTGTCCGTCCTGTGTGGGCGTGTGTGTGTGTGTGTGTGCGTGTGGTCTTGTGTACATGCCTAGATGTGAGCACAAGGATCCGTTACTGATTTTGTGTTCACGTGTTTACCTCGTGTGCTTCTGTCTGTGAGCGCACGTGTGTGTGCATGTACTCGGATGTCACACGTGTGCCTGCACATGCACCCACATTTGCCTGCACGTGTGTGGGTGTTTGCAAAACGCGTTTTAGAATAGTTATTTCCATCACCTCCCTTTCTCTTCTGACAGCACAATGCAAAGTCTGAATGGCAATTTAGTTGTAAACCTTCAGGCAGATGTGAACATAGAGGGTTTTGTGTGGCCAATAGAGACCACAGTGGTGTTGGCAGGAAGTGAGAGGAAAATAAAATCATTTACAGTCACACAAGAAATATTTAAAGGCACAGAGAGAATGCAAGTTAAAACCAGTTGGATCTCGAAGCAAATCCATTGTGGGAGATAGAGTGAAATTAATATATTTTATACTCTACCATGGGAAACTTGAGAGTTAAACAGGTTTTGGTCTTGTTTTTCAATGTCCTGGAGCACACACTGGATACAGAAGTTAAGTACTTTAATTGCTTTTCTAATAGTCTTGCAAATCCAGTTTCTCACAGATTAGAGAGACACAGGGAAATGCAGATTCTACAATCTTGAGCAATTCACAAGTGCTGGAGGAACTCAAAGGGTCAGGCAGCATCTGTGGAGGGAATGGACAGATACTGTTTCGGTCGGGACCCTTCATCAGGCTGATGGAAGAGTGGGGGAGAAATCTGGAAAAGAGAAGTCAGAGTCATACAGCACGGAACACGGACCCCTTGGCCAAACTTGTCCATGGTGACAGAGATGTCCTATCCAATTTGCCCGCATTTGGCCCATATCTCTCAAAACCTTTCCTATCCCTGTGCTTGTGTGCAATTTATCAAACAGTTGAGAACCATCAGGATATTGGGCTACCAGGCATCATTTTAGCCAATGATGTTCAACTGTGCACAAGGGATCTGCAACTGAAATGTATTCAGTCTGACACTGAGATGCCAGGAAATTGATTGGCTGGGCATTTGGAAATCAACATGGGCAGCACAGTGACACAACTGGTAGAACTGCTGCCTCACAGCGCCAGAGACCCTGGTTCGTTCCTGACCATGGGTGCTGTTTGTGAGGAGTTTGCACGTTCTCTGTGCGACCATGTGAATTTCCTCCAGGTACTCCAGTTTCCTCCCACATCCCAAATACGTCATAGGTTAATTGACCCTCTGTAAACTGCCCTTAGTGTGTATAAGAAGCGGATGAGAAAGTGGGAAAACATAGAACTAGTGTGAACGGGTGATCGATGGTCGGTGTGGACCCGGTGGGCCAAAGGGCCTGTTTCCATGCTGCATCTTTCAATCGAACATCGTTGTTTTTGGAAGTGATTTTATTGCAGCCATTTGTTCCATTTATTTACTTCCGAGTTTCTCACTACTAAAAAAACGATCAAAGTTTTGTTTAAATGACTTGTTTAACGTTTCCATCATTTGAAAGTTCCAAATCATTTCTTTCCTTGAGCGACAAGAAGCTTAAACCTAGTTTTATATTTTTCCTATTTAATTCCAGACGGCTTTTCAAAGCTCGGCAACCAGAAATTGAAGCTATAATCTAACAATGACAAATAACTAGTTTTAATTATGCAGTGCTCTAAACACTTGAAAATGTCCCAGGGCATATTATAGGTGTGTCAACAGTTAAATATTGGCACTGGGCCATATAAAGAAAAGGTAAAAGTGCAGTAAAGTAACTCAGCGGGCTAGGTGGCATCTTCGGAGAAAAGGTACAGGTGACGTTTCGGGTCAAGACCCCTCTTCAGACTGAGAGTCAGGGGAAAGGGGAACAAGAGATATAGACGGTACTTTGGACAAATCAATGGAAGATATGCAGACAGCAACGATAATCAAAGAAATGTGGAGCACACAATGGTCTATTGTTGGCTGTAGGACAGGTGATAATGAGCTAATACAGGCAGATGAAATCAACCGGACGACAGTAAAACTAGAATGACAACTAGGGTGGGGGAGGGATGGAGAGAGCGGGGATGCAAGTGTTACATGAAATTAGAGAAAACAATATTCATACCGCTGGCAAAATATGAGATGCTGTTCTTCCAATGGAGGAGGCCCAGGACAGAGAGGTCAGTATGGGAATTGGAAGGGGAGTTTGCAACCGGGAGATCATGTAGGCTGAGGCTGACTGAGCGAAGGAGTTCAGCGAAACGATCACCAAAAAATGAGGGCAGGTGCAGCTATGCAACATGTGTAGAGAGGGGCAGCAGATAGAGAGGCAAAGGTTAAGAGAATTGATTGCAGAGCCTAGGAAGCTGGAAGCATAAATGATGCAACATTGAAAATCAACAGTGCACAAGAGCTGAAGGCTGAAGAGATGCTTCCAGTAATGATACCATCACTGCCTCAGGTTAGATAATCTATTTAACTCAACAAATTGAATATCACTGCACAGATCATAGCGGCTCATCGTGTAAATATTTCCTGCGAGAAGGCAGGAGAATGGGGTTAGGATGGAGTGATAGATAAATCAGTCATTATTGAATGGCGGAGTAAACTTGATGGGACGAATGGCCTAATTCTGCTCCTAGCACGTATGACCTTTCCCAATCCATTGCAGTCCAGGAGAGGTTACAAAAACGCAGTGGAATAGGTGGGAAGTGGGGCAAGGTCGGGGTAGGGGTTGAACAAAGGGATGAACACTTTAGAATCAAATCATTCTCAGATGGGGATCAGCATAAATCAGCAAGAGTTTAGTTTAGTTAATGTCACATGTGGGGAGAAGGCAGGCACGGGTTATTGATAGGGGACGATCAGCCATGATCACAATGAATGGCGGTGCTGGCTCGAAGGGCCGAATGGCCTCCTCCAGCACCTATTTTCTATGTTTCTATGTTTCTACCCAGGTACAGCAAAAAGTATTTTGTTGCGTGCTATCCAATCAGCAGAAAGACTATACATGACTATAATCTCTGTGTCACGTGATAGTAATCCAAACTAAACTAAACTAAACTAAACTAAACTAGACTAGACTAAACTATTCTAATCGCATTCACAGTGCATCCTCTGTTAAATTCCATGCTTATTTTCAACATTTCCATCTGTTGATCCCTTTCAATTATTTTTGTACAACATTCATTTCCTTGAATTCAAAACCAAGAGGGAATAAATATTTATTTTTATTTCAGATTTCCCAGCATCCACAGTATTTTGCCTTTGTAAAATGTTCTGTGTTTATCCGGGGGATGTGATTAGCAACAAGCTGACTTTGTTACGTCACTAACCCATAGCCCCCAGAGTTTCATCGTTATAAACTGCTCCAAGAAATGCGATCAGAAATTCCTTTACATCCACCACAGTTGATTTGAAAAAAGCTTGATTTATCTGTCTATAAACTGGGACACAAAGTGCTGGAGTAACTCAGTGGGTCAGGCAGTATCTCTGGAGAACATGGATAGGTGACGTTTCAGGTCGGGATCCTTCTTCAAAATTTCCGCCTCATTAAAGTGTCTTTAAAGTTTGTTCCAACATCGTGCGGTGGGGCAAAGAGGTGATGGTTGGTGGGGGTGGGATCTGGAACAATATTCTGATCGAACACTGACACTTTTGTAAGTACTTTCTGAGGATCAGCCACTCTTTGCTTTTGTTGGTGATCTTTACAGCCACGTAGCGACGGGAAGCTGTGCCGTGTTCAAGCCCTCTGGAGTTTGTTCTATTTACTAAAGTTGTCACCGTGCTGGCTTGAATGATCTACCCTTTCTTGTTCCTCCCGAGCAACATTAGTATATCCTGCTCTCTCTCGCTCTCTCTCTCTCCCCCACTCCCCCCTCCCCCCTCTCCCCATCGTGCCTCTATCATGATTCATCGCACATCAGCCCACTCAAAGTCACTCTCCCACCCCTCCCTCAGAACTTCTTTAACTCCTTACGCGCCTCTAGAGGTCCCTGCACAAGAGAGACATTAACAAAATCAATCAAGGCCAAAGATACACACAAAGTGCTGGAGTAACTCAGCGGGTCCGGCAGCATCTCTGGAGAAAATGGATAAGTGACTGTTTGGGTCAGGGCCCATCTTCAGACATTCAAGCAAGGCCATTCAGCCCACTGTAACCATTCTGGCTGATAATTCTAGCCAACAACTAGGTACATAGCATTAGAGATTAGGGCACAACCAGTGCACATATATTTTTAGAAAGCAAGATTTTCTGCCCTTTCAGGGCACTGAGTTTCAGACCTCAAACCCTGCCCCAAACGTTTGTCAACTGGTCTCTCATTTTTAGACCATAACACGAAGGAGCATTCTACTCCGCCATTCGCTCATGGCTGATATATTTTCCCTTCTCAACCCCATTCTCATAGGTTCATGAGTCATAAGAGCAGAATTAGGCCATTTGGCCCATCTAGTCTACCACACCATTCAATCATGGCCAATCTATTTTTCCCTCTCAACCCCATTCCCCTGCCTTCTCCTCATAACCCCTGACCCCCTTACTAATCAAGAACCTGTTAATCTCCACCTTAAAAATACCCAATGACGTAGGTTTGGTTAGGACATAGGTTTAGGGTGAGGGGGGAGAAAGCTTTAATATGAAATTGAGGGGCAACCTTTTTACACAAAGGGTGGTGGAGGTATGGAACGAGATGCTGGAGGCATGTACTATTACAATGTTTAAAAAACAATTGGATACGTACATGGATAGGACAAGTTTGGAGGGATATGGGCCAACCGCAGACAGATAGGACTAGTGTGAATGGGGCATGTTGGTCAGCATGGGCAAGTTGGGCTGAAGGGCCTATTTCCATGCTGTATGACTCTCTATGACTCATTGACATAGCCCTCACAATTAATTCCACAGATTCACCACCCTCTGTTTAAAGATCTACATCCACTCGATCAAGGCTACCTATCTACCAGTACAGTCTCTGTGTCAGCAGGTTGGGTTAGAACAACTGAGGTACAATGGAGATGATTTTCAGTATGTCTCATGAACTTCTACAAGTGTGCAGTAGAGAGCATATTGACTGGTTGCATCACAGCCTGATTCAGCAACTCAAATGCCCATGAAGGAAGGAAGCTACAGAGAGTGGTGGACACTGCCTGGTCCATTATGGATATTGATCTCCCCACCATTGATGGGATCTACAGGAGTTGCTGCCTCAGAATGGCAGCCAGCGTCATCAAATCACACCACCCTGGCCACACTCTCATTTCACTCCTGCCATTGGGCAGAAGGTACAGGAGCCTGAAAACCATGACCACCAGGCTCAAGAATAGCTTTGCATTTTCACACAGACGGTGGTGGGTGTATGAACCAGCTGCGAGAGGAAGTCGTAGAGGCAGGTACTATAACAAGATTTAAAAGACATTTGGACAGGCACATGGATAGAAAAGATTTGATGGTATATGGGCCAAATGCGGGCTGGTGGGACTGGTGTAGATGGGGCATCTTAGTCAACATAGATGCAGTCACATGGAGAAAATGCAAACTCCTTACAGATTGCGCCCATAGCCAGGATCGACCCTGGGTCTCTGGCGCTGTAAGGCAGCAACGTTACCGCTGCGCCACTTTGCTGCCCTAGAAAGGATCAGGACCCTTCTTCGATGATTCATGCACAGGATGTCCTGACTGGAGTCGAAAAAATCGATTGGCTGCTCACAAATTGAGGGCACTGTTGGATTAACACAGCAAAGTTCTCTCCTGATCACGGTCTGAGCTGTGTGGCAAGACAGGGCTCAATTCCAACAATCAAAAATGACTGTGGTAACCGGTTTCAGAACCAGCACTGTTTGCCTTGGTGAGGGTATTTGATCAGGCCCAGCCCAGCAATAAACCTCACTCTCTCTTTGTCACTGTTTGATGCAGTGCAAATCCCAACAGTGCCTTTCCAACTGAGCCAGCAGGAGTCCTCGCTGAGTCACTGCACCTAAACAAACAATGGGCCAAAGAGAGCGCTGCAGTAGCAGCTGTAATTTAGTCTATTGTCACGTGTACCGGTGTATAGTGAAAAGCTTTTTAGTGTAGATTAGTTTAGAGATACAGCGCAGAAACAGGCTCTTCAACCCACCGAATCCCCGCTACACCCCGTACACTGGGGTGAAATATTGCATCCTTCATCGAATCAGAATCAAAATCACACTTTATTCGCCAAGTATGTTTTGCAACATATGAGGAATTTCATTGGCCAGGTCAGTCATACAATTAAAAGCAACAAATCACTTCAAAAACACATTTTAACATGGACATCCACCACAGTGACTCCTACACATTCCTCACTGTGATGGAAGGCGAAGTAAAGTTCAAGTCCTTCCTTTTGTTCTTCCTCGGTCTTGTGCCTCGAGCCCTCCGTGGATGGGACGATCTTTACTCCCGTATCCGGTGGTGTTCAGGCCCTCCGCGTCGAGGCGTTCAGCTCCTGCATCAGGGAAATAATGTCAGCTCCCCCGCGCCGGGCAATCGAACCTTGCGTTGAACCTTCTGTGGCGTTGGAGCTCCCGACTAGCCTCTCCCGAGACTGCAAGCCCTTGATGGTAAGTCCACAGTGTTTGTGGTGGGAGCGATCCCAGGAAAGGGATCCGCTCCGATGTTAAGTTCGCACCCCGCTGTCGTGGGGCTCACGACAGTCCGAGGAGGCTTCCAGCTCCAGCGATGTTAGGCCGCAGAGCCCGGAGAATGTGATCCGAAAATTGATTACATCTCCGGGAAGGTAGGAACTTGAAAAAAAGTTTCCCACGATCCGCTCCCCCCCTCCCCTCATAAAACAAACCGAAGAACATTAAAACCAACTTCTAACAAACTATAAAATAACAAAAGGAAAGAAAAAAACGAACAGACTGCCGGTAGGGCAGCCATCTCCCCGGCGCCCCTGGTGGTCAACATGCAATCAACCTGGCGTGCACAATCAAATAACATCAAATAGAACAAGTTGTCCTACAACTTTAGGCTGTGCATGCCATACGCAAGAAAAAGACCCCGTACACTAACACTATCCTACACACACTAGGGACAATTTACAATTTTTACCCAAGCCAATTAACCTACAAACCTGTACGTCTTTGAAATGTGGGTGGAAACCGGAGCACCCGGAGAAAGCCCATATGGTCAAGTGGAGAGCATACAAACTATGTACAGACAGCACCAATAGACAGGATCGAACCTGGGTCGCTGGCGCTGTAAGGCAGCAACTCTACCGCTGCGCCACTATGCCACCATTTTGTTGAATGCTAACCAGTCAGCGGAAAGACAATACATGACGAGCCATCCACAGATTACAGATAGATGATAAAGGGAATTACGTGAGTAATATTTAGAGCAAGATTAAGTCCAGTAAAGTTCCATCAAAGATAGTTCGAGGGTCTCCAATGAAGTAGATAGTAGCTCTGGACTGTTCTCTAGTTGTTGGTAGGATGGTTCCGTTGCCCGATAACAGCTGATCTGTGAACTGTTGCTTTATATAGTGAATCTGTGACCAGTGAGATATTAGCTCATAATGCCTGCTGTAGTTTACATAATGAGGCCCCTTATCCATGAAAACAAATTGTGTTGTGTACACACCATGCAGAAGGCCTCCATACTGAATAAACAACAGCAAGCCAACACCAGGAAACTGCTCACGGTACAAATAGTTATTTGTCCAGCAACATGGTATCAAGCGTGGTAAAGCCTTGTTTTCTTTGCTCTTCAGCTCCTGAACCATTTCATTCGATCCAGCCTCACAGAATGTGTAATCACCAAGGCTGCTGTCACAAGGATTAGTGATACTTATGGGCCTGTCTCACTTAGGCCACTTTTTAGGCGACTGCAGGAGACTCTGCGGTCGCCACATGGTCGCCACACGTTCGCAGGTGGTTGCTGGGCAGTCACTTTCTTGGTCGTGAGGGGTTCCTGCATTCTGGGAACTAGTCGCGGCCTCATTATGGCCACCGCAAATTTTGCAACATGATGAAAATTTGCGGCGACTAGAATGAAGCCGCCATGGAGAGTAGCGAGAATTCTCGTGGCAAAGGTGGATCGCCAGGAGGTCCTAATGGGTTGCTAGGAGTTCTTGTAGTTTCTCGTAGGTTGTAGCCAGTACTGACCGGTAAATTTCATTGGCTCATTGGGGAAAAAAACGTAAGCAGTAGTTTTCAGAACCAAGGATAACTGATGTAATGTTAATGTTCACCGAGCTTCACAGCCATGTATCTCTGGCTTCTTAAAAGTTGTCTCCACTCCTTCTCCATCCTTCTCCCCGCCCCCCCCCCTCTCCCCCCCCCCCCCCCTCTTTTAAAGGACTTACTGTACACTGTGCTTTCACCGTCTTAATTACAGAGCAAACCTTCCTTTTCATCACGGTGTGTGTCTGTATCACCTTGGCTTTGCACCGTGTGAATTTCACTCAGACAGCGATCCCCCCGCTTGCTCTGTCCCCCCGCCTGCATAACGGGCTGGTGAAGGAAGCGGTGTGTGTGTGTGTTCCACTCTGACAGTCGCCGTTCCAGTTGCCGGCAGTCGCCTGAAAAATCACCTAAGTGGGACAGGCCCATTAGAACTTAGTCTCATAAAAGCCTGAGACTTTTTCATAAATGCTTAGAACTTTAGAGATACAGCGTGGAAACAGGCCCTTCAGACCACCAAGTCCACGCCGACCAGCACCGTACACTAGCACCACCCTACACACTAGGGACAATTTTACAATTTTACAGAAGCCAATTAACCTACAAACCGGTACATCTTTGGAGTGTGGGAGGAAACTGGAGCATCCGGAGAAAACCCATGCAGTCACAAACTCTGTACAGACAGCACCTGTGGTCAGGATGGAACCCAGGTCTATGGCACTGTAAGCCAGCAACTCTACTGCTGCACCACTGTGCCGCACCTTAAGGTTCTTGTGCTATGAGTACTCCTTCTTACAGTGAAAAGCAAGAAACATGCAGATACTGGGAGTCTGAAATTAAAACATGAAAAGACACAGGTGCTGGAATAGCTCAGCAGGCCAGACAGCATCTCTGGGTAACATTGAAGGGTTCACACAGAGGGTGGTGGATATATGGAACAAGCTGCCAGAGGAGGTGGTTGAGGCAGGTGCTAGCACAGCATTTAAAAGACACTTGGATGGGTACATAGATAGGAAAGGTTGCGAGGGACAAATGCAACGAGCTTAGATGAGGCATCTTGGTTGGCTTGGACAAGTTGGGCACAAGGGCCTGTTTCCATGCTGTAGGACTCTGTTCCTATGCCATAGCAACAGGAAGGGTGGAGCCCACAATGACCCATTGTTGGCTGGGGAAGGTGTGTTAACAAGAGAGATACAAGGATGCAACCAGTGGAACTGGTAGGACATCTAGGGTGTGGTGGGGTGGCAGAGGAGGAAATGCAGGAATTAGGTTAGGCGCCTCCACAAACCACAACATTTAAAGGTAAGCCATTGTTAGGACAGTTAATGCTGGCATCAGTTGGTGAATTATCCTTGACGTTGTGCACGCTTTTATGAGACTAAATGGATGCATGTGCTGCTGTCAAGGTGATGTCAAACTGGTTATTTGGCTGGTGAATTTCTTGACATGCGTTATCAGTCTCCCTCAAACGTCTGCTACCTCACCTGTGATCAGCCGGGTGCAAATAGTGACAAAGCCAAGCTGTAAGATGAACGGACATAAAGCAGTGCACCTGTGTGTGGCTGTGTATGTGTATATCTGTGTAAGCATTTGTGTATGAGTTTGTGTGTGCATGTGGGGGGGGGAGGGGATGTGTATACGTATTTGTGTGTGTGTCTGTGTGCGTGTGTGTGTGAGCATGTATGCGTGTATGGGTTTGCATGTATGCATCTGTGTGAATGTGTGTGCATTGGTGTGTCTCTGTGTTTGTACGTGTGGATATGTGCAGTGTAGGTATTGCGTAATTGTACATGTGTATGTACATGTGTGTGCATGCTTGTATGTGTCTATGTATGCACCTGTATGTGTGTCAGTGTGTGTGTGTATGTGTCTATGTGTGCACCTGTGTGTGTGTCAGTGTGTGCATGTGAGCATGTGTCTGTGTATGCACCAGTGTCTGTGGGAGTGTGTGTATCTGTCTATGTGTGCACCTATGTGTGTGTGCGCATGTGCCTGTGTGTGTATGTAAGTGTATTCGTTTGCGTGTGTTCATGCGTGTGTGTGTTCACGCGTGTGTATCACCACCAGCAGACTTTTATTGGTGGGGTCACATATAAAGCTGACCCTGGCAATGGGAGCATTAAGGGCAGCACGGTGGCCCAGTGGTAGAGTTGCTGCCTTCCAGCACCAGGGACCTGGGTTCAACCCTGACTAAGGGTGCATCTGCACAGAGTTTGCACATTCTCCCTGTGACCACGTGGGTTTTCTCCGGGTGCTCCAGTTTCCTCCCACATTCCAAAGACGTGCAGGTTTTTGGGTTACAGTAATTGGCTTCTGTAAATTGTTCCTAGTGTGTAGGATAGAACAAGTGAACGGGTGATCGTGTAGGAAGGAGCTGCAGATGCTGGTTTACACCAAGATTGACAGCAAATGCTGTCGTAACTCAGCAGGACAGGCAGCATCTCTGGAGAGAAGCAATAGGTGACGTTTTGGGTCAAGTTTGAAGAAGGGTCTCAACCTGAAACATCACCCATTCCTACTCTCCAAAGATGCTGCCTGTCCCGCTGAGTTACGACAGCATTTATCTATCTTCGTGTATGGGCGATTGCGGTCAGCGCGGACACGGTGGGCCAAAGGTCCTGTTTCTACGCTGCATCACTAAGGTCTAAACCGAAGATAGGCACAAAATGCTGCAGTAACTCAGTGGGACAGCCAGCATTTCTGTAGAGAAGGAATGGGTGACGTTGCAGGTCGAGGCCCTTCTTCAGACTAATGTCTAAAGTCTATTAACATCATTAATTAGATTTGAATTCGCCAGAAGTCTGAAGAAGGGTGTTGACCCAAAATGTCACCTATCCATGTTCTCCTGGGATGCTGCCTGACCCATTGAGTTACTCCAGCACTCTGTGTCTTTTTTCCCCTCAGATGCTTGGATTTGACCTGCAGCTTCTTGATTACCAGAATGCTGGCGATACCGGCACATATATATTTGAACAAAGGAACGAGGAAGCAAAGATAATGTTAAAACTACCTCTTTAATCAGGAGATGATGATTTACACCAATGCGCAGTTAAAGGGTAATTGATCAGTACATGCATAAATTTTACATATAGGCAGCTGAAAGTATTTACTGTAACCATGGAAATGCAAGTTAATCACCCACATTAGAAATGTCCCTGTGAAGGGTTCAATGAATATTAATGAGATCTCAGGCAAACAATTGTAAACAAGAGATTTACAGTAAGTCGAAGAGTTTGAATGATGTAACGGATTAAATTGTGATTGTGAGGGGGGAGAAAACAACCAAATGCCTCGGCCAGAGTTGTTTTTACTACAATTTGTACTTTGTCTGTGTGCTTAACATTGCAAATCTACCCATACACAGTGTAGCAGGCAGGGCTGGTTGTAGATTGAAGGTAGACACAAAATGCTGGAGTAACTCAGCGGGTCAGGCAGGATCTCCGGAGAAAAGGAATAGGTGACGTTTTGGGTCGAGAACCTTAATCAGAGCTGGTAGGGGTGAGAGGGGGAAGGGGGGCTTGTATATAAATTGTTAAAATATTTTTCACAGCGCAGAATCACAATTGATGATGGAACTAACATCAAAAATTGTTGGGGGAACCTAACGGGTAGCACAGCGTCTGTGGAGTCTGCAGGACAATCGACCTGAATGCTACTTATCCATGTCCCCTTTTTCTGCAGAGATGCTGCCTGACCCATTGATATCTCCAGCACTTGGTGCCTTTTCATGATGATGGATCTCCCTTTATTGTCAAACATCATCCGTTTGACAAACAGTTGGCATAAGTTCATAAGTCAAAGGTGCAGAAGTAGCACATTTGGCCCATCGAGTCTACTCCGCCATTTAATTATGGCATGCAGATTAGTTTAGTTTAGTTTAGAGATACAGCGTGAAACAGGCCCTTCGACCCACCGAGTCTGCGCCGACCAGCTTCCCCGCACGCTAACATTGTCCCACGCATACTAGGGATAGTTTACAATTTTGCCGAAGACAATTAACCTACGAACCTGTATGTCTTTGGAGTGTGTGAGGACACTGGAGATCCCAGAGAAAACCCACACAGGTCATGGGGAGAACGTACAAACTCCATACAGACAGCTCCCATAGTCAGGATTGAACCTGGGTCACTGGCAGCAACTCTACTGTGGCATGCCACTGTGCTGCCCAATAAACTCAGTAGACTATTTCTGCACACTTGCATCGGGGGGTACGGCAATACTGGGCTGTTTATATAAAAATGAATGTCCCTGTGTTGGCACATGTGACAATGAAAGCACCATACAACCATTACATCAACATAGGTTGATGGAAGACCCTCCCATTATGCCAAACCATCTCCCTGATAACCAAGCAATAAAAGATACACACTATCAAGTGTTGCTTGGTGCAGTATTGTGTATTTGGGTGTAGCTACTTGTTTTACTTTGCCCATATAGCCCAGGGCACGCATTTGCCAAGATACTGTTTTCTTTCTCATTCCCTACAGTTGCTGTACGTCCTAACATGTTGCAGTGATCCTTGGTTTGGGAAAAATGCCAGAAATTTCCGTGCATGAAAGAGGAGACACAAGGAACGGCAGAAACTTGTTTACGAAAATAAGCCACAATGTGCTGGAGTAACTCTGTGGGTCAGACAGCATCTCTGGAGAACATGGATAGGCGACGGTTCAGTTCACAACCCCTCAGACTCATTAAACAGGAGTTCATTTTAACTAGTGCTTTTTTTTGTACACAAAAAGGCCCTAGTACACACGTCAATTAAAAATCAAGCTACATATATCGGTTTTGACTGTCTACGCTATCTATGCCTCTGACAAATGCCTATAATCTGAATCTCTTTAGCATGAGGGTGGTGAATCGATGGAATTCATTGCCACAGACCGGTGGCATGGTGGTGCAATTCATCACAGATCTGAATCATACCGAAATACTTAAAAACAATGTTTTCTGACATATGCCACAGGAAGGAGATTATCCCTACCCCAATATTGAGTAGTTCTCTAAGAACATATAGAACAGGAGAACGGGCCTTTCGGTCCAAGATATCTGTGCCGAGCACGATGCAAATGTAACCTAGTCGTCACTAGGGGGCGCTGCATTGAAGGCAGCCTCTGCCTACAGTCCGTTTTTTTAAACTTTTTTAAATTTTTAGTCCGTTTTAAAGTTTGTTTTGGGGAATCTTTAACTTTTCTATGTGGGGGGCGGGGGTAGGGTAAGGGGTAAACTGTTTCCCAGTTGCTTCCTGGCGGGGACGCGACTATTCTCGGAGTCGCGTCCTCGCCCCCCCCCTCCTTGCGGCCTACCACCTGGATTGGCACGGCCTTTCCTGCCGGGGACCGGACCATAGCTTCAGCAGCGGCGCTGCAGCGCTGGATTCACCGCGGAGCGGGCGATGCCTACCTGGATCGCCGTTTGGAGCTCCGGAGCGTTGGGCCGCTGCTCCAACATCGCTGAGCTGTAGTTTGGAGCTTCCAGCGCAGCTGGCGCTGAACAACCTCGCGGAGTCCTGGGGCCTTTTGCCGAGGGCCGCCAGTGTTGCATCTCCGCTCCCGCGGACTTCGGGAGCCACGGACTCCAGTAGGAGTAGCCCGACTCGGATGTCCAAGCTTCGGAGGCTGTCCTCCAGTCCCGACATCGAACTTCCATCACCTCAGCGAGCGGGCCTGAACATCGGGCCGCCCGGAGCAGCGACAGTGGGGGGTTCGGGAGCCCACCCAACCCCCCCCCGACCACGGGAGGACAACAGAGGAGGACGACTGAATTTTTGGAGCCTTCCCTCACAGTGGGAATTTGATCCTGCTGTGTGGGAATGTCTGTGTTAAAAAAAACTATCGTGTCCTGTGCTCTTTATTATTTATTTGTATGGGTGTATGGCGACCACACATTTCACTGTACCAATTAGTACGTGTGACAAATAAATGTATCTTGTATCTTGCATCTTACAGCGCCAGAGACCCGGGTTCGATCCTGAATACAGGTGATGTCTGTACGGAGTTTGCACGTTCTCCCCGTTAACCTTTGTGGGTTTTCTCAGGGATCTCCAGTTTCCTCACACACTCCAAAGACGTACAGGTTCGTAGGTTAATTGTCTTCGGTAAAATTGTAAATTGTCCCTAGTGTGTAGGATAGTGTTAGTGTATGGGGTGATCGCTGGTCGGCACAGACTCGGTGGGCCGATGGGCCTGTTTCTGTGTTATATCTCCACAGACGGCAGTGGAGGCCAAGTCTTTGGGTAGTTTTAAAGCATAGATTGACAGGTACTTGGTTGGAAAGGTGGTAAAGGTTATGGGTTGATGGCTGGGGAATGGGGTTGAGAGGGAAAGATAGATCACCCATGATTGAATTGCGGAGTTGATTCGATGGGACGAATGGCCTAATTTTGCACCTGTGACTTATGAACATAATTTTGTAAACCTCCATCAGGTCTCTCCCTCAACCTGTGGTGTTCCAGAGAAAATAATACAAGTCTGTCCAACCTCTCCCTGCACCTTAGTCCCACTAGTCCAGACATCATTCTGGTAATAGACACAAAATGCTGGAGTAACTCAGCACGTCAGGCAGCATCTCTGGAGAAACGGAATAGGTAATGTTTTGGGTCGAGACCCTTCTTCAGACTCCTGAGATTCCCCTGCGAGCCCTCTGGAGGTGCTGCCTGAAATGCTGTTACTCCATTATTTTGTGTCTATCTTCGGTGTAAACCAGCATCTGCAGATCCTTCCTACACACCATTCTGGTAAACCTCCTCTGCACCCTTTCCAAAGCCCCCACATCCTTCCTGTAATGGGGTGACCAGAACTGCATGCAATGCTGCAAATGCGGCCTAAACAAAGTCCTACAAATTTGCAGCATGAATTAAGAGATAACTATATTGGCTCCAAGTTCCCTCTGCAATTGAAGTTGTTGCTTGTCCAAACAGTGACAAAGCATGAGAAGAATGCAATAATCATGTTTTGACTGGGGGATTGAATAAAAAACATGTAAAGAGATTTCTAGCCCTGAACTACTCAAAGCCACATCACTTATCTTTGAAATTATTCTCTGGACCAATGCAGGCAGGAGCAAGACAGCAAAAGAATAAGACCCCTGAGGGCATCAAGAAATATATTCTCAAACAAGTAATTAGATTAGAGGGCTAGAGTTTGTGTTTTCTGAGACATAGTTTTAACAACACTTTTAATTGAATTTTTAAAAACAGCAAATCTTTATTTATATATATATATATATATTTAAAAACCCGGGCCTGTGTTTTGGATCACAGAGCAATGAATCATTTCAGATTTACGCATTTGAAAATTGATTTAATCAGGTGTGAATTGTTTTTGCGATTATTTCTGGGTCTAGTCATGCCTGTCGGAAAATTTGACAAAATACATAGATTCATGCAGCAGTGAAGCAGGCCCTTCGGCCCAACCTGTCCATGCCGACCAACATGCCCCATCCATGCAAGTCCTGGATCAGATTACTTCCCGATTTGTATTTTAACCTGTTTATTGCCTATCTGTCATTGCCTTTGAGGTGTTGGTGAGCTGCCCTCTACAAATCCTGCCGTCCTTCTGATGAAGCTGCTCTCATAGTGCTGCTGGATTGGGAATACATTGGCCAAGAAAGCACACTGACGCCTCTACTTGACATGTCCACAACAACTCTCCCCAATGTCTACTGATGCGCCGGAGAAAGTATTTTATCGGAGTTTGGGAACGGCTCCCATACAAGACCGCAAGATACTGCAGAGCGATGTGGACGCACACAAACCAATCTCTCTTCCATTGACTCCATTTACACCTCAATCTGCCTGGGCAGGGCTACCAGCATAATCAAGGATCAGTCAGCCCCCGGTCACTCCTGCTTCTCCCCTCTCCATCAGGCAAGAGTTACAGAACTGTGAAACCACACACCTTCAGATTCAGGGACAGTTTCTTCCCAGCTGTTAATCTTTAATGGGACTTTACTGGGCTCTGACCAGCACTATATCTTACGCCTTTCGTCGTCTATCTGTACACTGTGGACGGCTCGATTGTAATCATGTATAGTCTTTCCGATGATAGATATAAAAAGCTGGAGTAACTCAGCGGAATAGGCAGCATCTTTGGAGAGAAGGAATGGGTGACGTTTCGGGTCGAGACCTTTCCGCTGACTGGATAGCATGCAACAAACAGCTTTTCACTGTACCTCCTGCTAGGCTCAGGACCTCCAGTCCTACGATGTTCTTGGTCTGTGGTCTGCCATTCTAACGGCATGACGATCCCAACACAGCAGTCACAATGCAGTCTAATCAACAATCCACTTAAATTTAGCTTCATCTCTTTCATTGGGGAAGGTTTCTCCCTCACCATATGTGCGTCAACAAAAATTACACGCCAGTTAATTGTCAAACATAAAAGAATATTGAGATCTGAAGACAGGTGCACAAAATGTATCTGGCAACTCTGCAAGGCTTTCTGAGATTCCTTTCTAGACCCCTCGGGTCCCCAGTCTTACTCTTGAAATATACACTTTACATGAAATATTCAGAAGAAATTCCTCTCTGATGCCAAAAACTTGATATAATTCATTTATGCATCATTAGGTCTGAAGGCCACAGTGTTTTGTAACATGGCTTCTGTTAACGCCAGTGCATTTGGCCAACAGCTGGTGTTAATTTGTAAAAAGAGACAGCTGTGACGGTGAGCAACTGTCAAGGGCCATCAGGACGTCAGCCTCGACTCCTGATCCATCTCCAATTCCACTTCCGTCAGTTTACTTTGCAGAGGTACAGCATGGAAACAGGGCCTTTAGCCCATGCCAACCATCGATCATCCTCTAGACTTTAGACTTGAGGTATGAAGCGCGGAACAGGCCTTTCAGCCCACCGAGTTCATGCCGACCAGCCATCACACCCTGTATACTAACACTATCCCACTCACTAGGGACAATTTACAAATTTACCAAAGACAATTAATCTACACACCTGTACGTCTTTGGAGTGTGGGAGGAAACCGGAGCACGCGGAGAAAACCCACGCGGTCACAGGGAGAATACATGAACTCTGTACAGACAACATCTGTAGTCAGGATCAAACTCAGGTCTCTGGCGCTGTAAGGCAGCAACTCTACCGCAGCGCCACAGTGCCGATATGGATTTTACTTTAGCTTATCCAGGTTTACGGGAATGATCCCAGAAATGATTGGGTTAATGTACGGTGAGCTTTTGACAGCTCTGGGCCTGTACTCGCTGGAGTTTAAAAGGATGATGGGGGGGACCTCATTGAAACTTACTGAATAGTGAATGTTTTAACTTGTGGGAGAGTCTAGAACCAGAGGGCATAGCCTCAGAATAAAAGGACGTACCTTTAGAAAGATGAGGAGGAATTTCATTAGTCAAGGTGGTGAATCCGTGGAATTCATTGCCACAGACGACAGTGGAGGCCAAGTCATCAAGTAATTTAAAGCAGATTGACAGGTTCTTGATTAGTAAGTGTGTCAAGGGTTATATGGAGGAGAGGGGAGAATGGGGTTCAGAGGGAAAGACAGATCAGCCATGATTCAATGGCTTAGTAGACGCGATGAGCCAAATGACCTAATTCTGTTCCTATGACTTATGAACATGAAACATCCATTCCCTACACACTAGGGTGGAATTTACAGAGGCCAATTCATCCACAAACTCGCAAGTCTTTGGAGTGTGGGAGGAAACCAGAGCACCCAGAGGAAACCCACGTGGTCACAGGGAGAATATGCAAACACAGACGGCACCCGAGGTCGGATCAAACCCGGGTCTCTGGAGCTTTGAGGCAGCGACTCTACTGCTGCGCCACCATGCCGTCTCACTCCCCTTCTTGTTCCCCAATTCCACCCACAGTGCCTGAACAGGCAATCCTCCTGGGAACGTTCTCTCCAAGTACCTTCACGATGTTCTCCCAAACACAACTCTCGCTCCTCCCTCACCTCCACCTCAGTTCCTCTTGTAGCATTTGTATCCTACTCCACCCCAATACTGAGCTTCCCGTTCTGTTCATCCCACAGCCACATTTCAAGAATAACTACAATATCCCCATCCCATGTCCCTATCTATGGCCTGAGTTCAAATGGAGTCACACAGCGTGGAAACAGACCCTTCGGCCTAACTCTTCCACACCGACCAACATGTCCCACCTGCCTCCATTTGGCCATATCCCTCTAAACCTGTTCTATTCATGTACCTGTCAAAATGTTTATTAAACATCGCGATGGTATCTGCTTCAAGTACCTCCTCCGGCAGCTTGCTCCATACACCCACCATCCTTTGTGTGAAAAAGTCACCACTCAAGATCCTATTAAATCTTTCCCCTGTCGCCTTAGACTGCCGTCCTCTGATTCTTGATTCACCTACTCTGGGCAAGAGACTCTGTATGATCTATTCCACTCATGGTTTTGTACACCTCTATAAGATCATAAGATCATAAGTGATAGGAGAAGAATTAGGCCATTCGGCCCATCAACTCTACTCCGCCAATAAAACATGGCTGATCTATCTGTCCCTCGTAAACCTATTTTCCTGCCTTCTCCCCATAACCTCTGACACTCGTACTAATCAAGATTACCCCTCATCCTCCTGCTCTCCAAGGAATAAAGTCATAGCCTGCTCAACCTTTCCCTATAGCTCAGGCCCTAGAGTCTTGGCTACAGCCTTGTAAATCTTCTCTGCTCCCTTTCCAGCTTGCCAACACCTTTCCTATAACATGCCACCCAAAACTGAACACAATACTCCAAATGTGACTTTTTTGCCAACATCTTATATAACTGCAACATGATCTACCAACGTCTATACTCAATATGTGTTGGAAGGAACTGCAGATGCTGGTTTACACCAAAGAGAGGCACAAAATGCTCGAGTAACTCAATGGATCAGGCAGCATCTGTGAAGAAAAGGAATAAGTGCTCAATACTCTGACTGATGAAAACCAATGTGTTGAAATTGTCCTTTTATTCGTTTATTGAAATGATTTTAAATTATTTTTATGGAGGGGTTTGAATCGTTGATTCAATCGTTGATTAGCACGTGGCCCCTGGGTTGTTAGCCCAATGACTCCCCCTCTCCTCCATTGCCCTATGCTGACAAGGGCAGGTGTGTGATTGCCTGCCAGCCTTGTGCTGACAAGCGGAGATGTGATTTCTGTGCAAGGGCTGGGCTATCAACAGCTGTTCCACAGCTGCTCACACTTAAAAAAAAAAATTCATTCTTCCAAAACATGCATCACTAACAAAGTCAGTCTGTGCTCTCAAAATATTAGAGTTCTGGGCCCCTCCTCCATCTGAAGTCTAAATGCGCTGACTTTAATAGCGGCCCGGGTACTGTCGGTATGGTGTTTACACGTTCTGCCTGTGACTTGCGTGAGTTTTCTCTGGATGCTCCGGTTTTCTCCAAAGACGTGTGGTTAATTGTAGGTAAATTGGCTTTGGTTAGTTGTACAAATTGTCCCTCATGTGTGTAGGTTTGTGTACGGGGTGGTCGGCGAAAACTCGGTGCGCCGAAGGGCCTGTTTCCACTTTGTACCTCTGAAGACACTTTGGCTTTCATCAGTCAGAGTATTGAATTTACAAAATCACCACCATTGTGGGCCGGATATCAAATAATGGCCAGACGGATTACAGGAAGAAGATTGAGAACCTCGTGACCTGGTGTCAAGGCAACAAGCTTTCTCTCGAGTGTTAAAGAAGGAACTGCAGATGCTGGAGAATCGAGGGTTACACAAAAAGCTGGAGAAACTCAGCGGGTGCAGCAGCATCTAAGGAGTGAAGGAGATAGGCGACGTTTCGGGTCTGAAGAAGGGTCTCGACCCGAAACGTCGCCTATCTCCTTCACTCCTTAGATGCTGCTGCACCCGCTGAGTTTCTCCAGCTTTTTGTGTAACCCAAGCTTTCTCTCGATGTCAGCAAGACAAAAGAGATGATGACTGACTTCAGGAAGCGAAGCGGTACACATACCCCAGTGTGAGCTGAAGTAGAGATGGTTGAAAGCATCAAGTTCCTCGGAGTAAATATCACCAGCAACTTGTCCTGGACACCCATATTAAAGCAATGGCTAAAAAAACACATCAAAGCCTCTACTTAGAAGTCTTAGGAAATTCAGCATGTCCTCAAGAACTCTCACCAGCTTCTATAGATGTGTCGTGGAAAGCATTTTATCAGGATGCATCACAGCATGGTTTGGGAACAGCTCCATCCAGGACCACAAGAAATTGTAGAGCAGCCCAGACCATCATACACACCAACCACCCTTCTATTGGCTCCACGTACACTTCACGCTGCCTCAGCAAGGCCACCGGCATAATCAAGGGCAAGTCTCACCCCGGTCACTCCCTCTTCTCCCCTCTCCCATCAGGCAAACGGTACAGAAGTGTGAAAACGCACACCTCCAAATTCAGGGACAGTTTCTTCCCAGCTGTTATCAGGCAACTGAACCATCCTATCAGCAACCAAGGAGTGGTCCTGAGCTAGCATCCACCACATTACCCCACTGGACTTTATCTTATGCCTCTATGATGCTATGACAGGTGGAGTAGGCATCAGGGGCCAACTGGCCGACTCCTCCTCCCATTTTCTTGAGTTGACTGAAACCTCAGCTCAACATAAATCAGAGAATTATCAACACCTTCATGTATTTTGGTTCTCCTGTAAGTGCAGGCCCAGAAACAGAACTGTGAAGGTGGTGTTTAAAATGGAAACTGTGCTTTCGTCAGAGCTGTGGTCTGAATATAAGGACACAGCACTCCTTTTGTTCATTTAGGCTGGCCATCTGTAATTAACTCGGTGCATTATTCCCTTGCGTGTTACATGAGCCATTACATTCAGGAATTTTTTTTATGCTGGAGTGAATCCAAGGCTCTTTTACATGTAGGTCAGGTCAAACCAGGCAATAAAGACAATACAACACCTGAATAGGTAACCAACTACATTCCCAGCCCTGTTTCCCACCAGGGGAGAGGGAAAAGAGAGAGAGATGGAAATAGGCACAATGCTGGAGTAACTCAGCGGGACAGGCAGCATCTCTGGAGCGAAGGAATCTTCAGCAAAGACCCATCTTCAGTCTGAAGAAGGCTCTCGACCCGAAACGTCACCCATTCCTTCACTCCAGAGATGCTGCCTGTCCCACTGAGTTACTCCAGCATTTTGTGTCTATCTTCGGTTTAAACCAGCATCTGCAGTTCCTTCCTACGTATTTAGAATTGAACACTCTGTGAGCCACGGTAAAATGGGTTGTATGCACAACCCAGGAGATGGGAGCTATTTCAGCTGAGCGTAAATGTGTCTTACCTGCTCACTGGGGAGTGAATGAGTGTAGCAGGCAGCACAATGAGAGATAACCCAATTACAATTAATGGCTTTGACATAAGTAAGATGGAAGCCCTAGACATGATGAAAAGAAAGCTTTGTTTCACACAAATCCCTGGGTGCACGTGGAGTTTATTCGGAGCACTAAAGAATTTGAAATGAGTTGACTCATCTTGAGGGAGTATTTGATGCGGGAGCAATCTAATCTAATCTTGCGAAAAAGAGCGACAATAGAAAGCTGGCAGCAGGAAACAAAGACAGAGAGAGAGAGAGAGAGAGAGAGAGAGAAGAGAAGAGAGATAGGTAACAGAAAGCACAGCACAGAGAGAAAGGAACTGAATGAGCCCTTTCCATGTTGTGAGACTAAGTCATTGTAAGATGTTGATATTCATAGGGGCTTTGGACATCACTAAAGCGAGTTGTATTATCTTCCCAACTCTCACCACCACTTGCATCTCACCAGTTATTTGTTGCTAGCCTGTCATCGTGGAATCACTATGCAACTGTGCTGAGTGAACACTAATACGCAGTCCGCCTTGGCCTACGACATCTCCCAGTTGCCAAAGTAGAGTATGGAAACAGGCCCTTCGGCCCAGCTCATCCATGTTCACCAAGATACCCCGTCTAACTAGTCCCATTGGCTTGTGCTGGGACATAATCCTTCTAAATCTTTTCTATCCCCCAGCTCTATCTCCCGGTTGCCAAGCTTCCCTTCCCATTCCCACACTGACCTTTCTGTCCTGGGCCTCCTCCACTGTCAGAGTGAGGGCACAGGCAAATTGGAGAAACAGCACCCCATAATTTGCTTGGGCAGCGGTATGAACGCTGATTTATCTAATTTCAAATAACTCCTGCATTGGTCCTCTCTCTGACCGGGGTTCTGTAAGCCCCTCTCACTGCTCCCCTGACGCTGATTCCTGCTGCTCTCTGATATACCTGTCACTGCCAGACTTTGTCCCACTCTCACCTCTATTCCAGCTTTCTCCCCCACCCCATCTACTTCAATCAGTCCGAAGAAGGGTCCCGACCCAAAACAATACCTATCCATGTTCTCCAGAGATGCTGCCTGACCCGCTGAGTTACTCCAGCACTTTGTGCCTTGTTTTGTAAACCAGCTGCTGCAGTTCCTTGTGCCTACCTCAGCACTGAACTACTGTGGGCTTTGCACTACGAAGATTACACTTCGTACTTTGTTTAGTTTTATTAGTTTAATTTATTTATTGTCACGCATACCGAGGTACAGTGAAAAGGTTTTTTTTGCTGCGTGCTCTCCAGTCAGCAAAAAGACTATAGATGATTACAATCAAGCCTTCCACAGTGTACAGATACAGGGTAAAGGGAATAATGTTTAGTGCAAGATAAAGTCCGGTAATGTCCGATTAAAGATAGTCCGGGGGTCTCCAATGAGGTAGATGGGAGATCAGGACCTCACCCTAGTTGGTGATCGGATAGTACAGTTGCCTTATAACAGCTGGGAAGAAACTGTCCCTGAACCTGGAGGTGTGCGTTTTCACACTTCTGTACATTTTACCTGATGGGAGAAGAGAGATGAGGGGGTGAGGCTGGTCCTTGATTATGCTGGCGAACTTACTGAGGCAGCATGAAGTGTAGATGGAGTCAGTGGAAGGGAGATTTGTTCAACTGATGGTCTGGGCCATGTCCACCACACTCTGCAATGCTTGCACTATCATGGTCTGCTTTACCTAAAACAACTGATCATTTATTGTACATTTATTTGTCGTCTTGTATCGTTAATGTGCTTGTAAACCAGCAGCAAGTAAGGATGTTGTTGTTTCAGTCCCGGGGCGTATGACAATTACACACTCTTGACTCATTCCAGCTGCCTCTTGCCACAAGCCAGCCCGCCATAACTCAGACGCGTCGCTAATATTGCTTCTGCTTCCCCAAATGCACGTTAAAGCTCCGGGCCGTTGTCCATTACTGACAGTGCAGTCAATAAATGGCCCCACTTGTCCAATTCTCAATAACTGCCACCAAAGGCCCTCTTCACAGTTGCACCAAGTTTGAAATTGCTACCGGGCAAAACAATTAGGAAAAACGACACAAAACTGCTGGAAGAGGCAGAGAGGGAGTGGAGCACGGGTTTGTACCGGCACGACCAGTTTAGTGACTCCTCCAAATGGCTGCAAGGTGCTGTGGGTGTGGGTGTTTTGTGTATGTGTGGGTGTGTTGTGTCCATGTGTATGTATAAAAGTGTGTGTGTGCATGTGTGTGTATATATGTCTTTCTGTATGTATGTGTGTAACTGTGTGTGTGTATGTATGTATATATCCACACATATACACACATGCGCATATATACACACACACCCATATATATATATAAACACACAGATACACACATACACACGCATTCACATATATATACACACACCCATATATCTATATATATATATATATATATATCTATAGATAGATATATGGGTGTATGTATATATATGTGCATGCGTGTGTATGTGTCTATCTGTGTGTTTATATATATATATATGGGTGTGTGTGTATATATGCGCATGTGTGTATATGTGTGTGTGTGTGTGTGCAAATGTCAGGCACGTGCCGTGAGTAATTACTCAGGGTAGGCAGTCAGTCGGCTTTAAAAAAATCTTAAACCGCGCATGCGCAGATTGTTCTCCTCTCCGTAAAAATAAAAAAAATATAATAAAAGTAACAATTCAATTTGGCCAAGGTTTCCAAATTTCCTTCATTCTGAATTACTGAATGGGTGGGGGGTGGAGGGTGGAGGGTGACGGCAGGTGGAGAGATGATGGGAAAACCTGGAGCACACCGAGACAAGTTGAATCAGTTATGATCTTATTGAATGACAAGACTTGTTCAAGGGACTAATTGGAGGGAGAGTTCCTTTCACAGCATGTGGGTAGTCTGGCCATGGGTAAAGTTGTGGGGAGGGCAGGAGCTTTGAGAAGGAGGGGGTCGGGGATCATGCCAGTAACCCACTCACTCACTGCTGCCGCAGAGCCACTGCATTGTGGCCCGGGAGGGAAGTAGCTCGGGTGGTTGCGAGTGGCCGCCATCACCGGACAGCGGAACCGACCGCCATCTCAGCGCCTTCTGCTGGCCCGCTCACATCTGGCAGTGCTCTCCATGTGAACAGTGAGGGGACCAGCTCAAGAGCAAAGATCATAGAGCAGAGCAGAGCAGGTCAGCGGGTGATGGATAACAGGACAGCGGGCAGTGGAGCTTACTCCTGTGTCAGCGCGAACAAGGGATCAATTGAGGTTACTCGCACTGACACATGGAGTAAGCTCCACCGCCCGCTGTCCTGTTATCCATCGCCCGCTGACCCACTCTTGAGCCGGTTGCTGGCATGATCCCCAACTCCCTCCTACTCAACACTCCTGCCCGCCCCGCAGCTTTACCCCTGGCCAGACTCCCCATACGCTGTGAAAGGAATTCTCCCCCCCCAACGGTGCTGTCCTTTTACAGCCACTTCCCACTTTACAGCCGCTTCCCATCAGCTGCTGGCAATGAGGGATAGACTTGGCTATCCCTCAGTGCAGCAACATCATTCTTGATGTTGCTGTACTGTGGGATACCCAAGCCTATCTTTCGTGGCTAACAACCTAACCTTAAGCCTCCACGACGCAGGTACATTTTCGTGCCTTATTTTTGGGTAAAAAATAGCATCTTCATTGCTGGGAAATACATTGCCTAAAAACATTTAGCTCGAAGAAATCTACTTACCACATTATTTGTACACAAACTCCATTCTTCTCTCTTTGTATCTTAAGATACTCTTAAGATAATGGCAATCCATGTTTGAAAAACCCGCCAAGAAACTTGCGCTGCGCATGCGCAGTAGGTTGCTGCGCATGTGCAGTACACAGTCCATGCTGCAAAGGCAGAATTTCAGCTGCCTTCAGCTCCCCTTGAAATTGACAGCTTGAAGCAGCGCCGACGGCACGTGGGCTACACAGACTTTGAAAGGCACGGAGATTTATGCCTACCAAAGAGATCGATCTCTTAGGTAGGCATAATTCTCCCATGCCTTTAATATTTATATTTAATAATTATCATTTTATAATTTTAGTCAGGGTAGGCAGTGCCTACCTTGCCTACCCTGACGGCACGTGCCTGGTATATGTGTGCGTATGTGTGTGTGTACATGTGTGTGTGTGTGTATATGTGTGTGCGTACATATGTGTGTGCGTTTGTATGTGTATATGTGTGTACATGTGTATATGTGTGTGTGTGTGGCTCGTCTAGGGAGATAAGAAAGGTTACCTTCTGTATACAGGCAGGTTTTCTTTCTGAAAGAATGAGCCAAAATATCGACTTTCCATTTTTCCGGAGATGCTGCCTCACCGACTATTGTATCTGTCCCCACCACCACCCCTGGCAGCACTTTCCAGGCACCCATCACCCTCTGTGTAAAAAAACTTGCCCTGTATACAGTATCTCACAGAATTAAACTCATAGAGTGATACAGAATGGAAACAGGTCCATGAGCCCAACATGCCCACACCAACCAACATGTCCCATCTACACTAGTCCTACCTGCCCGCATTTGGCCCATATCCCTACAAACCTGTCCTACCCATGTACCTGTCTAAATGTTTCTTAAACGTTGCAATGGTACCTGCATCAACTATTCCTCGTTCCATATGCAAACCACCCTTTGTGTGAAAAACGTTACCCCTCGGGTTCCTATTAAATCTTTCCCCCCTCACCTTAAACTTACGTCCTCTCATTCTTGAATCCCCTATTCTGGGCAAGAGACTCTGTGTGTCTACCCTATTCCTCTCATGATTTTGAAGAAGGGACCCAACCCGAAACATCACCTATCCACTTTTCCAGAGTGTGTGTGTGCACGTGTGACCCACTGAGTTACTCCAGCATTTTGGAGAATGTTGATGCGAATGCTGGACCTCCTGAGATTTCTGCACGCCTCCAGTTCCAACTGATTTTATTTGCACTCGCTGTGGCTGCCTTCAGCTGTAATATCTCCGCCGTGAATCTTTCTGCTTTGACCTAACTCTTTGATTAACTTTTTAGTCACCTGGCTTAGTGTCTCTTCCTATGTCGAGGCTTTGCATCTACTATTTTATAGGCACTGCAGAACTGCAGGCCGTGGGAGTCAAAACAAAAATGTTCACTACTCAGAGGGCTTTTGAACGTCATTAAATTCTGGCTGCTGAGCAGCTATTTCAGAATGTTACTTTGATCTCTGTCTTACTGACAATGATTACATCATTTTGCAAAAGATTCACATTGCAGTTCAAGGATTTTTAAAGCTTAGCTGCTGGAGTCGGAAATGTGTGTATTTGCAGTAGGAACAGAGAGATAGCAACATCTCACCAGGTAAACCTTGATAACAACTATCGGGCATTATGGGGCGGCACAGTGGCGCAGCGGTAGAGTTGCTGCCCACAGCACCAGAGACCCGGGTTCAATCCTGACTACGGGTGCTGTCTGTACGGAGTTTGTGCGTTCTCCCTGTGACCGTGTGGGATTTCTCCCGGGGCTCGGGTTTCCACCCGCACTCCAAAGACGTATAGGTTTGTCGGTTGGTTAATTGGCTTCTGTAAATTGTCCCCAGTGTCTAGGATAGTGCTAGTGTATGGCGAGATTACTGGTCGGTGGGCCGAGGGGACTGCTTCTGCGCTCTATCTTAAAAGTCTAAAGAATTCCAAATGTGAAACAAAAACATTGTAAATGAATCACTGGCGCAGAAGTGGGAGGATTTTTAAGAAGGTTTTTTTTCTTTGTTAGTGCTCTGACTTATTTCAAATCTATGTGTGCTTGGAATACTGCTCCAGCCCATATGTTCATGAGCTAAGTGTTCTTTCTTTAAAAAAAACTTGGGAAGCCCATCTAGCCAAGATTCGTTGAAAGACGGAGGGTTGGAAAGGGATACAGCTGCTCGCTAAATCAGGTTGGAATTCACTTAGAATAATCTGTGTGTGCGAGGAAGGTGCGGAAACTAATAAACCGAAGAGCTCCCGCAAAGAAAGGGAGCTCTGCGTCTCTATGGGGTCCTTTGTACGTTTCAGAGTTTCCCAATCGAATGAAATATTTCTGAAATGTGTTCACTGTTAGGATGTCAGAAACCCATGACAGCATGGCAAACTTGAACAAACAGGAATGTATTAATAGCAGGATGATCTCCAATTAAGGGATGTTCATTAAGGGGTAAATATTAGCCAGGATCCAAGGGAAACCTCATCTGCTCTTGATTGATTGACTGATTGAAAGAAACAGCATGGAAGCAGGCCCTTCGGTCCTCATAGTTCATGCTGACCAGCGATCACCCATCCACACTAGTTCTATGTTATCCCAATTTCTTATCCACTGCCTACACGCCAGGGGGAATTTACAATTTACTAACGCCAATTAACCTACAAACCAGCACATCTTAGGAATGTGGCACGAACCCACATGGTCACAGAGCGAACATGCAAACTCCACGCAGTCAGCATCCGCGGTCAGAATCGAACCGGGGTCTTCCTGTTCTCTGTCTCACCACCCGGCTTTGGCCTCATTAACCACATCTTTGTGGGTGTCATGGTGGCAACTTTCCAAGTGGAGTCCCTTCTTGCCTTGCTGCCATTTTAGAGCCGGCTAAGATATCTTTGAGATTTGAACTCCTTCAAGATTTCCCAAGCACATTTCACAGAGTGAATTGTGGTTAGAACTTACAACCCATCAGCCCGAACTATACTCAAGCCCAGGCCAAGAAGTGAAAACTCATTGACTAATCCACTCCCGTGTTACGCTTACCAGTTACACAGCCTGGCTAGCTCAGTCGATAGAGCATGAGACTCTTAATGTATAGGAAGGAACTGCAGATGCTGCTTTAAACTGAAGATAGACACAAAATGCTGGAGTAACTCAGCGGGACAGGCAGCATCTCTGGAGAGAAGAAATGGGTGATGTTTCGGGTCGAGACCCTTCTTCAGACTGGTTAGGGATAAGGGAAACGAGAGCTACATACGATGATGTAGAGAGATAAAGAACAATGAATAAAAGGTAAGCAACAAAGTAACAATGATATAGGAAACAGGCCATAGTTATCTCAAGGTCGTGGGTTCGAGCCCCACATTGGGCGACATTCTCTCTGGCCCCAAAATATGGCGACAGATGCAAAAATTTCACATTGCAGTGCATATAAGGACAATAAAGAACCATTTACACAGGACTTTTAAATGTAGCAAAAACGATATCCCTTAACCCTAACCTCAAACTTAGCCCCAAGGCACGGGACTGCAGGAGGATGAGGTGTGATCTTATAGAGGTGGACAAAATCATGAGAGGAATAGATCGTACACACACAGAGTCTCTTGCCAAGAATAGGGGAATCGAGAACCAGAGAACATAGGTTTAAGGTGAGGGGGGAAAGATTTAATAGGAACCTGAGGGACAACATTTTTATACAAAGGGTGGTGGGACTATTATAGATGGGGCATGTTAGTCGCCATGGGCAAGTTGGGATGATGGGCTTTTTTCCACGCTGTTTGACTCTAAGACTCTATGACTCAAAGCTTGAGAAATCAGAAGCAAGCACTCTCATAATCTAAGCCAACTGCGCTGGGGTAACTCAGCGGGTTATAGAGTCCTAGAGTCATACAGCCAATGGCATCTCTGGTTAACCTACATCCAGTAGTTCTCGATTCCCCAACTCTGGGCAAGAGACTCTGTGCGTCTACCCGATCTATTCCTCTCATGATTTTGTATCGCAACAAGATCACCTCATTCACCTGCGCTCCAAGGAATAGAATCTCTCTATCCCTCTCACTACAGCTCAGCCCCTCAAGTACTGGCAACATCCTCGTAAATCTTCTCTGCACCCTTTCCCACTTTCCTATAACTTGGTGCCCTGTTCATTCCCTCCACAGATGCCGCCTGACCCGCTGAGTTCCTCTAGTACTTTGTGTTTTGTTCAAGATTCCAGCATCTGCAGTTTCTTATGACCATTTGAATACTCATGACCAACTACACCCATGTAACTTAAAGCCAAATTTCTTCAGCCCACCCCTCCCAACTACTAGTCCCCCTGAACATTAGAAATAATTCAGACAAATATCAATAAATAAGTATTAAAATAAATGAGAGCCATTGATCTGAGCACAACTGAATCTAGTGTCTCAATCCATCTCCTCCCCATTCATGTGTAAGAAGGAATTGTAGATGCTGGTTTACACCAAAGATAGACACAAAATGCTGGGGTAACTCAGCTGGTCAGGCAGCATCTCCGGAGAAAACCAATAGATGATGTTTCAGGTCGAGACTCTTCATCGAGACCCTACATCATACAGTCTAATGGAGGGTCTTGACCCAATACGTCACACATTTCCTTTCTCCAAAGATGCTGCCTGACTCACTGAGTTACTCCAGCATATTGTGTCTGTCCTCCCCATTCATCACCTTTTGCTAACTTTTCCTGCTCCTTCATACAACAACTTTAAAACCAACTGATGTTTACGGGGAGAAGGCAGGAGAATGGGGTTGTGAGGGAAGGATAGATAAGCCATGTTTGAATGGTGGAGTAAAATCAATGGGCCGAATAGCCTAAGACATGAACTTATAATTCAATTCAAAGATGATCCGGAGTCTAGAATTGGTGTGTTGAATTGGGCAAAAATAATTCCCTTCAAGCCTGAAGACAAAATCTTCCTCTCGATGTCAAATTTGAAGGAAAACTTCAAAAGAATTATTGTCTTTGGATCTTTATTCCTGAAGGAGGAAAGTTTTTGTGTGGAAGATCAGACAGCAATGCATACAGACAACAGTACAATCCTCAAAGGAAATAAGGCTTCTGTTAGAATACTTTTGACATTCAAATTTATAATCATATTTTAGTTTCAGTTGGAGGGAAGCAAGGACTCTTTAATCAACATCGCAAAAGTGTTGCTTCAAGGATGCCTCAACTCGCATAAGGTTTGATTCTGAAGCTCTTTAAGATTGATCTCAATGGGTGATTTATTTTTTAATTGAAGACATTGAAGATGAAATTAGGGGTGGCACAGTTGCTACATTAGAGCGCCAGAGACAAGGGTTCGATCCTGACTACGGGTGCTGTCTGTACGGAGATTGCACATAGATGGTAGGTATGAACCACTCTCTAGTTGGTGAGAGGCTGGTTCAGTTGCCTGATAACAGCTGGGAAGAAACTGTCCCAGAATCTGGAGGTGTGCGTTTTCAAACATCTGTACCTCTTGCCTGATGGGAGAGGGGAGAAGAGGGAGTCAAACAAAAAAAGTGCTGGAGGAACTCAGTTGGGTCAGGCGCCATTTTTAGAGGACAACAATGTCTGTGTGCACATAATCTCGTGATCCATTTTCTCCATTCCCTGCATATCCATGCCCCTAAAAGCCTCTTAAAGGCCACTATAGTATCTGCCTCCACCTCCACCCCTGGCAGTGTGTTCCAGGCTCCCAGTTCTCTCTGTAAAACAAAACCTGCCCCACACATCTCCTTTAAACTTTGTCCCCTCTTACCTCAAAGCCATATCATCTAGTCTTTGACATTTCCTCACCCTGGGAAAAGGGTTCTGACTTTCTACCCGATTTACGCTTCTTCATAGCTTTATATACTTCTACCAGGTTTCCCCTTCACATCGAGTAGAGGATGACCTAAATCCAAAGTCCAATTCCTCCCACCCTTCCGACTATAACGTCAAAAGCAAATCCACTCTCACTGTGTCCATGATGCTGTTTCCTGAAATACAATCGCGGGGAATAATCCGAACCTCCACTGCAAATGGAGGCCATCGAGAACAAAGAAGGACTATTGGGGACTCTAATGGACACCTTGTAACTTTGCCGCTGCCGTATATGTGGCTACTCTTTGCATACCTTGTGTATGGCATGCAAAACAAAGAATTTCACTGTGCCATGTCACGTGTGATAATAAAGTCTCTATCTATGGAAGAAACCCCACAAACATTGCGATCCACCAGCAGTTGTTTTTTTGTTGCTGAAGGTTCCAGCATCTGCAGTTTCTCATGTCTCCAGTTCTTTGATTGAAGAGAGTGTGTCCCGGAGGGTTTTATTCCATCAGTACCTCACCAGACTGTTTGCCAGTTCATATTCTGAGTTTGCAAACATGGATCTTGAATGTTGAATATTGATATGAATATTAATTTATATAACTTCAAATAACGCTTCCATCTCCTCTCTCCCCATTGCTCCCCCACCCTAGTCATTGTACTAGTTTTACTGTCATCCTGTTGAATTCCATTGCCTGTATTATCACCTGTCCCAGAGCCAACAATGGATCATTGTGGGCTCCACACTTCTTTGATTAACATTGTTTTCTGCATATCTTCCATTCATTTGTCCAAAGTACCGTTGATATCTCTCGTTCCCCTTTCCCCTGGCTCTCAGTTTGAAGAAGGGTGTCGACCCGAAATGTCATCTATTCCTTTTCTCCAGAGATGCTGCCTAACACACTGAGTTACCCCAGCATTTTGTGTCCATCTTATGGATTTTGAACACACTGTCTTGAATCTGTGTGCAGACTGCTGATAATCGAGTTAAAGCTGACAGCCGTATCTGAAGCCACAAATGCCTTATAATAATAAAGCAATCCTTCTGCCTCATTAAGGTGAGCTTTCCCCGAGTAAACACACAGCTACCATTGCGGCAGCAGTGACTGCTTTGTATTCATGGGATCGGAGTCTGTGAGGCAGCAGAAACGCACGCGGAGAAGAAAGTCAGCTTCCATCTCTCACAGAGAGAGCGTGGGATCATTTAAACCTGCCAGCGAGACCGATTTTGAAAGGATTAAATAATAGATTTTCACAGGTTGTTATATAAGTGCCAGGAAAAATTTATGTACGGGCTGAATCTGTATTCATCGACGTTGAATACAAAATAACTGTGTGGGAATGTAAAGTAGACAAGGGGGAGGTTTTCTTGAGTGGACTGGTGCTCCTGTGAGATACTTCAAGGGTCAAGAGAGTCAAGTCAGGAGTGTTTCATTGTCATATGTACCCAGAGCACAACAGTGAAATACTTATTCAATCATTAGTTCATAAGTCACAGGAGCAGAGTTGGGCCATTTGGCCCATCAAGTCTACTCCACCATTCAATCAGGCTGATCTAGAATGTGGGTAGAAACTGGAGCACCCGGAAAAAACCCTCGTGATCACAAACATACAAACATACAAGCAACGTTGAACATCCAAATTCCACACCGAATGCACCCGTAGTCAGGATCGAACCTGGGTCTCAGGCGCTGTGAGGCAACAGCTTCACCGCTGCGCCACCGTGCAGTCCTTCCTTCTTTGTGAATCACCTGGTGGTGTTTGGCTCCAGTACTGACCCAACAGCTGAAAGGTCACGGTGTCCCAGCAGGAAATGACCTCGTGGCAAGTGTGATCACTGGGAGCACAAAGAATCAGAACGGTTACCGTCCACGCAGGCAGCTCTCAACAGAGAGAGGAAAGTAAATTCTTTCACTGACATATCACCGTTTGAAACGTTTCCAGTTTTACTCTCAGATCAGTCGCTGATAGCTGTGGAACTGTATTAAATATGCATGCACTCTGGCAGGCACCTTCTCTGTCATCACCCTGGGTTTAAATGTGATCAAGGCAAAGGCAGCTTTCGGAGTTTGGCTGCTTTCATGCACAACTCTGCATTAAGGATTAAATTAATGCAGGAAACGAAGTACATTATAATCCTGCTTGCCTATGGGGGAGCTCTGGTACAATGTGTGCTGTGCATCAATTGTGTCAACGTCAGATGTGCTTGGTTCAAGGTTAAGAAGTGAGATTTAACATCTTCCAAAATTAAAATCCCTTTCACTCCTGCCTTTTCAGCTGGAAAGGGTCCAGATAAGAATGGGTGAGGATGTTGTCAGGGCGGCACAGTGGTGCAGCAGGAGAGTTGCTGCCTCGCAGCCCCAGGGACCAGGGTTCGATCCTGACCGTGGGTGCTGTCTTTGCGGAGTTTGTACGTTCTCCCTGTGACCGCGTGGGTATCCTCCGGATGCTCCGGTTTACTCCCGCGTACGTTGTGTAGGAAGGAACTGCAGATGCTGGTTTACACCAAAGATATAAACACAAAAAGCTGGAGTAACGCAGCGCGTCAGGCAGCATCTCTGGCGAAAAGGAATGGGCGGTAACCCTCTGAGATGCTGGGTCTATCTTTGAGATCCAAATGCGAGGATTTCCACCAGAAAACCTACCCCAAATGTTTCACTACGAGACCCAGGCAGGTGCTGGGCTGTTGCCACACAGGGAGGTGTGCTAATGATTACGGTCGATGACCTTCAAGGAAATTGCACAATGTGTTACCATTAGCAGTCGTTACCATGGTTACCTTAAGAGTTCTTAAGCCAAGTAGAATGTCACATTTGACGAGAAGCTTCTGGATATTGAGGCACAGTTCAAATTCTGGAGACCATTTTAGAATTTGTACTTTTGATTGATTAAATTGATTGATTGAAAGATACAGCGTGGAAACAGGCCCTTCGGCCCAACTTGCTGAAACCAACCAACAGGCCCCATCTTCAGTAAACCCTCCTGCCTGTGTTTGGCCCATATCCCTCTAAACCTATCCTATCCATGTACCTGTCCAAATGTTTTTTAAACGTGATAGTACCTGCTTCAACCACCTCCTCCAGCAGCTCTCCATATACCTACCACCTTCCGTGTGAAAAAGTTTCACCTCAGGTCTCCATTAAATCTTTCCTTCCCTCACAAACCTATGTCCTCTGATTCTTGATTCCCTTTCATTGGGTAAAAGACTGCAAACATGCCATATATTCCCCTCATGATCTTATACACCTCCACAAGATAACCCCTCATCCATCTGCACCCCTCATACCGCTCATAAAGTCCCAGCCTGCCCAGACTCTCCTTATAGCTCAGGTCCTCAAGTCTTTAGACTTTTAGAGTTTACTTTAGACTTTAGAGATACGGTGTTGAAACAGGCCCTTTGGCCCACCGACTCCTCGATGACCAGTGATCACCCTGGACACAAGCACTATCCGACACACTAGGGGCAATTTACAATTTACAGAAGCCAATTAACCTACAAATCTGAATATAGACACAAAAAGTGTAACCCAGCGAGTCAGGCAGCATCTCTGGAGAAAAGGAATAGTTGACCTTTCGGGTCAAGATCCTTCTTCAGACTGAGAGGACAGGGAAACTAGAGGTATGTAAAGGTGCAGAACAAATCAGAGCCGATACCGATGACCAAGGAAAGGTGGAGCCCACAATGGTCCATTGTTGGCTGTGGAATAGGTGATAACGAAGGGAAGCATGGATGTGAACAGTGAAACCAGCAAGCCAACTAACGGGTAACGGAGAGAGAGGAATTGCAAAGGTTACTGGAAATGAGAGAAATCAACATTCATACTGCTGGGTCGTAAGCTGCCCATGCAAAATATGAAGTGCTGTACCTCCAATTTGCGTGTGGCCTCACTCTGACAGTGGGGGAGGCCCAGGACAGAAAGGTCGGTGTGGAATGGGGAGTTAATATGTTTGGCAGCCGGGTGATAGAACCAGGGGATAGAAAAGGTTTAGAGGCATACGAGCCAAGCACAGGCAAATGGGACTAGTTAGATGGGGTATCTTGGTTGACATGGATGTGTTGGGCCGAAGGGCCTGTTTCCATCCTCTATGATGATGTCTCACTCTCACTCTAATTGCATACAGCAAGCCCTCCAGCCTTTGTTTATGAAACACTTCAAGATGAGAAGACCTGACACTGTCAGAAGAACCACAAATCACTCAAAGATCACTGAGCGTTTCAACGAGCATATTAATTGTGCACTTCAGGCAGTTCATGGTTAGGAAAGACTTGCGATTGACGTCACTTGTAGCTCTGGTACTCATCAAGAGAGGGTGGTGAAAGGATCTTGGAGAAAACAACTAAATCTCAGCAGGGCGATGGAACAACAGCGAACTGGCGACAAACACAAAAAGCTGGAGTAACTCAGCGACTCAGGCAGCATCTCTGGTGAAAGGAATAGGTGAGTCGAGTCGAGACCCTTCTTCAGACTAAGAGTTCAGACTGACTCTCAGTCTGACGTAAGGTCTCGACCCAAAACGTCACCAATTCCTTTTCTCCAGAGATGCTGCCTGAGCCGCTGAGTTACTCAATCATTTTGCGTCTATCTTTGGTGTAAACCAACATCTTCATTTCCTTCCTATGCAACAGGGAACTGTCGTTGGTCATATTTGAAGGCAATGTAACTCCATAGTTTAGTTTTTTTTAGCTTAGTTTGGAGAGAGGATGGATGCTAAATAGAACATGTACAATTTTAAAATCTCCATATAACCATATAACAATTACAGCACGGGAACAGGCCATCTCGGCCCTTCAAGTCCGAGCCGAACAACTTTTTTCCCTTAGTCCCACCTGCCTGCACTCATACCATAACCCTCCATACCCTTCTCATCCATATGCCTATCCAATTTATTTTTAAATAATACCAACAAACCTGCCGCCACCACTTCCACTGGAAGCTCATTCCACACCGCTACCACTCTCTGAGTAAAGATGTTCCCCCTCATGTTACCCCTAAACTTCTGTCCCTTAATTCTAAAGTTATGTCCTCTTGTTTGAATCTTCCCTATTCTCAAAGGGAAAAGCTTGTCCACATCAACTCTGTCTATCCCTCTCATCATTTTAAAGACCTCTATCAAGTCCCCCCTTAACCTTCTGCGCTCCAGAGAATAAAGACCTAACTTATTCAACTTATCTCTGTAACTTAGCTGTTGAAACCCAGGCAACATTCTAGTAAATCTCCTCTGTACCCTCTCTATTTTGTTCACATCCTTCCTATAATTGGGCGACCAAAATTGTACATCATACTCCAGATTTGGTCTCACCAATGCCTTGTACAATTTTAACATTACATCCCAGCTTCTATACTCAATGCTCTGATTTATAAAGGCTAGCATACCAAAAGCTTTCTTTACCACCCTCTCTATATGAGATTCCACCTTCAAGGAACTATGCACGGTTATTCCCAGATCCCTCTGTTCAACTGTATTCTTCAATTCCCTACCGTTTACCATGTACGTCCTATTTTGATTTGTCCTGCCAAGGTGTAGCACCTCACATTTAACTTTTGTAGCCTCAGCATTAAACTCCATCTGCCATCTTTCAGCCCATTTTTCCAACTGGCCTAAATCACTCTGTAGACTTTGGAAATCCTCTTCATTATCCACAACACCCCCTATCTTGGTATCATCTGCATACTTACTAATCCAATTTACCACCCCTTCATCCAGATCATTGATGTACATGACAAACAACAAAGGATCCAACGCAGATCCCTGAGGCACCCCACTAGTCACCTGCCTCCAACCCGACAAACAGCCATCCACCATTACCCTCTGGCTTCTCCCATTCAGCCACCGTTGAATCCATCTTGCTATTCCTGCATTTATACCCAACAGTTGAACCTTCTTAACCAACCTTCCATGAGGAACCTTGTCAAAGGCCTTACTGAAGTCCATATAGACAACATCCACTGCTTTACCCTTGTCAATTTCCCTAGTAACCTCTTCAAAAAATTCAAGAAGATTAGTCAAACATGACCTTCCAGGCATAAATCCATGTTGACTGTTCCTAATTAGACCCTCTTTATCCAGATACTTATATATATTATCTCTAAGTATCTTTTCCATTAATTTGCCCACCACTGAAGTCAAACTAACCGGTCTATAATTGCTAGGTTTACTTTTAGAACCCTTTTTAAACAATGGAACAACATGCGCAGTACGCCAATCCTCGGGGACTATTCCCGTTTCTAATGACATTTGAAATATTTCTGTCATAGCCCCGGCTATTTCTACACTAACTTCCCTCAATGTCCTAGGGAATATCCTGTCAGGACCTGGAGACTTATCCACTTTTATATTTTTCAAAAGTGTCAGTACTTCTTTTACTTTGAAACTCATAGTATCCATAGCTACTCTACTAGTTTCCCTTACCTCACATAATTCAATATCCTTCTCCTTGGTGAATACTGAAGAAAAGAAATTGTTCAATATCTCCCCCATCTCTTTTGGCTCTGCAGATAGCTGTCCACTCGGTCTCTCCAATGGACCAATTTTATCCCTTGTTATCCTTTTGCTATTAATATAGCTGTAGAAACCCTTTGGATTTACTTTCACCTTACTTGCCAAAGCAACCTCATATCTTCTTTTAGCTTTTCTAATTTCTTTCTTAAGATTCTTTTTACATTCCTTATACTCCTCAAGCACCTAATTTACTTCATGCTGCCTATAATTATTGTAGATCTCCCTCTTTTTCCGAACAAGATGTCCAATTTCCCTTGAAAACCAGGGCTCTTTCCAATTTTTACTGGTTCCTTTCAACCGAACAGGAACATAAAGATTCTGTACTCTTAAAATTTCCCCTTTAAATGTCCTCCATTTCTCCTCTACATCTTTCCCATAAAACAAAATGTCCCAGTTCACTCCTTTTAAATCATCTCGCATCTCGTTAACGTTAGCCTTTCTCCAATCAAAAATCTCAACCCTAGGCCCAGTTCTGTCCTTCTCCATAATTATATTGAAACTAATGGTATTGTGATCACTGGACCCGAAGTGCTCCCCAACGCATACCTCCGCCACCTGTCCCGTCTCATTTCCTAACAGGAGGTCCAGCACTGCCCCTCCTCTAGTAGGCACCTCTATGTATTGCTGCAAAAAACTATCCTGCACACATTTTACAAACTCCAAACCATCCAGCCCATTTACAGAATGTGTTTCCCAGTCTATGTGTGGAAAGTTGAAATCTCCCACAATCACTACCTTGTGCTTACTACTAATATCTGCTATCTCTTTACATATTTGCTCTTTCAATTCTCGTTCCCCATTTGGCGGTCTATAATATACCCCTATAAGTGTTGCTACACCTTTCCCACTTCTCAGTTCCACCCAAATAGCCTCCCTAGATGAGCCCTCCAATCTATCCTGCCAAAGCACTGCTGTAATATCTTCCCTGACTAGCAATGCAACACCTCCACCTCTTGCCCCTCCAATTCTATCACACCTGAAGCAACGAAATCCTGGAATATTTAGTTTCCAATCACAGCCCTCCTGCAACCATGTTTCACTGATCGCCACAACATCATACTTCCAGGTGTCTATCCAGACTCTAAGCTCATCCACCTTTCTTACAATGCTCCTAGCATTAAAATATGCACATTTAAGAAACCCCCCATCTCTTATTCTCTGTTTATTTCCTTTTTTTTCTTTCTCCTCTTGTGTCCGAGTGCTTCCCTTTTCTGCTTCCTGCCTCCCATTCTGTCTACTAGCTTTTGCTATTTGCATCCCTCGCCCCAACTATTCTAGTTTAAAGTCTCAATTAAAAATCGCAATCTCAATGAAAAAATACCTGGAGGAATTGAACCTGAAAGGATGTACAATTCTTCCATGGTTCTTCTTTGATAATTAAGTGACATTACTAATGTTATTGGTTTATCTTTGCTGAGATACAGTGAAATACTTTATTTTGGATGCTATCCTGTTAACTCATATAATCCACAAGTACAATCGGTTGGCACGCTGGTGCAGCGGGTAGAGCTGCTGCCTTACAGCACCAGAGATCCGGGTGCTGTATCCAGAGGGTTTGACCCTGACTATGGGTGTTGTCTGTACGGAGCTTATATGTTTTCCCTGTGACTGCATAGGTTTTCCCCAGGTGCTGCGCTTTCCTCCCATGTTCCAAAGATATGCAGGTTTGTAGGCTAAGTTGGCTTCGGTAAACTTGTAAATTGTCGGTAGTGTGTAGGATAGTGCTAGCGTACGGGGTGATTGCTGGTCGGTGCGGACTTGGTGGGCCGAAGGGCCTGTTTCCGCGCTGTATTTCTAAACTTTGTTTTGCATGCTATCCTGTCAAATCATATAAGGCAGGTGTAACTTGGCTTGACGAGTAAGGTAGATGATCTTAGGGCGTGGATAGGTACGAGTGACGGGGATGTTGTAGCCATGAAACCTGGTTAACGGAGGCGCAGAACATTGGCAGCTCAATGTTCCGGGGTACAGGAGCTTCAGGAGAGACAGGGGTGAGGAAAAAAGAGGAGTGGGAGTCGCATTGTTGGTTAAGGAGGATGTCACGGTGAGATTATGGACGGTTCGTCTAGTGAGTGGAGCTGAGGAAGAAGAAAGGGATGATCACCTTGTTGGGGGTGTACTACAGACCCCAAAATAGTCAACGGGCATTAGAAGAGCAAATGTGCCGGGAGAATGTGGACAGCTGCAGGTCGAATAAGGTTGTTGTAGTAGGGGATTTCAACTTTCCCTATATAGACTGGGAAAATCATAGCGTGAAGGGTTCACATGGGGTGCAAGTCCTCAAAAGAGTTTTTGTAAGCAGTAGATGGAGGCCCCCACTCGTGAGAGAGCAACGCTGGATCTAGTATTGGGAAATTGGGAAGGGCAAATTAATGAAGCGTGTGTGGAGGAGCCTTCTGGGACCAGTGACCACAGTTCGATTAGGTTTAAGGTAGTTATGGATCGGGATGGAGAGGGTCCACGTGTTAAAATGCTCAACTGGGGTAAGGCCAACTTTGAGGGTATGAGAGAAGTTCAAGTTGACTGGAGCAGGTTATTTGAGGGGAAAGAAACATCGGCCAAGTGGGATGGTTTTAAAAGTGTACAGAAGAGAGCTCAGGATGTGTACGTCCCTGTTAGAGTGAAGGGCAAAGCAGGCAAATGTAAGGAAGCATCGCTGACGAGGGAAATTGAGACGTTACTCAAAAACAAGAAGGATGCATGGGACAGGCATAAGCAGCTGGGATCAAGTGCATCCCTGGAGGAGTTTCGGGAGCTACGGAGCAAACTAAAAAAGGTCAGAAGGGCAAAAAGGGGCAGGAGATAGCTCTGGCGGGTTGCATAAAAGACAATCGCAAAAGATTTTATAAATACATTAGGCGGAAAAGGGTACTTAGAGTGGGGCCTCTCAGGAATAAAAGCGGTCACCTCTGCGTTGGGCCACAGGAGATGCTCAAGGTCCTCGATGAGTATTTCTCCTCTGTATTTACCAAGGAGAAAGACAGTAGGACAGAGGAAATTGGAGCAGTCACTCGAAGTGTCATGAGAGCAGTCAGGGTTATCGTTGAGGAAGTACTGTAGGTACTGTCGTGTTTGAAGGTAGACAAATCTCCGGGGCCTGATCAGATATATCTGAGGACATTGCGGGAAACTAGAGAGGAAAATGCGGGAGCAATGGTTGACATTTATGAGCCGTCCTTAAATACAGGAGAGGTGCCAGAGGATTGGAGGGTGGCAAATGTTGAGTCTCTTTTCCAGAAGGGCTGCAGGGAAAATGCTGGGAACTATAGGCTGGTGAGCTTAACATCTGTAGTTGGAAAGTTACTGGAGAGTATTCTGACGGATAGGTTATACAGGCATTTGGTTGGGCAAGGGCCGATTAGGGACAGTCAGCATGGTCTTGTATGCAGGAGCTTGTGTCTCACAAATCTGATGTATTTTTTTGAAGACGTGAGCAAAAAGGTCGATGAAGGCAGAGCTGTAAATGTTGTGTACATGGACCTTTGTAAGGCGTTCGAGAAGGTGCCTCGTAGTAGGCTGCTCTGGAAGGTTAGATCTCATGGGATCTAAGGAGAGATAGCTGAATGGATAGCAAATTGGCTCCATGGAAGGAAGCAGAGGGTGATGGTGGAAGGTTGCTTCTCAGAATGGAGGCCTGTAACTAGTGGTGTGCCACAGGGTTGGTGCTGGGCCTGTTACTGTTTGTCATCTACATCAATGATTTGGATGAGAACATACTGGGCAAGATGAACAAGTTTGCTGATGATACAAAAGTTAGTGGTTTTGCAGATAGTGAAGATGGTTGTGAACCATTGCAGCAGGATCTGGATCGATTGGCCAGGTGGACGGAGGAATGGTTGATGGAATTTAATACAGAGAAGTGTGAGGTGTTGCATTTTGGGACGTCAAACAAGGGCAGGACCTACACAGTAAATGGTAGGCCTCTGGGTAGTGTTGTAGAGCAGAGGGATCTAGGAGTACAAGTGCTTGGTTCCATGAAGGTCGAGTTGCAGGTAGATAAGGTTGTCAAAAAAGTTTTTGGCACTTTGGCCTTCATCAGTCGGAGTATTGAGTACGGAAGTTAGGAGGTCATGTTGCAGTTGTAAAAGACGTTGGTGAGACTGCATTTAGAATATTGTGTTCAGTTCTGGGCACAATGTTATAGGAAAGATATTGTCAAGCATGAAAGGGTTCAGAAAAGATTTACGCACAATGCACATATGTATTACACACACATTTATTACACACACGTTATACAGGCACATTACACGCACACTGCACATACGCACATTGTACACACACATATCATACACACATTATACACATGCACACATTATACATATACACACATGCGTGTAGAGGATTTATTCCTTTCTTAGACAGACATTCACAGGGCACATCGAAAATTTGATGCTTATTGAACCCCTGTCCCTGGCGTCACGAGGTTTCACCCGGGTGCTCTGGTGTCCTCCCACATTGCAAAGACTTGTGGGTTTATAGGTTGAGTGGCCTCTGTAAGTTGCTCCTAGTAAGTTGCTTTATTACAGAGATAGTCTAAATCTTTGCCTCGCATGGTATCCAAGAACATACCATGCATGAGCATGCAATGTTGCATCATTATTTACAGGTTTAATGAATTGCAAAAGTAGAATCTTAAACAAAAATAAACACAAAGTGCTGGAGTAACTCAGCAGGTCAGGTTATATCTTTGGAAGAGCTGGATAGGTGATGTTTCAGGTTGGGACCCCTCTTCCAAACCATCACCTATCCATGTCTTCCAGAGATGCTGCCTAACCTGCTGATCTACTCCACCACTTTGTGTTTTTTTTTTGATAAACTAGCATCTGCAATTTCTTGTGTCTAGAAACTTAAACATATCATTAGGTTTTTTTCAATGTCGATAAACCTTTTGTGGCTAAGTCAAGACTCCACAAATCAAATGAGTTTGGACTTCAATCATATAAAATGGCGGCAGAAACATGGTGGCTCTTGTGTACTGCCTCAGAGTAATCTCCTATTCCTACTCTTTTACTTAAGTCTACGCAGAGTAAGATTTTTACTGAACTGTAAACAAGAAAGGAATTTCACTGTACCTAATTTCATGCAACAACAAGGCCCCATTGACCTATTGATTGAAAAGGAACTGGCTAATGGCTGTGAAACTATACTCACAAAAAACATTTTGTTCATACCTCAGCGACTTGTGTTGTCGCTTTAAAAGTGGTCACACAAAACAGAATCCCTTCCTTGCAGCTTGGGAGAGATGGTAAAGGCCTGTGTTTTTGAAACGATCTCAAACAAGGAAGAAACCGTGGACACAGTCCAGCACTTGCTCAGTAAACAAGTCCTCTCACGGACTGCATTGACAAAAAGGAACCGTCCTTCGTTTTCCAAACAAGGTTAGTAACTTAGATATTTGGTCCGAAAGATTATATGTTGGCCTTGACTTTTGTGGCTTATAGTGAGGCCTGAACGCTAGAAAGCTTCCACCAAACCCACCCAGTATTAGTGGTGTGACATTTATTTTTTTCTACAGTATATGCATCATGATCATGATGATGATTATAGATTTGCCCTTGTGAATTACTGGTGTGGATTAAAGCATTCTCAAACACTGAATTAAAATGGAAATTCTCAGAATCCTTTAACATCAAACAGAGAACAGGCCCTTTTGCAGCACAGTGACACAGCGGTAGAGTTGCTGCCTTACGGTGCCTGAGAGTCGGGTTCGATCTTGACTGCAGGTGCTGCCTGTACAAAGTTTGTACATCCTTCCCGTGGCCACGTGAGTTTTCTCCAGGAACTCCGGTTTCCTCTCACATCTAAAGATGTACAGGTTTGTAGGCTATTTGACTTTGATTAAAATAAAAAGTAAATTGTCCCTAATGCGTAGTATAGTGCTAGTGCATGGCAGTCACTGGTCGGCGTGGACTCAGTGGGCCAAAGGACCTTTTTCTGCACTGGATCTCTAAACGAAACTTTGGCTCACAATGTCTGTGCTGAACATAATGCCAAGATCAACACTTATCTGCCTGTACATCATCCAAATCCCTCCACTACCTGCATACCTGTGTGCCAACTGAAATGTCTCCTAGATGCCACTATCTTATCTGCCTCCACCACCATCCCCGGCAGCAGATTCCTGGCACCCAACACCCTCTATGTAAAACACTTGCTTCACACATCTCCTTTAAACTGCCTTTCACCTTAAAAACTATGCCCTCTAGTATTTCCTATCTATGCCTCTCATAGAATGTAGAACAGAGACCAGTACAGCATAAAACCCCACAATGTTTGTGTCGAATATGATACCAAGTTAAACTGATCTCATCTGTCTGCACTTGATGCACATCCCTCTGTTTGCAGCACCCTCGTGTGCTTATCTAAAAGCCTCTTAAACACCACTATCATATCTAATTTTATAAACTTCCTCAACATTCGCATTGTCTTGAATCAGACCTTACAGGACAGACCCTCTGACCATCTTGAATCGGACTTTACCTTGCACTAAACATTCCCTTAAACTTCTATTAGTATGTTAGAAGGAAAGCAGATCATAAGTGATTATTATCACTATCACTAAGCCATTCGGCCCATTAAGTCTACTGCGTCATTTAATCATGGCTGATCTATCTCTCCCTTCTAACCCCATTCAGATGCTGGTTTTAACTGTAGACATAACATGCTGGAGTAACTCAGTGGGTCAGACAGCATCTCTGGAGAAAAGGAATAGATGAAAAAGGGTCTTGAATTGAAACGTCACCTATTCCTTTTTTCCAGAGATGCTGTCTGACCCGTTGAGTTACTCCAGCTTTTTGTGTCTAAACTTCTATCAGATCTAATGTAAATGGTAAACCAACATGCCTCAAATTGAAGTTTGTGGATGTTTGTATGAATGCACAATAGGTCTTTGGCTGGCTGGACTTAGACAGCTGATAGCAATTAATAGGGCGGGCTTAATAGTTTTGTTTCCTCTGTGAAAATATAAACTAAAGTCTCCGTCCCTCTCAACTGATGAACTTGTGCTTCTGGAGTTGATAAAACTACATGGAAACATTTGGAACAAGGTGTTAACAAAGAAAAAATTGGTTTGCAAAGCTGTCAAAATTGGAGGGAAAAGAAAACAGGCTCCCACTCTTGCTAGTGCCAGAGCATATACTGGCACATAGATTGCAGAGCGAGTATCTGAGCTCAGTCTCCATCCAGCACACAAGCATGTTGCCAAAGCTTTTAATTTCACAGTTCAACCACACAAAATGTTACTGTTCACTGCTGCTGATTCTGCATTCGCTCTCTAAACCAATTTAAGTCTGGTTCCCCAAGTACTCCCCAATTATTTTTTGCCTTGCAAGAGTTTAAGAGAAGTCGTCTGAGTAGCAGAACCCAAAATAATACATCATAAATTGCAGAGGGTTGCAGATGTGGCCCAATCCAACACACAGACCAGACTTCCCCATCACCGAATCCATTAACACTTCAAGCTGCCTCGGAAAAGCAGCCAACATAATCAAAGGCTTGTCCCACGCCAGTTATTCCTTCTTCTCTGTGCTCCAGTCGGGCATAGGATACAGTAGCTTGAAAGCGCACACCACCAGACTCAGGATCAGCTTCTTACCCTGTTAGACTTCGGAACGGTCTATCTATAAGCTAAGGTACTGTCCCATTCACCTCTACCCCATTGTGAACATTGGGCTTTGTCTGTGGGATTCATGTGCTTCAACACAGAGAATGATATTCTGCACTCTGTATCTTCACCTTTGCTCCACCTATTGTATTTGTACATAATACATTGATTACATGAATATAATTATGTATTATAGTTTAATTTAGCTCGCCAAATTTACCAATTTGGACCTGAAATTAGGCTAAATATATCCAATTATTGCATCTAAGCAACAAAAGGCATTTTATCTATTGGTTTATTTTCATGGGACCTTAAAGCAAACTAGGTGGTCATTTTATTGTAAGCACAGGGACAAAAATCAGCAATGAATTTTCCTTTCATAGAGATGTGGTGTGGGCATCACGTGTGTATAGATACAGGAACTCACTAGCAGCGTGCTGGGCACAGGGGCGGCTCGGTGGGGCAGTGGGAGAGTTGTTACATTAGTGCCAGAAACCCAGGTTCAACCCAGACTACGGTGTTGTCTGTTCGGAGTTTGTACGTTTCCCTCTATGCCTGCGTGGGCTTTGTCCAGGTGCTCCAGTTTCCTCCCACACTGGAAAGATGTACAGGTTTGTAGATTAATTGGCTTCAGTAAAATTGTAGGATAGTGCTAGTGTACAGGATGATCACTGGTTGGCATGGACTCAGTAGGTCAATGGCCCTGTTTCTGTGCTGTATTTTTAAAGTCTCAAGACACTATGCAAATAACAAACTCTTCAGCATAGAAATATATCCTTGGGTCCAACCTGCCTATGCCAACCAAGTTGCCTACCCAAGTGATCCTAGTTGCCTGCAAAAAAGTAAGACAAGGCACTGGAGTAACTCAGCAGATCAAGCAGCATCCCTGGAGAACATGGGTATCAATGTTTCAGGTCAGGTCCGTTCTTTACGATTGTAGTGGAGAATAGAGATGTGGAAGCAGGACAAAGCAAACCAAATGCTAGGTGGATACAAGAGAGGGGATCAAATGGCCTACTTCTGCCCTTATGATTTGTAAACTTGAAGAGAGTGCCGGGGGGGGGGGGGGGGGGGGGGGGGAGAAGAGATGGCCAAATGGGTGGACAAAGACCAGAGATGGTAAGACACGGCAAAAGACTGGGATGAGGAGTGAAGAGATGTAGGTGGAAGGGGATGGGAAAGGGGGGTTAAAAATAGTGGGGGTGGGGGGGGGGGGGGGGGGGGAAAGAAGGGCATGTGTCATGTGTCATGTGGCATACAGGGAACACGATGGAAAAATTGCTTGCATTTAGTCCACATCCCCTGAATATTGCGCCAAAACATTCTAAAGATGCATGAATAATCAATTGATTTAAATTTCTGTAATGTTGCCTCTTATTACTCAAGGGTCTAGGTTAAACAGTGCCGCTATGAGCATGGGACACAGTGCTGGTTTCAAATTCATCACATTTAGTCAACATTTTAATATATTTTGAACTACATCTATTCATATCTTTCCAAGACATTCCTTTGTTTTTTACTGCAAAAAAATATCGAAATACAGCATCACCCACAAAATGTTATGCAGGGAATATAAGGATATGGATCATGTGCAGGCAGAGATCAGTTTATCTTGACATCATGTTCGGCACGGAAATTGAGGACCAAGGGTCTAACATAGACTGGACAATCGCTGTGTTGAACACCTTCGCTCAGTCCGCCTGGACCAACTTGAGCTCCCGGTTGCGAAACACTTTAATCCTCCTTCTATTCCCACACTGACCTTTCTGTCCCAGGCCTCCTCCATTGTCAGAGTGAGGCTAAATGCAAATTGGAGGAACAGCATCTCGTATTTCGCTTGGGCAGCTTACTCAGTGGTATGAATATTGATTTCTCCGACTTCGAGTAACCTCTGCATTCCCCATCTCTCCATCCTTCACCCATCCAAGATGCACCAGCTTCTCGTTCTCACCCAACAAACAGTTAACAATGGCCTGTCTCCTATATCATCATTACTTTCTTGCATATCTTTCATTTATTGTTCTACACCTCTCCACATCATTGTTTATATCTCTCATTTCCCTTTCCTGTGACTTTCAGTCGGAAGAAGGATCTCGACCCGAAACGTCACTCGTTCCTACTCTACAGAGATGCTGCCTGTCCTTCTGAGTTATTCCAGCTTTTTGTGTCTATCTTTGGTTTAAACCAGCACCTGCAGTTCCTTCCTACACATTTTGCCTGTTCTTGTGCTGTACTTTTCTAGGTTGTTCTATTTGTTATAAATGTCTTGGGCTAAATAACATGGCAATAGTAAGGGCAAGGTACAGTCAAAGTCATACAGCACAGAATCTCCTGGTTCCTGATCTCTTCGTTGCCAAAGATTTTAAATTCTCCTTTCCATTCTGACCTTTCTGTCCTGGGCATCCTCCACTGTCAGAGTGAGGCCACAGGCAAATTGGAGAAAAAGTACCTCAGATTTCACTTGGGCAGCTTACAACCCTGTGGTACAACAGTTGATTTCTACAATTTCAAATAACCCTTGCATTCCACCCCCGCTAGTCGTCCTACAAATTCTACCATTTGCATCCCTGTATCCTTTCATAACCATCTCTTCCCCAACCAACAATGGGCCATTGTGGGCTCCGCCCTTCCTTGGTCATCTGTTGCCGGCCCCGATTTGTTCTGGCCTTTTCTCTACCTCTAGTTTTTCCCCCTCTGCTTTCAGTCTGAAGAACAGCTCCATCCAAAGCGTCACCCATCCTTTTTCTCCAGTGATGCAGCCTGATCTGCTGAGCCACACCAGTACTTTGTGTCTGTCTTAAGCACGGAAACAGATCCTTTGGCCCAACTCGCCCTTGCTGACCAAAATGCCCCAACTACACTAGTCTCACCAGCCCACGTTTTCCCCTTGGCTCTCTACACCCCTAGTCCTAAAGCTGGTGTCCAAATCCATCAAAGTTTGGATTTGAATGTCTACCCATTGCCACCAGCTACAGCAATAATTGTTTTAAATTTATGAAGCATAATCAGAATCTTGAGGCAAAACATCACAAGTCCAACTGATTTTTCTTCCTTAAAAAAAAGCATTCAATTTGATAAAATGCCTCTATCAAAGACAGCATTTTCTGAAATAAATGCAGATTTTTCTGGGCCCTTTAGCAACATTGCTAACACATCAAAACCATTCCAGTGAACATCAACCGCCGACTCATCCAAATCCCTCTGAACAACCAGCCTGCAGTTTCCCCTCTCATAAATAATACGCATGTGGAATAACTTACCGAGAAAGGCATCAATGTAACTATAAAAGGCGCAAGCTGCAAATTGTTCTGGTGTAAATGGGTAGGTATGTTACAAAACTTGCCTTAAGCGGTGCTGCAGTTCTGTCACTGGCCGTGTGCGCGACTTTGGCGCCTTTAAGGGGGGGGGGGGGGGGGGGGGGGTGTTCAAATGCGGTTTTCCCCTTGCCACCCGGGATAATATTTTTTCAGAGTGTGATCTATTTCTGGAGATTTGTTCCGACTATCGGCAAGATAAATTTTTTTTATAAATTAAAAAAGTTTTATAAATAAATCACCCGACTATTTCTGCGCTGCAGTAAAATAAAAATTAGCTCATGAACGCCGACAACAGGGACCAATTTTACGTAGGGGACAGGTAAGTGAAAGCTGTTTATTTTTACATATGTTTAGGGGACTTTAATCAACATTTCATGTTGCGAAACGGTGATTTAGTCCCCATATGAACTGGCAGAATTTTTCCTGCCGATATTGGGTTTAAATTCACCGCAACCGTAACATTCCAATACATCGCGTTCCACAAAATCCCACTCGCAAGCTGTTTAAAAAGCCCATTCATTTACAGGCATTAAACACAAAATTCCTTCAATTTGGCCTATAAATTAATGACAATTAGATTTAAAAATCATGTTATATTGTGAATTCTTGTGTGAATATTATTTGGACACTTAGGCTTTAAAAAAAAAGTTAATATTTTCTTAAGAAATGGATAGATGTTTAGATCTAGTAATTGAATTTTGTAATTAGCTACAATTGGGTAACTAACTAATTATATGCTTTAATTTCAGGTCATCCAAGTAAGATTGTTTCATATTAGTTTCAGAATGCATCAATCTATAATAATTAAAAATTTCTTTCAGTTCTCTTAATTTTTAAGTTATGGGCTTTTAACTGTCCTCGATCACAACTTTTGTGTTAAGTCAATGGAAAGGAAATGGGGAACAAAATGCTAATTTCCGAGTATGATAATGGCCATAACATTTTTAATACTGAAGATATGAAAGTGAATTAGGTGTCAAATTAAAAACTTCTTTGTATGCTTTATCTGATGGGATAAATTGCAGACTTGATTTTTAAAATCTCAAAATTTTGTAACATTGCTAAAATAGGGTTTAGGGAATACATGAAAGATTAAGATTATTTTCCCCCATCAGATTCTTGTGGACATTCAAGTGAATGTCTTATTTTTTTATTTTATGCCTTAATTTACAAGGGCTTCCAGGTTTAGACTTTAGAGATACAGCGCGGAAGCAGGCCCTTAGCCCACACCGACCAGCAGTCGCCCTGTACACTAGCGCTCTCCTACGCACTAGGCACAATTTGCAATTTTACTGAAGCCAATTAACCTACAAACCTGTAGGTCTTCGGGGGAAACCAGAGCACTCGGGAGAAAACCCACACGGTCACAGGAAAAATGTACAAACTCCGTAATCTGCAGTCAGGATCGAACCAGGGTCTCTGGTGCTGTAAGGCAGCAGCTCCCACGCTACGATCAGTCTGAAGAATGGTTCCTACCTGAATCATCGCCTATCCATGTTCTCCAGGGGTGCTGCCTGTCCCATTGAGTCACTCCAGCATTTTATCTCTTTCCTTGGTAAACCAGCATCTGCAGTTCCTGGTTTCTACATCTATTGTACTAGTTTGATTTATTTGGATGTACATTTAGTATATCTGATGCTTGGATAGCATGCAAAACAAAGCGTTTCACTAAACCTCAATACACATGACAATAATAAATCTAAACATAGCCATTATTCCCTCGAGATGGAATGAATAAGGTACTGGACGTACATTGTCAAGCTAAGGTTGATCCCATTCATTCAACCCATATGATATTTCAGAATGGAATCTGCAGGGAATTTCTTCTTTATTTGGTCAAGGAATGAAATTCCAAGATGTGACTTCTTCACCGCTACTCTGGCTGTGGTGGATCACACAGCTAACCAACGAATCAAACCGACACATTGCAGCTCGGAGAAAGACTTTATAATAATACGCAAAATGTAACTACTTCCCAGCTGTTATCAGGCAACTGAACTGTCCTCTCACCAACTAGAGAGTGGTCCTGACCTCTCATCTACCCCCTTGGAGACCTACAAACTATCCTTAATCAGCTTTTGGTAAATTTCATTGCTGATAGGATAAATGTGTATTATGTCAGGCTGAAGTTGAGGGAGGGGGAAAAACTGGGAAATGTGGAACCTTTCACTTCTCATCACTAATTGGGAAAAGATTGGAACAGTAACAGGCTATTTAATCATAATAGGATACTTCACATGCATCTAAGGAAGGGAAATCACTTTTGATTGTGTTTTTAAAAGGTTGTAACTAGGATAATGGAGAAGGCAAGCAAGTTGAAGTGTTGTATTTAGTCTTTCAAAAAGCCTTCAGTAAAAGTCACCACACAAGAGATTTGCAAAAAAACACACATTATTGCACTGACATGGAATAAAGATAGGTTAACGGAAATAATTGATAGGAATGAATAGGTTATTTTAGGAACATGTGGACACAAGGAACTTCAAACAGTAAACCAAGTGCTGCAGTAATTCAGCAGGTCAGGCAGCATCTCGGAAGAATATGGACAGGTGATGTTTCGAGACTGACCTTTCTTCAGTGTATGCCCATGTTCTCCAGAGATGGAGCCTGACCCAGAGTTACACCAGGTCATTTTAGGGTTGGGGAGGTTTTGACCATCACACTGTCTGTATCACTGATTTTATAATCAATGATTATCACCCGCTGAGTTTCTCCAGCACTTTTGTCTACCTTCGATTTTCCAGCATCTGCAGTTCCTTCTTAAACATCGGTATCACTGATTTTGGTTGAGGTTACCATGTGTAATATATCCAGGTTTGTTGATGATATAAAGGAGGGCGTCACTGTGGTCTGTAGGAAAATGCCAAGTTTCAGGTGGATATAAAAAGGCTACATAAAGATGAGAGAATGTGGCAGATAGAATATGTGGAAATGTGAATAGTCATGCACTTGGATAGAAGAAAAGTATCAAATTTCCACACGTACAAATATTTTAAATGGCAAGATACTGAAATATGTTAACATTCAGGGGACCAGAGCTGTTCATGTAAACCAATGAGCATTAATATCCAGATATAACAAGCAATTGGACAAATAGCAGGTTGGATTTGATTGCAAGAGATCCAAGGGTATGAATAGTTGCTGTAATTATTGACATACATCTATATTATTGTCACGTGTACACTTCAGACTTCAATGATACAGCGCAGAAACAGGCTCTTCAGCCCACCGGCTGTGCTGACCTGAGATCAGCCGGTACACTAATCCACACATACCAACGACAGTTTTACAACCTCCACAACAAGGCGGCAAGTTGTTGGAATGTGGGAGTCCACACATAGACTGGGAAACACATTCTGTAAATGGGCTGGATGGTTTGGAGTTTGTAAAATGTGTGCGGGATAGTTTTTTGCAGCAATACATAGAGGTGCCTACTAGAGGAGGGGCAGTGCTGGACCTCCTGTTAGGAAATGAGACGGGACAGGTGGCGGAGGTATGCGTAGGGGAGCACTTCGGGTCCAGTGATCACAATACCATTAGTTTCAATATAATTATGGAGAAGGACAGAACTGGGCCTAGGGTTGAGATTTTTGATTGGAGAAAGGCTAACTTTAACGAGATGCGAGATGATTTAAAAGGAGTGAACTGGGACTTTTTGTTTTATGGGAAAGATGTAGAGGAGAAATGGAGGACATTTAAAGGGGAAATTTTAAGAGTACAGAATCTTTATGTTCCTGTTCGGTTGAAAGGAACCAGTAAAAATTGGAAAGAGCCCTGGTTTTCAAGGGAAATTGGACATCTTGTTCGGAAAAAGAGGGAGATCTACAATAATTATAGGCAGCATGAAGTAAATGAGGTGCTTGAGGAGTATAAGGAATGTAAAAAGAATCTTAAGAAAGAAATTAGAAAAGCTAAAAGAAGATATGAGGTTGCTTTGGCAAGTAAGGTGAAAGTAAATCCAAAGGGTTTCTACAGCTATGTTAATAGCAAAAGGATAACAAGGGATAAAATTGGTCCATTGGAGAGACCGAGTGGACAGCTATCTGCAGAGCCAAAAGAGATGGGGGAGATATTGAACAATTTCTTTTCTTCGGTATTCACCAAGGAGAAGGATATTGAATTATGTGAGGTAAGGGAAACTAGTAGAGTAGCTATGGATACTATGAGTTTCAAAGTAAAAGAAGTACTGGCACTTTTGAAAAATATAAAAGTGGATAAGTCTCCAGGTCCTGACAGGATATTCCCTAGGACATTGAGGGAAGCTAGTGTAGAAATAGCCGGGGCTATGACAGAAATATTTCAAATGTCATTAGAAACTGGAATAGTCCCCGAGGATTGGCGTACTGCGCATGTTGTTCCATTGTTTAAAAAGGGTTCTAAAAGTAAACCTAGCAATTATAGACCGGTTAGTTTGACTTCAGTGGTGGGCAAATTAATGGAAAAGCTACTTAGAGATAATATATATAAGTATCTGGATAAAGAGGGTCTAATTAGGAACAGTCAACATGGATTTATGCCTGGAAGGTCATGTTTGACTAATCTTCTTGAATTTTTTGAAGAGGTTACTAGGGAAATTGACGAGGGTAAAGCAGTGGATGTTGTCTATATGGACTTCAGTAAGGCCTTTGACAAGGTTCCTCATGGAAGGTTGGTTAAGAAGGTTCAACTGTTGGGTATAAATGCAGGAATAGCAAGATGGATTCAACAGTGGCTGAATGGGAGAAGCCAGAGGGTAATGGTGGATGGCTGTTTGTCGGGTTGGAGGCAGGTGACTAGTGGGGTGCCTCAGGGATCTGTGTTGGGTCCTTTATTGTTTGTCATGTACATCAATGATCTGGATGAAGGGGTGGTAAATTGGATTAGTAAGTATGCAGATGATACCAAGATAGGGTGTGTTGTGGATAATGAAGAGGATTTCCAAAGTCTACAGAGTGATTTAGGCCAGTTGGAAAAATGGGCTGAAAGATGGCAGATGGAGTTTAATGCTGATAAATATGAGGTGCTACACCTTGGCAGGACAAATCAAAATAGGACGTACATGGTAAACGGTAGGGAATTGAAGAATACAGTTGAACAGAGGGATCTGGGAATAACCGTGCATAGTTCCTTGAAGGTAGAATCTCATATAGATAGGGTGGTAAAGAAAGCTTTTGGTATGCTAGCCTTTATAAATCAGAGCATTGAGTATAGAAGCTGGGATGTAATGTTAAAATTGTACAAGGCGTTGGTGAGACCAAATCTGGAGTATGGTGTACAATTTTGGTCGCCCAATTATAGGAAGGATGTCAACAAAATAGAGAGGGTACAGAGGCGATTTACTAGAATGTTGCCTGGGTTTCAACAGCTAAGTTACAGAGATAGGTTGAATAAGTTAGGTCTTTATTCTCTGGAGCGCAGAAGGTTAAGGGGGGACTTGATAGAGGTCTTTAAAATGATGAGAGGGATAGACAGAGTTAATGTGGACAAGCTTTTCCCTTTGAGAATAGGGAAGATTCAAACAAGAGGACATGACTTTAGAATTAAGGGACAGAGGTTTAGGGGTAACATGAGGGGGAACTTCTTTACTCAGAGAGTGGTAGCGGTGTGGAATGAGCTTCCAGTGGAAGTGGTGGCGGCAGGTTCGTTGGTATCATTTAAAAATAAATTGGATAGGCATATGGATGAGAAGGGTATGGAGGGTTATGGTATGAGTGCAGGCAGGTGGGACTAAGGGAAAAAAGTTGTTCGGCACGGACTTGAAGGGCCGAGATGGCCTGTTTCCATGCTGTAATTGTTATATGGTTATATGGGAGGAAACCAGAGCACCCGGAGAAAACGTTGTGCTATTCAGGTAAATCATCCATGGATGATTAAAAATTATGCAGGACTTGCTACCTGTTCATGATTAGCCACATCTGAAATACTACAAACAGGTCTTTTCACTCTACCAAAGAAAGAGTATATGCAGCAAAGGTAAACTCAGTTAATCTTTGGAATTATGAGAGATGGAGCAGATTGGGTCTACCCTTCAGAGTTTAGAAGAAGAACTTCCTTAAGACAAAATTCTTCTGAGCATTCATAACGTTGAAGCAGATGTTTCCCAGGCTGGAGAATCTAGAACCAAAGTCGTGGTCTTTGAGAGTACTGGATTGGTTTATGAACATTAAGGAAATCAGAGCAGGAAATGGGATCGTGCTGGAAAGTCGGGCAGAGGTCAAAGATCAACCAATCAATCATAATCAATGCATAGCAGGCACCGGGGGCAAAGTGACCTCCTCTTGCATCTACTTCTTATGATTCAAACTATTAGTTCAGCAATAATAATGTGCAGGAAGGAACTGCAGACATTGGTTTACACCAAAGATAGACACACAGTGCTGGAGTAACTCAGCCGGTCAGGCAGCATCGCTATGGAGATAAAGGATGGGTGACATTTCTGGTCGGACCCAAAACGTCACCCATTCCTTTTCTCCATAGTTTCTGCCTGACCGTTGGGTTACTCTAGCACTTTGTGCCTATCTTCGGTAAAAACCAGCATCTGCAGTTCCTTCCGAGACATGCTACAGACAAGGATAGTGAATACTATCTATTTCATAGCTATTCCATTTAAATGAAGATTGCAATTCTACCTAATCTTTGCTTCACCAGCCGATTACAGGGTAGGTACTTTAAAAGAGGGATTAGTGGACGGCAGGAAGGAATGGGGAGCACTGCCTACTTTTTATTCTCCCCTTCCAGATATACAAGGATCAAACATAGTAAGCCCAGCTGTCATTAGAAATCACATCTGGTTTCCTTTGTGTCGGTCGGTCAGTCGCTGGTGATCAAACATGCACAGGAAAAAAGACAATTCTCAACTCTGCATGTATACATGTTTATTCAATGCCTTAAAAGAAGATATTGATAAAGTGACATGAAATAGGTGGTTAAGATAAACCCTGCATAACCTGGTAACTATAAGTATTTGAGAAAGACAAAATACCAACAGTTTTCGATTTTACTGATTACAAGAGTTTTTCCAAACACTAACATTCACCCTTTTCTGCAGGGACAAAGTAAAACAGAGCTCCCGTGGTCAAACATCTATGGACCATCACCATACAGTTAAAATACAGCCAAACCTCGTTACAACAAACCTTCTGTTACATTAAACTTTGCCCAGGTCCCCTGCTGAAGCTCCATTTCATTTTTGATTTTTGAAAAGAAAGTCTAAGGAATTCAATCCCTCAATGAAATAAACTTAGTTATAACATGCAGACCAGCAGATCCATTGGCACCATTTGTAATGAATCTTTTTGTTTCTCTTTTGCACAATAAAATTTTCTTCTTGCCTTTCACAGGATAGTCTACTTCCACCAACATTGCCCAGAAAGGAAAACCAAACATAATAAAAAATTTAAAATGGGGGTGGAACACTTTTCCCAGCAGTCTGTGGTAAAGGAATGAAATCGGACCTGGAGCTCAATCCTCAGCAAAGCAAAGCAAAGCATCCCCCCATCCCCCCTCCCCTCCCTCCCCCCAATCCCACAGCCGATAAGACCACCATGGGTTAGTAATAATGAGGTTCCACTGTAATAGCCCACTTAATACAATGGGCCAGAAAAGATGTTTGTTCGACAAACTGATCAACATTTTGAGCATAATTGTAAATCACCCTCTATCCCCACCATTTTCTAGAAATAAAACAAGATTCCCAATTCTCCAGTTTTCTTTTCCTACAGAATACTAATTTAAGAAATGTCCATGTTATGCATTAAGCATACTCCCAATTATTTATTAATATATAGTTTACAGGACAGCATTTGCCTTCTCTTCTACCTGGTCAGGAACCCAGCCTGACCAGTTTCTCAATCTGCATTGTAGTAGTCCCATTGTGATATTTTATTTTTATTTTTTTTTAAAAACTATGATTAAAGTGACAGGCCAAATCTGCCATGCTTAATTAGGGTGTAGTTTCCCCTATCCAGGAAGCCAACGTCCCACCTTGAACTTTTTTTTTAGAAAAAAATATTTTCTTCTTTGATTTCTTTTTCCACGTGGGAAGTCCATACTCAAAGGAGTTATTGTAAAAGAGCACTGGGTAACTATTAAAATTAACGCACAACGACTTGCCAGAGACAAATCTTCCACTTGACGTCGTGTGACAATTGCGAACACTTCCAGTGTCAGGGCATCATTTCCCCTCAGACCCCCCTATTCAACAGGTCAGACAAACTCTGCCAATGCCCACAGCGCTAATTTGTGCTTCACTGTCAAATGGTACCTCTGCTTTATTGCTGCTATTATACCAGAGCACTATATGATTAACTAATATTAAACGCTTCTGCAAAAAAGTGCTAAGAGTTTTCATATAAAAATTCTGTTATGGTTGCGGCACTCCTGGCAGAAACAACCAACAAAAAAAGGAAGCCATTTAATACAGAACGTTTCCATTCGTGAATGGATCACTAAACCCAGTACTGGAATTCAATTGCACAAAAAGTTTACATCATGTGCGGAATGTATTTTCTAATGTTTTTTTTTAAGCAAATGATCTGAAATTAACATTTAGAGAAAGAGGAAAAATTAAAAAGGAAAATGCACACTGTTCAAAATGTATGATAGACAGAATTTAGAAGATTAGCTTGTGGTGTAGTGTTCAGTGAAGCGTTGGTCATGTAGCCTGCAGTTATCTTGCCTGCAGTGTTGTTGTGAGATGCTGATCCCATGCCATACGATATAAGGGACTGAGGTACCGAGGGAGCAGGCGGAAGAGCGTGTGCGTATTCCTGCGACGTCACAGACCACGGGAAGGTGCCCGATCTGCTGTATGGCTGGTGTCCATTGTGGTTCGAAACAGAAGGCACGCCAGAACAGAAACAGTTATCCACAGAGCAGACGAGAATTTTGCGGCCTCCGTAGCCGACAGACTGGGAGAGTACAGACTGCTGGGAGGGCGTGCTGTTGGGATAGTGAGTTGTATTGAAGACTGGCCCCGTGTGAACGGGCTGTGGGCCGCTGGTCAGTCCCACGATGTGTTGGGAAGAACTGCACGGCACGAGTGACTGTGCCGACTGGCCCTCTACAACAGCCCCACCCTGGCCCATGAACTGGCTGGCAACATTGCCAGCCGTCACTTCTAGGAAGCCGTTGTCCACACCGGATGTCGTGGGCATCGGGAAAGCAGTGGAGTGCTTGCGCTTCTCTCCAGCGGAATTGGAAATGTTGCAGGTGTATGCAGGGACGCTCTGCAGAAATGGTACCGGAGTGCTTATCGTTCCTGTTAAAAGAGAAATAGGTTACACGAGGAATCTACAAATCACCGCAAACAAGTGCACATGTAGGTGCTTTAACTATTTCGGCAATTTTTATTTTGCTGAAAGAAAACATTTGATTAGCATTTCTTCCACTTTCTCTGAAAGAACTCAGAGACTCAGTATTTTCACCAATTCATTCACCTGCGAGAATCCACAAAATACAGCAAAACATTGAAGCGGCACAGTGGCGCTGCGGGAGAGTTGCTGTCTTACAGCGCCAGAGACCCGGGTTTGGTCTGTCGGTATGGAGTTTATAAGTTCTCTCTGTGACCGCGTGGGTTTTTTTCAGGTGCTCTGGTTTCCTCCCACGCTCGAAAGACGTGCAGGTTGGCAGGTTAATTGGCTTTGGTAACATTGAAAATTGTCCCAGTGTGTAGGATAGTGCTAGGGTACGGGATGATTATCAGTTGGCGCTAACTCGGTGGGTTGGAGGGTCCTTTTCTGAGCTGTATCTCCAAAGTCTGTGAACCGATTCATCCCCCTGCGAGGTTTTTGATTGAGTTGAGGACAGGATTGAACCCGAGTTGCTGGCGCAGTGAGGCAGCAGCTGTACCAGCTGAGCTGCTGTGTTGTCTATTATATATATATTTTTTAAATGCTCCATTCAATACAATAAATATTCTACAGTCACTTCTCCATATGTGCAGAATTCATTGTAATCACAATACTTTAAAGAGGGGAAAATCGGCTTAATTATTTAGCATACAATATAGGTACACTTACTAACCAACTTTACACCTTCCAGTTCTTTTGTTTGCTTGGAATATTTTGACAACATAGACATGACTACATTTAATACTGTCCAGACATGACTACATTAAATTCTATACAAGCATGACTCCATTTAATATTTTCCCACCTGACCAAAAAAGGTGTGATGGCTGTTTTTATAACAGCACTCAAGGTTATAACCCTATGCTACTGGTTAATAGCTAACCAAACGCATACAATTAGACCAGTTCAGAGATAAGTACCAGTGAATGAGTTTTTTTGTCCACAAAGCAACATTTTTTAATGTTCAGCTTTCCTGCTGCTAGCTGACAAATGAACAGCTTTTTATTAACTTCATATTTTAAAGATTGTGTGTGTGTGCACACACACACACACACAGGGTTGGTAGGTTAATTAACCTCAAAATAATCCATCTTGTGAAGGGAGTGGATGTGAACACTGAACTAATGTGAACATGCCGATTAATGGTCGGTGTGGATTTGGTGCGCAGAAGAGCCCGTTTCTATGCTGTACCTTTCAGTTAATCAATTGAAGAAATTAAAGGCCTATGTGGTTGTTTTCAATGTTGATGATTAAAGGCATTAGACTGCAAAACAAACTTTTTTGAAGTTGGTAAGGAAAGACAATTTTTTACAATAGCATTATACAAAAATTGTGTGTGTGTCTCTCTGTGTGTGTGTGTGTCTCTCTGTGTGTGTGTGTGTCTCTCTGTGTGTGTGTGTGTCTCTCTGTGTGTGTGTGTGTCTCTCTCTGTGTGTGTGTGTCTCTCTCTGTGTGTGTGTGTCTCTCTCTGTGTGTGTGTGTCTCTCTCTGTGTGTGTGTGTCTCTCTCTGTGTGTGTGTGTGTCTCTCTCTGTGTGTGTGTGTGTCTCTCTCTGTGTGTGTGTGTGTCTCTCTCTGTGTGTGTGTGTGTGTCTCTCTGTGTGTGTGTGTGTCTCTCTGTGTGTGTGTGTGTCTCTCTGTGTGTGTGTGTGTCTCTCTGTGTGTGTGTGTGTCTCTCTGTGTGTGTGTGTGTCTCTCTGTGTGTGTGTGTGTCTCTCTGTGTGTGTGTGTGTCTCTCTGTGTGTGTGTGTGTCTCTCTGTGTGTGTGTGTGTCTCTCTGTGTGTGTGTGTGTCTCTCTGTGTGTGTGTGTGTCTCTCTGTGTGTGTGTGTGTCTCTCTGTGTGTGTGTGTGTGTCTCTCTGTGTGTGTGTGTGTGTCTCTCTGTGTGTGTGTGTGTGTCTCTCTGTGTGTGTGTGTGTGTCTCTCTGTGTGTGTGTGTGTCTCTCTGTGTGTGTGTGTGTCTCTCTGTGTGTGTGTGTGTCTCTCTGTGTGTGTGTGTGTCTCTCTGTGTGTGTGTGTGTCTCTCTCTGTGTGTGTGTGTGTCTCTCTGTGTGTGTGTGTGTCTCTCTGTGTGTGTGTGTCTCTCTGTGTGTGTGTGTCTCTCTGTGTGTGTGTGTCTCTGTGTGTGTGTGTGTCTCTGTGTGTGTGTGTGTCTCTGTGTGTGTGTGTGTCTCTGTGTGTGTGTGTGTCTCTGTGTGTGTGTGTGTCTCTGTGTGTGTGTGTGTCTCTGTGTGTGTGTGTGTCTCTGTGTGTGTGTGTGTCTCTGTGTGTGTGTGTGTCTCTGTGTGTGTGTGTGTCTCTGTGTGTGTGTGTCTCTCTGTGTGTGTGTGTGTCTCTGTGTGTGTGTGTGTCTCTGTGTGTGTGTGTCTCTCTGTGTGTGTGTGTCTCTCTGTGTGTGTGTCTCTCTGTGTGTGTGTGTCTCTCTGTGTGTGTGTGTCTCTCTGTGTGTGTGTGTGTCTCTCTGTGTGTGTGTGTGTCTCTCTGTGTGTGTGTGTGTCTCTCTGTGTGTGTGTGTGTCTCTCTGTGTGTGTGTGTGTCTCTCTGTGTGTGTGTGTGTCTCTCTGTGTGTGTGTGTGTCTCTCTGTGTGTGTGTGTGTCTCTCTGTGTGTGTGTGTGTCTCTCTGTGTGTGTGTGTGTCTCTCTGTGTGTGTGTGTGTCTCTCTGTGTGTGTGTGTGTCTCTCTGTGTGTGTGTGTGTCTCTCTGTGTGTGTGTGTGTCTCTCTGTGTGTGTGTGTGTCTCTCTGTGTGTGTGTGTGTCTCTCTGTGTGTGTGTGTGTCTCTCTGTGTGTGTGTGTGTCTCTCTGTGTGTGTGTGTGTCTCTCTGTGTGTGTGTGTGTCTCTCTGTGTGTGTGTGTGTCTCTCTGTGTGTGTGTGTGTCTCTCTGTGTGTGTGTGTGTCTCTCTGTGTGTGTGTGTGTCTCTCTGTGTGTGTGTGTGTCTCTCTGTGTGTGTGTGTGTCTCTCTGTGTGTGTGTGTGTCTCTCTGTGTGTGTGTGTGTCTCTCTGTGTGTGTGTGTGTCTCTCTGTGTGTGTGTGTGTCTCTCTGTGTGTGTGTGTGTCTCTCTGTGTGTGTGTGTGTCTCTCTGTGTGTGTGTGTGTCTCTCTGTGTGTGTGTGTGTCTCTCTGTGTGTGTGTGTGTCTCTCTGTGTGTGTGTGTGTCTCTCTGTGTGTGTGTGTGTCTCTCTGTGTGTGTGTGTGTCTCTCTGTGTGTGTGTGTGTCTCTCTGTGTGTGTGTGTGTCTCTCTGTGTGTGTGTGTGTCTCTGTGTGTGTGTGTGTGTCTCTGTGTGTGTGTGTGTGTCTCTCTGTGTGTGTGTGTGTCTCTGTGTGTGTGTGTGTGTCTCTGTGTGTGTGTGTGTGTCTCTGTGTGTGTGTGTGTGTCTCTGTGTGTGTGTGTGTGTCTCTGTGTGTGTGTGTGTGTCTCTGTGTGTGTGTGTGTGTCTCTGTGTGTGTGTGTGTGTCTCTGTGTGTGTGTGTGTGTCTCTGTGTGTGTGTGTGTGTCTCTGTGTGTGTGTGTGTGTCTCTGTGTGTGTGTGTGTGTCTCTGTGTGTGTGTGTGTGTCTCTGTGTGTGTGTGTGTGTCTCTGTGTGTGTGTGTGTGTCTCTGTGTGTGTGTGTGTGTCTCTGTGTGTGTGTGTGTGTCTCTGTGTGTGTGTGTGTGTCTCTGTGTGTGTGTGTGTGTCTCTGTGTGTGTGTGTGTGTCTCTGTGTGTGTGTGTGTGTCTCTGTGTGTGTGTGTGTCTCTGTGTGTGTGTGTGTGTCTCTGTGTGTGTGTGTGTGTCTCTGTGTGTGTGTGTGTGTCTCTGTGTGTGTGTGTGTGTCTCTGTGTGTGTGTGTGTGTCTCTGTGTGTGTGTGTGTGTCTCTGTGTGTGTGTGTGTGTCTCTGTGTGTGTGTGTGTGTCTCTGTGTGTGTGTGTGTGTCTCTGTGTGTGTGTGTGTGTCTCTGTGTGTGTGTGTGTGTCTCTGTGTGTGTGTGTGTGTCTCTGTGTGTGTGTGTGTGTCTCTGTGTGTGTGTGTGTGTCTCTGTGTGTGTGTGTGTGTCTCTGTGTGTGTGTG
>OY740795.1:22166696-22235601 GCA_963514005.1 Raja brachyura
TCTTAAAGAGACAGTCCACTATGACTGAAACAGTTATCAAGAGGCCCGTAATAACAAGGGTTTACTGTATTGTGCAGCAGACACTTCATGAATGTTCCCGTTAAAATCTATTATTTCAAACCAGCAGAGTACTTTACAAATGTTATGGGTATAGCAGCTCATCAGAAAAGGGAGTGAATTCAACATTTTACAATCCAAGAGATTTTAGATTTTGGTAGGATTAATTTTATCAGGAGAACACCAAGTTAAAATTGTCAAAACTGGTATCGGATAAAATGATAGATGAAATTTGAGAAAACAAGGGGAATTTAGCTAAATAAACCACTGGTACAGTAGCAACCAGGACCAAAAGTGTTATTTAGCAAGCAATGCACCATAGAACAAACGAGAGATAGTTATATTTAGAGCTGTCATGCAAAAGTGCAAAGAATATCGCACACTATTTGGAAAGAAAGACAAAGACAAACCAGAGTGGAATTTTGAAACAGGAAAATTTGGAAAGCAAGCAAAGAATAGTAAGATTTTAAAATATTTTTCAGGAATGTCAAGGCAATGTTAATCCTTCAGAACACATGTGAGGGCAATATTGCAAAAGAAAATAAGGAATTGGCAGGCTCGAAGTACTCTCCATCAGTTTTCACTGGTAGCAACTGACAGACTACTCACAAGAAGCAAGTAATGTATCTAACATTTCAGAGAGACTTAAAGTGACTCTAGGACTGAAACTCACATACGCACATAAATAAAACAATTCATAGCACTAAAGGAGTTTAAATCTCTGATCATTTGTACTTTAGGGTTTTAGCCATAAACCAGTTGTCCAGTTCAGGAACTGCACACTTAAACTAGAAACCACAACATATCAATCCATTATTTAAGATAGGGTGGTTGAATGCAACTGGGAGTTTATTGACAGATTGATTGCTCTGATATTGTTGGAAGTTATGAAAATGCATAATTAAAATCAGGAAATGGGTACTTGGAGAACCTTGAGCTGATCAATGGGAGCCAATATGGACCAGCAGAGGGTATGCTTTGTCCAAACTAATTTAAACATTTAAGGAACACGTCTTAAAATTAAATAATAACATTGGCAGATTAAATGAACAAAGCATAATGTCAAGTAAAATAAAAGACAGAGTATACCCAATGACATTCGAAAGTCTGACAAGGGCGGGACTACACAGCAAATAGTAGGGCTCAGGAGGGGTTGGTAGAGCAGATATATCTAGGAGTGCAGGTACATACTTCCTTGAAAGTGGCATCACAGGTAGATAGTGTTGTCAAAAAAAAGCTTCCGGCACATTGGCCTTCATCAGTCAAGTATTGAGTATAGAAGTTAGTATTACAGTTATACAATACATTGGTGAGGCCACATTTAGAGTAGTGTGTTCAGTTTTGGTCACCATGTTACAGAAAATATGTTGTCAATATGGCTAGGACTTTTTACCTTGCAGCACAAGAGGATGAGGGGTGGTATTATGCAGGAATACAAACTCATGAGAAGAATAGATCAGGTAAACGCAGTATTTTGCCGGAGTAGGGGAATCCAGAACCAGAGTACATAGATTTAAGGGGGGGAATTTAAAAGGAATCTGAGTGGTAATTAAAAAAAACAAAAAACACAGAGAGCAGGGTGTATGCAATGAACAGCCGGAGGAGGTAGTATTGCTACGTTCAAGAGAAATTCGACAGGATAGGATAGATTTAGAGGATGTGAGCCCAATGCAGGCAGGTGTGGTGGTGTAGATTGGGTATGTTGGCCAGCGTGGGTAAGTTGGGCTGAAGAGCCCGTTTCCACGTTGTATGACTTCAAGACATCGGTTCCAATTATGCCGAGCATTCAAAGTATACTTAATTTAAAAACAATACTTGTTCATGTTTACATTGTACGTATTCTATTTTTAAATAGGTTTGTGTTTTTATTACCTTCAAGCAGCTTTCTGATGTGTTTCTCCTTCTTACCAATTTCACTCAAGAAAGGTTTTGGCTGGAGGTGACCAAATTTAGGTGGGGGCAACCCATTTCCTGTACATGCCTGAGTCCTTGAAAGAAAAATACATATTATGAACAAGAAATATATTGCTTTCAGTTTTGCATCATGCTCAGAATTCTTTGAACAATTCAAGGATAACCATCTAACCAATACATTTTAATACTTGTTAATACATGTCTGCTCACACAGTAGAACAAAATGTAGCTAGTGTTATTCTTCAATGGTACAGGATAGCAGCACCGTGTCCAACCAGAGCCTCAGCCGTTAATGAAGATCAGACCCATTATTCATTGGGTAATTTGTATCCAAATAACAGTCAGTTGTTATTTCAGATTTTCTCGGAATAATCTGGCGCTGTGGGAATTAACTACGTTTATTTGTGAGGATGCACTTACAGATACTGAGGGTGACACCATGCAAAAATACCAGACAACTATGGTGCTTTGTGAATTGGCCTTAAATTTCTGGAAGATTAGAAACAGGCTCAATACTGAAAAAGGCAGACTAAACGGCATTGTCATTTGTGAGATTAATTTTGTTGTCAGCAGCCAGTCTCTTAACACTTTAGTTAAGATATCAGATAATATTATATTGCTTATGTACTAGTATTACTTCTGGTATGCACTATTTAACAATAAACTGGATAGGAAAGATTTTGAGCAGTAGAACTGATTGAGAGTCTAATTACTTCTTGCAGGTAACCTGCTTCACTTGATCTTGGCTTCCTGCACGCAATACAGTGGAAGAGGAAATGAGAGCACTTTGTGAGCAGCATATTAAGTCAAAGCAGATCGTATTACTTGAATGACAACCTCAGTGACCCAATCTACATCATTCAAATTTGAAAAGGTGTTGCGATTTTAAAGAATTGTTCAATTAATGGAATTAACATTAATGACAATAGTGCAATTAGTGTGTGGGAAGAAACTGCTGGTTTAAACCGAAGATAGACAAAAAGTTGGAGTAACTCAGCGGGACTGGCAGCATCTCTGGAGAGAAGGAATGGGGGACGTTTCGGGTAGAGACCCTTCTTCAGACAATTGGTGTGTCAGTTCTCAGGAAAGCAGTACTTTTGCTGAGATTTGTAATAACATGCAACTTACAAAATGGCCAATTTCAACATTCCCTCATATGCAAATTCCCAAATACCACCCACTCTTCCATATTATGTTTGTACAAAAACACAACAGTAATGCTTACCTTTCCAGTAGAATTTTTACTGATTTAGTATTCTGAAAGAAAGCAAATAGATAAAAGTTACAAAGCAATCTATTCTTTTTCAGGATTGAGTTTTTCCTAACAAATTTCTCTTAAAAATGCAACTCCTACTGATGAAACAAGTAGAAGAAATAAATATTCTTCTGTAACCAGGGAAAAATAACCAGCTAGAATGACTCAAGATTGGCCTCACTCAGCTAGAAACTTGAGTACCAGTTGGCATATTTCACTCAGCTAGAAACTTGAGTACCAGTTGGCATATTATGACCAGAGGGATGGGGTTGAAAGAATAGAGAGAAGAGATAATAATGAGAAAAATTTATGGCAATGAAACCATCAGCCCAGAACTTCCTGCTAGTGGTTTGCTCCTAGTGAACACCATTGTCGCATGTGTCAACTAGATTTACTTTTATGGATCCGCTGGTAGCGAATTGTTACACGGAATAAGCACCTTGATCCAAGATGAAAGGGTACCCAAGGCCTTGTAGAGTCAATATTGGCACAAATGAGGCCTATCTATGAAAAATTGCTGGGTAATCTGTATCCAAGGCTTTGGTTCCTGTTAAATCAATTAAGGACCTAATGTTTCAGAATGGTCGGAGCATGATACTTAAATATTTAAAGAATAATTAAATAATCTAAAGTCTATAAACAGACACACTTGAAAACACAACTAAAGATATCTAAAGCAATCTCAGTTAACTAACTAAAAGTAAATTATCTTATAATTTTCTTTGTGCCCCTCAGCCTCCCCTTGCTATTCAAAATGGTCCTACTATTTCTACACCGGATTAGATCTGGTACAGAATTAGCAGGAAAAATATTTCTCCATAACTGCAACTTCAAGCTCTGCACTCAAGACCAATGTTAGAGAACTTCCTGGGAATTGTCAGAGCTACGCCAAGTGTTTGCGACTTCCATGCAAGCAAAGAAACACAGAATCCCAAATCTGGCAGCATTTTGAGAAATACCCACAATATCCCTTCAAAGTTCCAACTAATTATTTGCAAAAGATTATGTGTTTTAACTTTATGACTATATCCGATGGGGTGAGAAATGATATGGATGGGAATGAAGGCTGGCCATGGTTAACGTACACAAATCAACAGCACCCAAATTGCTGGAGTAACTCAGCGGGACAGACAGCATCTCTGGACATCTCTGGACATGGAGAGGTGCATTTTGCGTCAGGACTCTTCTTCAAACTGAAGGAGATTGAAGAATCTCCAGCTGAAACGTCGTCTATCGAAGCCCTCCAGAGATACTGTGTAACCTGCTGAAGTAGGGTGCAGTGGTAGAGATGCTGCCTTAGAAGAGACAGAGACCCGGGTTTGATCCTGACTGCGGGAGCTGTATATACTTTCTCATCTTGACTGTGTGGGCTTTCTCCAGGTGTTCCAGTTTACTCTCACACTTCAAACATATACAGGTTTGTAGATTAATTTGCTTCGGCAAAATTTTAAGTGGCCCCTAGCGTGTAAGATTGTGCTCGTGTATGGGGTGATCGTTGGACGGCGTGGACTTGGTGGGCCGAAGGGCCCGTTTCCCCGCTGTATCTCTGAAATCTAAAGTGTAATTTGGGTTCTACACAAGATTCAAGCATCTGCAATTCCTTGTGTCTACACATCAGCAGATCCCGACAAGATGCATCGTAGGTCGCTGCCAATGTGGCGGAAGATCCTGTGACAAAGCTTGTTAAAATCGTCCAATCTTCCCCAAATACAGGGAATGTACCAGAGGACTGGGAATGACAAATGTATTCACTCATGTCTGTAAACATGGCGGCTAACCGCAGGCCAGCTCAATCCTAGTTGCGAGGAGGCTTTTTTGATGCAGGCCGAGAAAACATTAAAACTTGTTTGGAGAAGTACGAGTAAATAAAGGAGAGCCAGTGTGGATTTGTTAAAAAGTTATATCATGTTTACCCAACCTGATTGAATTTTATGTGGCAAGAGAGAAAGTTGAAGAAAGGAATGCAGCAGATGTTTGTCTATGCAGATTTCAAGAAGGTATTTGATTAGGTCCCAAATAAAAAAGTCAGTTTGTAAAATTGAGGCTCAAGGAATTAAAGGATAACCAGCACCATTGATAGGAAATTAGATTAAAGGCAGAAAGGAAAGGTATATAGATACAATAAACTGCAGATGCTGGTTTATAAAAAAATACTTAAAATGCCTAGTCACGTGGAGAATGAGGTAGCATCTCTGAAGAACATGGATAGTTGACGCTTCGGGTCGGGACCCTTCTTCAGATGTATGCATGTAGTCCGGCATGTGAATGGTAGACAGTTCCATTCTGCAGGCATCAGCATCAGACCACTGGATTGTTTGGGTACACATTAATTTCTTAAATATGAATGTAGAGGCAGACCATTTCCCCAAGGGGTTTATTACAAAGAACAAAGGACATTTATTGTCACATACACCAATTGGTGTAGTGAAATTTGTCTTGCCATGCAGCACATAAAGACAAGACATAACATTAAAGAATTTAACATAAAACATAAACATCCCCGGGCCTAGTCGGGCCTATTGAGGCCTCAACAGTCGCCGCTATGGGGGCCGATGTTCCAGGCCCTTCTTCCGCGGGTGAACGTGTGCCGGCGACAGGAGAACCCTCTCAGCGGCTCGGGGTGCCTGTAACGGCCGCTTCCTTGCTGGAGACCGCGGCTTCCGACGCCAACAGGCCTCGCTGGATGGAGCTCCACAACTGGCGATCTCGCCGAGAGATCCCAGGCTCCCGATGTTAAAGTTCAGCGCCGCCGACCGCTCCACAGTTCTGCAGCTCCGCGATGTTCTCCTGCGGTCTTCAGCTCACCGGAGCTTCAGCGCGGCAACCCAGGCAAGGCATCGCCCGCTCCGCTCTGCAATGGCGCTCCAGCGCTGCGCCGCTGCCAAAGCCGTGGTTCTGGGCGGTCCCCCCAGGAAATGCCGCTCCAGGCCCGCAGGTAGGCTGCGAGGACGGGACGACGGTGCAGCCCGGAGAAAGCTGCCTCTCCGACCAGGTAGGGACCCTAGAAAGCAGTTTTCCCCCTCCCCCACCCCCACATAAAAAAGGCTAGGACTCCGAAAAACAGAAAAACTCAACTAAAAATAAAAAGAGAAAAAACGGACAGCTGCAGGCTGGCAGCCATACCCGCACAGGACGGCGCCCCAATACTTTCTTGATTTATCATATCTACAAATTTGCGGATGACACAAAGCTTAAAAATGTAATAAACAGCGAGAATAGCAATATGGATAAGTGGGCTGAATGGAAAGATAAAATGCTGATTAAATTTAATATAAAGAAATGTGAAGTGATGGCCCTTCTGCCAAAGTTGAAGGAGTCACAATATAGACTGAATGGCAAAGTTCCAAATCCATAGAATCTTGCAGATTAAGAGGTCAGATTGGTGAAGGCGAGGTTATTGAGGTAAAGGAGAGATTTGATAGACATATACAATATAATGATGGGTTACGACAAAGTTGAAGTTGTTCCTACGAGCAGACAGTTCCAGGACCATGGGGCAGAGGAACAAAGTTCCACAAGTTTACGTTATAGGTGTGGAATTAGGCTATTCGGCCAATGGAGTCTACTCCGCCATTCAATCATGGCTGATCTCTGCCTCCTAATCCAATCTTCCGGCCTTCTCCCCATAACCCTGACATCCGTTCTAATGAAGAATGTGTCTGCCTTAAAAATATCAACAGATTTGGCCTCCACAGCCCTCTGTGGCAATGAATCCCACAGGTTAACTACCCTACTCCATGCAGAAGGTACAGGAAATGATTAAGAACGAAAGCAGTTTAAGATCCAGAGGTCGTTGCCTGCAAGGATAGAGAAAACAGTATCAAATCAATGCTTGCAAAATGGATGTGGCTGTGCGTTGAGAGCAAATAATTTCAGGGCTATTGGGAAAGAGTGGGGGAAATAGGGCTGATCAGATTGCTTGACTACAAACTGGCATGGATTCAATGGGCTGAATAGACTCCTTGTGTGCAGTAACTTTTCTCAGAGATGGAATAATAAATGGCATTCTTCAGATAAACTGCATTCTTTCAATGTCCTTTTGCCTACAGAAACAGTCAAATATTTATTTTACCAGAATTACACTCAACCAGGTGCCCCATAAGGCAGGAGGAGAAGAGATGAAAAGCAATGCAGTGTTTAAATCCTTATTTTTCTGGAACATAAATAAAAAAACAACCAAAATAAGTGCACCACCATAAATAACTGCCTTGTATTTGTGTAATATTCCAGACCCCATGTAAAATACGTAGATTTTACTTTCTACGCTAACTTGATGTACAAAAGCTTGTGAAAGAGATGGCAAGCTTAAAAATTTATAAAGCAAATGAAGGAAAAAACTCCTGCAACTGCAGTTATGACAATCCATTTTGGAATTTAATTTCATAATTATAGATGCTAAAATCTGCTCAGGAACCTAAATAACAGAGTTTTCCTATTAAGAATACTTGCAAATAGACTGACAGGGTAGGTATGAATTACTTCAACCAATTTAGAAATGAAGATCCTTCAGTAAATATTTAATGCAAAAACATCACGCCACCTTCAAAATTTAATAAAATAACAAATAATTATAGCCAACCTGCCCAATTGATCTCATTTTTTTTTAAATGAGACTCAAACCGTACCAATATCCCTTTTCAGAAAAAGGATGTACAAAAGCATGAGAGGAATAAATCAGGAAGCCACACAGAGTAGGGGAATCGAGAACTAGAGGACATAGGTTTAATATTAAGGGGGAAGGATTTAATAGAAACCCGAAGGATAATTTTTTCACACAAAGGGTGGTGGGTGCATGGAACAAGCTGCTGGAGGAGGTAGTCGAGGCAGGTACCATCGCAACATTTAAGAAACATTTAGACAGGCACATGGATGAGAGGTTTAGTGGGAAATGGGCCAAATGCAGGCTGGTTGATTGATGTGGGCAAGTTGGGCCGAAGGGCCCGTTTCCACACCATAAGACTCCAAAAATAAATTAACTCCTTAAATGCTACTGACATAATGAAAGTTCTTAAACACCAGTTTAATCTCAGATTTTCCTTCTTACAAAAAATTATTGCAAATCCAATATTTTGTTGAAAATTGCTTTCAAAGTTAGGACATGATGAATTAGTTCATGATTAAATATAGATTGATCTATATACATCCCCTCTCCAGAGCTGACAGCAGAGATTAATGTCCATTTGTTACAGGTATGCATATCATCTAACGCCTCTGGCGCACTTACAATTTACCATACCAAAAAGTCACTACGTTTTCCACAGAAAAACAGATATTGCAAGACATCTACCAACAATATGATAAAAAGCCGTATAGAACAAGGATGGAAAATGATATATGTTGGTCAGGTATGCAATGTTCACAGACAGCTCTTTCAATTTATTACGTGGAGAAATAACACAAAGTAGGGAAAATGCAGGTACCCTTGCACTATCTCTGGGCATTAAAATTAATAGACTTGCATTGACTTTTCCCATGATTCTTAATTTAGAACTACCAGTCTCAATGAATCACATGATAATGTGTGCTTTCTGCAAGCCATGCGTTATATACTTGAAGCCCTGCATTTCTGTAAAGTCTTCACCTTTATATGTTATGCTTTGTACTAACACTTTTTAAAAATGTCTATATATCCGTTGTTTAATTAAAAATGTAAAAGTGTTATGTTAACTAAAGAAAAAGGAATAAAATGTAATAACAATAAATACAGATGCTGTTTTATATCAAAGATAGACACAAAGTGCTGAGGTAAGTCAGTGGGTGAGGTAGCATTTTCTGATGGAAATTGACAGGTGACGTTCAGATCGGATCTAAAGATGAGTCCCGACCTAAAACATCTATTGATTTTGATGCTGCCTGACAGCACTTTGTGTCTATCTTTAAAAAATACAGAATATTTGATTTAATATGGTGTTTAAATTATCTCCCCACCATCTGGACCCATTTCACCCAAATACCATACTTAAACTTAAGTCATCTGGTCATTTCACAGAGTACTGTTCAGAGTTACTTTTAAAAACTTATTACCTTCATGAACGAAATATCCTCTGTCCTGTCCCACATTTTTTGGACTGAGTTCAGTAATTTTTTTGCTTCTTCCAATCGCTCATTTAGCTGATGTACTTGCGATGCATTCTCGTCGCAGAATTTTGTCCGTGTTTTATCGATCAGTTCCAAAGTTTTTCCCAGATCTTCTTCCAGAATCTGACGCATTTTCTCATACTGCAAGCGCACTTCCTCTTTCAACTGATGCACTTTTTCCTTAGGAAAACAAAATGGGCAATGGCAGAAATTATTCAATTCAATTGAGTACAGTCCCAAATGTTACATTGTAAAAGAATTGGATGTCCTGGAGAAAAAGCAAAAATATCTACAAGGATAATATTAGAAATGCATTGTTATATTTATCAAAAAGGGCTGAGCATCTTTCTTCCTGAAAATAGATGGTTTCTAAATAACACAAGCGATCCTTAATATGAAGGGCACAAATGGGTAGAAATTAATTTTCTGTTGCATGCATTGTAGTAACAGATGCAAATTTATTTCAGCATTTGAGATTCAGTTCTGCTAAAGTCAACAGAACAATATTTGGCTTATACAGCAGGGTTAATTCCTACCCCAAAATATTCACAATAGATGCCACAAATACAAAATAGTGAAGAAGCAAGTGGGCGATTTCCCCAGACATTGGTGAAAATGAAGAAATTACCTTCCAGTGAGTGGGGAGAATAATATAGGTGGATATTAAGGAGAGTTTAATCTCCTGCAGATACAGAAAATTACGTTGGGAGCGTTAGGGGAAAAGTGAGAGGAGATTAGAGTCGAACACAAGACATGCAATCACGTCAGTGTTTATGTAATTCCTTCTTCGACACTCCCCCAGGTAAATAGTTCAAAATCTAATAAAGGTCAGTGCAGATTTCATTTCGAGCAAATGGCACTTTTGTCTTCATTCTGTTGAAGCACCTATAGGATTTGAAAGCAAGAATCCACTTGAACTCCTTTTATACTTATTGCATCATCAGGGTGCCCCAGATTACTTCTCAACATTTAATTATTTTCATTGGAATAATTTTAATATCAGCACTTGAAGCAAATGCCAGAGTCAATTTGCAAGGTACCACAAAAAGCTTCAGCTAAATTGGACCTGGTGGCATTAAGCAAGGTGATGCCAGCCTTTTGCAGAGCCCAATGTTAGGTCTTATACTTTACTTTAGAGATGCCGCGCAGAAACAGGCTCTTCGGCCCACCGGGTCCACGCCGACCAGCGGTCACCCTGCATACGAACATGATCCGACGCACTTTAGGGACAATTTACAATTTTTCCAAAGCCAATTAATCTACAAACCTCTACGTCTTTGGAGTGTGGGAAGAAACTGGAGTGGCCGGGGAAATCTCACACGGTCACAGGGAGAATGTGCAAATTCCGTACAGGCAGCGCCCATAATCAGGATCTAACCCAGGTCTCTGACGCAGTAAGGCAACAACTCTACCACTGCGCCTGTTGAGGCCTGTTTAGCGTCTTATCCAATGGAAGATGTCCGACAACAGACCACTCCTTTAACTGTAAAAGGTGTCAGGTGTAGATTACATGCTTGTATTAAAATTGGAGTTTAAACTCAATGATAAGACACGAGCCAAAATGAATTCAGGTGGGCCTCAAATAGTTTATAAAGTCTCTAGTAGGTTATGAACAAAAAAAAATTTGGAATGAGAATAAAAGATAATTCATTTTTAGTTTTAGTTTAGTTTAGAGATACAGCCCTTTGGCCCATCAGTCCATGCTGACCAATGAACACCCATTCACACTAGTTCTATGTTATCCTACTTTCACACACTATGGGCAATTTAGAGATCTTTGGGATGTGGGAGGAATCCAGAGCACCTGGAGGAAGCCCACCCGGTCACAGGGGAGAACACACAAACTTCACACAGGCAGCACCCGAGGTCAGCATCGAACCTGGGTTTCTAGTGCTGAAGCAGCAGTTCTACTCGCTGCACCTCCCTTAATTCTTGGGACAGAAAAGTCAGGAGACCAAGAGGGGAATTTAGAATTGGAGATTTAACCAAATGGTGATTTGCCTACTTAATGGCACTGCTCCATTGTCATAAAGGAGGAAAGATTCCTTTTGGCTCAGCTAACCATCTTGAAGCAACCCCATTTAACAATCATACAAAATTGCAAGCCGACAAAAATGTTTAATTTCACTTACCTCAATCACACTTTTATCGGTTTTCAATTTGTATATTTGTTCTTCTATATCCTGTTCTCTTTCAGACAGTCTCTCCTGTTGTTTCATCAGCATTTGCTATAAAAGGGAAATAAAGAAGAATGACTCAGCTATTCAAAAACAGTCAGAAGAATAAAATGCAAATTAACTATGTCGAAAAATTAAGAAACTTTGAGTCCTCTTATGAATCAGCCCTTCCCACTCTCTCTCTTCCCCCCCCCCCAAAAAAAAAAATCAGATCTAGTCACAGATAAGAAGCAGCAATCGCAAAATATTTACAAAGTATGACTACCAGATTGACCAAAGCTGACTAACATTTGCCATCAGGTCATACAAGAGACTTTCGATGCTGTAATTTGGAGTAGACATGAAAACAAACTGTTGGAGAAACTCAGGTCAGAGCGCAGAGGGACTGCCAACGCTTTATACGTTTCTTGCTGACATTTGCTTTAAGTCTAACCCAAGACGACTGCTACTGGCCTACACGGTGATACTGAACCCAATGTAAAAATTGAAGATAGACAAAGTGCTGGAGCAACTCAGCGGTTCAGGCAGCATCGGGACATTTCTTCACCCATCGCTTCACTCAAGAGATGCTACTTAACCCGCTAAATTACTCCAACACTTTGTGTCTATCTTCGGTATACACCAGCATCTGCAGTTCCTTTCTACGCACCAATATAAAAATTTACAGCCTAAAATAGATTAGGAGTGGAATTAAGAGCACTATACACCTCATAACTAGGAATTGCTAAACCCATTGTCGTTACTTCCTCCATGTTCATAAGAAAATGTAGCATCTCTTTTTTTTCCCCATTTATCCTCTCCCCAATCTTTTCAGGTATTTCAGGACCCGACCCGTCACTTGGATTTGGTAATACTGGCTCCAGAACAGGATGCAAAAATCCCGACCAAAGGAGGTGCTCCCGAAGTCAGACATAACCAACCAGACGAGATGGAAAGGACAAACAAAAAACACGCAAGTTGATAGTTTTATGTGGCCGGATAAATAGCGGCCTCTGTTGAAAACCGGGATCACATTTATTAACCACCACTGCAACCAATCTTTAACACGTCAAAAAGGATAAATCTATTGGTGAAAATGGTAAAACTAATATTTCCTAATTTTGCTCTCCCCCCCCCCCCCCCCCCTTCTAGTTTTGGTTCTCAGTCCTTTGTCTCATTTGCCCATAAATATATGTAAGGGAAAGAAAGTGGCTAAAAAGAAACAGACAGAACATAAAGTATCTGCCAAGGAAGGTATTTACATTCCAGTGCAGGAAATGCTTTGCAACTTCCCAAAGCAGATGGACACACAAGCTGTACTTTCACAGCAGAACAGTATTGTTAGCTTGCAATTCTGGTCTTCTGGGAATAGCATATTACTCCCAAAGTCTCAATTGTGCTGCATTTGTGCATAAACAAGTTCTCCACCAACAATTTATTGATCTTAAATTTTTCACCACTTAAAATGTGGAAGTAATAGAATTGTGGAGAATCGTATACGCAGCCCAGCCCGTCACACAAACCAGCCTCCATCCATCTATACCACGCTGCCTCGAAAAAGCACCAAACATAATCAAGGACCACTCGCACCCAGATTATTCTCTCTCATCCCCTCTCCCGTCAGGCAAAAGATACAAACATCTTGAAAGCACGTACGACCAGATGCAGGACCAGCTTCTTCCCTGCTGTCACCAGACTCACGAACAGACCTCTCATATGCGAAGGATAGATCCATATTCTTTCAATCTACCCCGAGTCCTCGCACATTAAAAAAAATCTGCATTCTTCTGTGGTCAGAACCCTATATTCTGTATTCTGTTTCTAGCCTTTTACAGTACATGTATGCTATGATTTGTCTGGATAACATAAAAAGATTTTGCTATATTTCAGTACAAATGACAATAATAAATTATTCACTTAAACAAGAAACATCATGTTCATAAACCATTATAAAGTGTGAATTTTGGCCACACAATGGAAGGCTGCTGGTACTGACCAAACAATTAAGACTGTCAAATCAGACCATATGCAAATCATAAAGTTACCTTTTAACTTGATACACAAACTCATTTACTTGCTGTGGACCAGTAGTGAGAAATGGATTGGGAGAAATTAGGAAGACACGATTGGACCTGCCATTTTGCTCTGCAGTCCTTTTAGGCATATTCAATTCACATTACTAATAATTGTTTTTCTACATAATTCTACTATTCCAAAATAAACACTATTATTCCATGATTCCAAAATAAATACTGGTGACTATTTAATTTGGTAAAGTGTTTTCGTGATCAGACTTATAAAAAGAGCAGTCATTCAAATCGCTGGTCATCCAGGGCTCAGAATTGTAGAGGGGAAAGCAGTTAATGGTTCACATCAAAGAGCTGTAGCTTCTAATGCTCGTTTGTCTACACAAAACCAAATGTGCTTCACTTGATTTGCACAAACAGGATTGCGAATGTGTGGGGAAAATGAATATTAGGGACAGATCCATATGTAAATCCGTTCACTATATCATAGGTGTTTCTCAGACTTGCAGAAGTATTTTGGAATAGTGACCTCTGACCAAATGGTTTGAATATAGCATACATACTTAAGCAACCTTTGCATTTTCCTCAGTCTCAGTAAAAACGAGAGAAAGCTCAAACACATAATATCTTTGAAAAGATGCAATATAGATCCAAGTCTTGCAAAATTTGCCTGTCAAGTATTAAGCTCTTCCTTCAATAAGTCAAAAATCATTAATCCCAAATGCAAAAATGCAGATAAAATGCTACTACACAGAAGAATATCAATTACATTTCTAAATTTTAGGATTAGCACCGACATCAATACATTAAGATTTTGTACTAAAACTATTCATAACAAACTTCTAATCACCATTTCAATTTCATATTACTGGAATATGAGGAATACGTGTATACGAACAAGAATGTTTATTTTTTCAAAAGAAGATTATTGCAGAAGCAAGAAATCCAAACTTACAAAAATGCTGGAAATAGTCAGCAGAGCAGAATCTAAAATCAGGAAACAGGATTGAAGTTTTGGCTGGATGATGTTTCCTGAGAACTCGGAGCTCAAATTCATTCTTTACATTATATGACAAATATTATGTATATGACAAATGACCACTCTTGAGTCTTGGTGTAATTGAGAGTCAGCATGTTGCCAATAAAGGGGATGTTAATGCTGGACTTGGTTGTAGAATAGAGCTGCAGGTCTAACAGCCCCAAAACCAAGACTGAACAAGTTCCATTGTCACTGGCCTTTTTGCTATCAACTCGTGCATTTGTGCCAAGAAAACTGGTTACGTTGATGCAATCTGATAAATATCATGCAAATTCAAAAGTGCATGGCTGATTTTTTTAATATTACTTCACAAGTTTATAAAATGTACATTAATATTGTACATGAATTTACAAGTTCATCAGCCATAAGAGAAGACGGCCATTCGGCCCATCAAGTCCACATTGTCATGTAATGACCAGATGCATTTTAAAAGTATAGGAAATCACCTATGGATTGTTACTTTATTTTGTTTCATAAAGTACCAATCTTTCTTTTCTCCTAATTGTACCACCAGTTTAAAGAATCACAAGGAGATAGAAATCCTTAGATTTTATTTTCACTTACTTAACCTAACTTTCGTGGTTCTGAAAGGTTGAGTCATTCAAATGCATTTCAACATCACACATTCAATACATGGCACTGGATGTTGTTCCTAAAGATTAGGAATCTTATTCCTCGTTTTTTTCACATTTACAAATAACCAAGCACAACTTGTTACTCCCATATATAGACACAAAGTGCTGGACTAACTCAGTGGGTTAGGCTGCATCTCTGGAGAAAAAGGATGGGTGGCATTTCGGGTCGGAACCCTTCTTTAACCCTGGACCATGACCCCACAGATGAGCACCAGGCCATTATCTCTCAGACCAACTCTGGATTAAAACAAAGTTCCTTCCTACACGTTACTCCCATATACATGGCTAGCACCATTTTGATTACATTGCCGTTCTCCACCTATACAAAATTAAATGCAATGTCACTTGAAAACCCGGACACAAAAATTGTTCCAATAGAAACATAGAAATTAGGTGCAGGAGTAGGCCATTCGGCCCTTCGAGCCTGCACCGCCATTCAATATGATCATGGCTGATCCTCCAACTCAGTATCCCATACCTGCCTTCTCTCCATACCCTCTGATCCCCTTCGCCACAAGGGCCACATCTAACTCCCTCTTAAATATAGCCAATGAACTGGCCTCAACTACCCTCTGTGGCAGAGAGCTCCAGAGACCCACCACTCTGTGTGAAAAAAGTCCTTCTCATCTCGGTCCTAAAGGATTTCCCCCTTATCCTTAAGCTGTGACCCCTTGTCCTGGAATTTTATGTCAAATTCAAGACACATACCAAGAGTAATAGGGCTATTTTGCCAGTGATGAATTTAATCTTAATTTCAGCAAAGCAGTTTTTCTTTTTATTATCTCCACTAAGTGATAAGTGTGCTTCTCTCAAGAACAGTTGCAACTGAAATTTGAACTGAAATGAACAAATAAGCACCATTAGACAGTCATTTCCGTGCTCAAGTTTCACTGTTAACTGTAGGCCAACTGAAAATTTGTAATTTGTGTACTGAAGAGCTTAAAGGTGGTTATTTAAGAATAAACCAACTTAGTGATGGTATTTCTTGTCGCATTCTCAGTGCCTGAAAGTATCTTCAGTTAATGCTCACCGTAAGGAGGTAAATGACCCAGTTTAGTCATTCAACATTGTTCAATATTAATAACGAGGAAAGCCTGTGAATCCCAAATGCCATCAACACTACATTGAAGAGTTCCGTGCATTAATTCTCCCCCCCCCCCCCACATAAAAAGGATTTATCTGACTTGTCTGGCCAAATGCGTGTTAAATGACAGATAGCGGTGCCAAATTCTCTGAACTAACAAACAAGCTTGATCAGTGGCATAATGGCATGAGAGTTTTGTCATGTTTACTGGTTAATCGTTTTTCTCCAGTTAAAAAAACTTTCCCAAGCCCTTTTCACCCAAATCACGCAGTTGCCCAGATCAAAGTGATGGGAACTGTTAGATGGATTACTGAGAAAGCACAGCACTCTACACTCAACCGTTCCTGGACTCAGAACATAGAACAGTACAGCAGCGATACAGGCCCTTCGGCCCAGAAAGGCTGTGCTGAACATGGTGCCAAGATCAACTCTTATCTGCCTGCACATTAATCCATATCCCTCCATTCCCTACACATCTATGTGCCTATCCAAGTCTTTTAAATGCCACCACTGTACCTGCCACTAACCCTGGCAGCACGTCCAGGCACTCACCATCCTCAGTGTAAACATCAATCGCCCTGCACATCTCCTTTAAACTTTGCCCCTTTCACTTCAAAGCTCAGTATTGGATATTTCCATTCTGGGGGAAAAGGTTCCAACTGTCTAGGTCTCCCCTGAACATCTGGCATCCCAGAGAAAATAATCCCAGTGTCCACCCTCTCCTTGTAGCTAATACTCTCCAATTCAGGCATCATTCTGGTACAAATTTGCATTAGCCTAATTAGTCACTTTTGAATTGGAAGGAACTGCAGATGCTGGTTTACACCGAAGATAGACAAAATGCTGGAGTAACTCCGCAAATCAGGCAGCATCTCTGGAGAAAAGGAATGTGACATTTTGGGTCAATACCCTTCTTCAGACTGAGGGAAGGGTCTGATGAAGGGTCTCGAACCAAAACGTCAACCATTCTTTCCCCCCCCCCCCCCGAAATGCTGCCCGACCTGCTGTGTTACTCCAGCATTTTATGCCTTTCTTTAGTCACTTTTGAGTCTCAGTTTGATGTCATTTGAAAGCAGTATCTTCAATGGTGCAGCATTCCCTCGGTAATGCAGCAAACATTAAATGGATTGTAAAAGTACCTTCGTTTCCCCAGCAGCAGGAAGGGATATCCAGCTGATTTAAGCAAGTGAACGAAGATGGTTTGAGTGAGATCTGGACTCCTTCCAAATACAGAAAGCTCTGCAGCAACAGAACTGCTGACTGCAGGATGGGATGTGGGTCAAATACAAATTCCATTTCCTAGCCCAAACGAATGACAGCCAAATATTTCACATATAAACAGGAGTCTGAATAATTCAGAAGGGTGCACTGATCAAAGGAAATGGTTACTAAGATGCACTGTTAAATTTCTACTGCCCTTGGCAGTACTTAAATAACGGATTTTTAATTTCTCCCCTCCCCCAAGCTCATGTCATGAAGAGTCAGCAGTGCCATTACTTTTCAATCCCAAAACAGTTATGTTTATACAAAGTGACCCACTTTCAGCGATATATAATAATAAATATAAACCTTTCAAGCATTACATAAAAAGTAGTTATTATGCACTATCAGATTTTTTGAGGTTTCCTTCTATTAATCACATTAGTTTGGAAAAAAACACCCACTACTTTCTAAACCAAAGGTTTGGTCAATCCAAACAATTATAATGCAGTTATACCCTTCCTAAATACAACAAAAGAACAGGTCCTTCGGCCCACAATGACCTTGGCAGTTAAACTAATCTTCTGCCTGCATGCAATCCCTTTGTAGTCATATGCCTACCTGAAATTCTCTTAAATGCCACTATTATATCTACACCACCACCCCTGGCAGCGCGTTACAGGGATCCACCCCTCTGTTCTTTAGAAACAACTTGCCCTGCATGTTTCTTTTACATTTTGACCCTCTCAGCTTCAAGCCATGTTCTCTAGTCTGTGACATTTCCACCCTGGGGAAAAATGTTCTGACCGCCTACCTATCCACGCCTCAATTCCTCTTAGGCCGTTCCATAGAGTCAATGGTGATTTATTTCTAATCCATTTTTGCGGCGTCTGACTATCATGTATGGAGAAGGGGGTTTTCATGGGTCGATGGGTAGGTAGTTTGAGAGAATATCTTGCACAGGGCTTGTATGTGCGCTCCTTCTGCAGACTTAAAGAGTACTCTGTTCATCAAAGCCATATGGACGTCCCACTACCTAACCATTGAACTCTCCTTCCCATACCAACCCTTTGGATCTTGGCCTTTTCCATTACCAGAGCAAAGCCATCTGCAAATTGGAGGAGCAACACCTCATATCCCATTTGTGTAGCTTACAACTTAATGGTATGAACATTGAATTCTCCAATTTCAAGTAATAGAAACATAGAAAATAGGTGCAGGAGTAGGCCATTCGGCCCTTCGAGCCTAATGCCTCTCTACCCCCTTTCTGTGCCCCTACTCCAGTGTGCACCCATTTATCCCACTGTTGTGGCCCCCATCGCCCTGCTCCTTTCCCCTCCTCCATAATTCATCTCCCATCCCAGAGTCTCTTATCGTCCCTCTCTCACTTTCCACTCCTATCGCTCCCTTCTCTTTACATTTCACGCCTCTTCTCACCCCCCCCCCCTTTTGTTTCCTTTTCACCTCAAGCCTTCATATTCCAGTACCCACATTTTCTTGCATCTTCAAATAAGACATATGGAGAGGTCACTATAAATTAAGTATTCAGTTACTCCAGCATTGTGTGCCTTTTAGTCACTTTTGAGTCTTAAGCCCCTGTCCCACTTTCCTGCGTTACTCACGAATTCTCCCGAGTTTTCCCCTCGATTCAAACTCGGAGATGCCAGTCGTAGGTACTCGGGGCTATTTCTTTTTACTCGTGGGCACTTTTCAACATGCTGGAAAAAAAGTCCCGACTTACCTGATGCTCCGAGTACCTACGGCTGGCATTACGAGCTGCTACAAAATATCTACGGACTCGCTACGGCATTCTCCGAGTTTGAATCAAGGGAAAAAATCGGGAGAATTCGTGAGTAACTCGGGAAAGTGGGACAGGGGCTTAAGTTTGATGTCATTTGAAAGGTAATGCAGCAAACAAAAATGGATTGTATAAGTACCATCGTTTCCTTACTTAGTACCTTAGTATAATGCTGGCAATTTGAAGTTACACGTCCGATTCAAAATACCATCCAATCTGTCAGAACAAACCAGCATTTTGTGCAGCATGGTAATGGCTTCAGAAGCTGATCAAGCTCCTGCAGCCCTGGGAGGATTCAAAATAGCTAGATAACGTGTACTATTTTGGGCTTCAACCCTCCCCATGCCCTGGGGACGTTATACAGACCAGTGATACACATTCCAGCGCATTTTCCTGCACAATAATGCCAAAGAGGCCCATTTGGTGAATAACAAATAAATAGCGCGCACACTACTGGCTCCCTTATCCCATTAATGGCAAAGATTTCCACCACTTTCCCAAGATGCTGCCTTGCACTCTGTTGGTTCTGTTGAAGGATTGGCTCAGAAAATTACATTACAAAAGATTATTAGTCACTGAATTCAGGCCAGTATTAAATCTCTCTCATCACACCCCCCCCCCCCCCCCTTCCCAAACTTCCGCCAGTTACCGAACGAGCTGGCCCACGTGACGTGCTCCTGGCTGCGGGAGTGGAGAGGGCGAGCAGCATGAAGGCGACGCAAGGACTGGGCTCGTCCCCGGCACACCGCTCGTGGGGCCGGGGACTCTGCAGCTCCCCAGCCTGTGAATTCACACTTGTTTAGCCCCTCCAATGCTGCGTTTCCTCCCTCCTGGCCTCGGGTTAAACTTCACCCCCCCCCTCACTTGGTTACAACAGACAAACGGCAATAACGGACAGCATTCTATTTTTTGAACCCAGCACAATGCAGATTTTAAAGATCACACGTTTGGCAAAAGGGTTGGGGGATGCGTTTAGGCTAGTAACCAATGTACAATTATTTTCCTCTGCTCTTTGATCTCCACTGTCCTAACGAAAGCTCCCCACTGTCATTTCAAATGTGGTACACACAGACCCTTTAGATAAATAAGCCAGCTAGGGAGCAGTCCTGACCTCCCATAGACCTCATTTGAGACTTTCAAACTATATTTATCGGAATTTATCTTGCAATAAACATTATTCCCTCTAGCCCGTATCTGCACACTGATGGCTTGATCATAATCATGTATAGTCTTTCTGCTGACTGGGTAGCACGCAAAAAGCTTTTCACTGTACGTGTGCACGTGATAATCAATTAAACGAAAAAATACAGCACGGAAACAGGCCCGACAGCCCAGGTCTGCTCCGACCAGCTATCACTCCCATACATTAACTTACACACACTAGGGACAATTTTACAACTTACCAATGCGAATTAATCTATAAACCTATACTTCTTTTTAGTGGGGGAGGAAACCGGAGCATCCGGAGAAAACCAACGTGGTCATAGGGAGAACATACAAACTCCATGCAGACAGCTCACGTAGTCGGGATGGAACCCGGCTCTCTGCTGCTGTAAGGCAGCAACACAACCATTGCACCACCCTCAACCGAAGTTTGGAAATGTCTTCATTAACTGCAACAGTTTGTTGCCTTCCTCTTCTGCTGCATATCACAAAGTTCTGCAGGTTCTTAAAAGGTGGCCAAAAGAATTGCTGCCATAGAAACGGGAATAAAAAATACCTGATGCAACATTAGAGTTGTGAAGACATTGTTGAAACACAATAAATGACGTTTGTTCTACTGTGCCTGTGGTGTAGGTAGGTGTCCTTGGTGCCAATATGTACCATTCCCAGCTTGGGTATACAAATGTCTTCACAAGCACAAGCTCCACACAAAAATGAACACAATCACTACCATAAAGCTGTACAATGGCCACATTTCTCCAAATAAACTGCTTAATTCTGCAGAAAATACTGCAGCTCCTTAAATAAATAATGAAAGATAAGCAATCCCACGCCCAAATATGTGGTTATGAATAGCTGGCAGAGATTAAGTAGCTCCCAGAAATGCACTTTAAAAAAAATCTCATTAAAAACCTATGTGCAGCCTTTCTACAGCACAGGCATGCTCAAATGGGCTGCCAAATATAAAGTACGATAGCCCAGGCTGCATCTACGGACAACTGCAGTGGAAATTATCAAAATATCTACCATACTTAAAAGAATGTACCACAATCAACAGCAGTTCCTTTCAATCAGAGTTTTACAAGGTTTAAAAACATCTTACTTCCAAAGCTGACAGCATCCCTGGAGAAAAGGAAGATGTCTCTGGAGAAAAGGAATAGGTGAAGTTCCAGGTTGGAACCCTCCTTCAGACTGAGAGATATTTGGGGGGGGTGGGGGGGGTGAGACTGAAGGCGAGAGAAGGCCAGAACAAATCAGGGCTGATAACCTCAGGAAGGGTGGAGTCCATAATGGCCCATGGTTGGCTGGGGGAGATGTGCAAATGAGACAGTGCGAACAGTGGAACATATAGGATGACTAAGATGGGGGTGGGGCAGGTGGAGGGAATGCAGGAGTTATTTGGAATTAGAGAAATTAACGTTGATTCCGCTGGGTTGCAAGTTGACCAAGTGAAGTATGAGTAGACGAATAACTCATCAGTATGCCATCAGTCCGAAGAAGGGTCTCGACCCAAAACGTCACCTATTCCTTCGCTCCATAGATGCTGCTTCACCCGCTGAGCTTTTCCAGCATTTTTATCCAAGTGAAATATGAGGTGCTGTTTTTCCAATTTGCATGTGGTCTCACTCAAACAATGAAGGCGGCCCAGGACAGAAAGATTAGTATGGGAAGAAAGATTGGAAAGGGAGTTTAAATTGTTTGGCAACTGGGATATCATGCAGGCCAGGGCAGACTGAGCGCAAGTGTATCATCAGGGAAGGGTTCCAACCCGAAACATCACCTATTTGGATTTATCGAAGTTGCTGCCTCAAAAAGGCAGCCAACATCATCAAAGACCCACACCATCCTGGCCACATTTCACCATTGCCATCAGGAAGAAGGTACAGCAGCCTGAAAACTGTAACATCCAGGTTCAGGAACAGCTTCTTCCCTACAGCCATCAAGCTATTAAACATCACAACAAGCTCTGAACCGCAACAGACTATTATTATTATTATTGCACTAGATTTGTTATTTATTGAGTATGTGTGCATGTGTACACACATGCTGAACTTTTTTTCCTTCTCCCATTATGTACTATGTTTACATATTCTGTTGTGCTGCAGCAAGTAAGAATGTCATTGTCCTATCTGGGACATATGACAACAAAACACTCTTGACTTCCTTTTCTCCAGAGATGCTGCTTGACCCGCTGAGTTATTCCAGCATTTAGTGTCTTTCTTCAGTATAAACCAGAATCTGCAGTTACTTCCGACACATAACTTCCAAAGCAAGCAGGTTTTCCCTACTAAGAATCTGACATCAGAACAATCGTTATTGAGCTGGAAGCCAGATTTACAGACCATTTATCCAAGGATCTCACACTTGGGGAATTTAAATACAAGTCCTGAAATGAATCTAAAAAATGCCACCAAAGGCTAATCACAGCAACAGTAAACATTAAGCTACTGCATTCTCATCATGGTTCACAGTCCCCCAGGGAAAGAATCCTGCCATACTGACCCATATGAAACTCCAGACCCACCACTATAGATAATTCTTAATTGCCTGTTCCGTTCAGGAATTAGGGATGGACAACAAATGCTGCCATTGCTGGCAACACCCACATCCTGTGAGAAATGATTTTAAAATCTATATTTAAATCTCTCATCCATAGAAGCATAGAAAATGGGTGCAGGAGCAGGCCATTCAGCCCTTCGAGCAAGCACCACCATTCAATATGATCATGGCTGATCATGCAAAATCAGTACCCCGTTCCCGCTTTACGCCCCATATCCCTCGATTCAATTAGCCCCAAGAACTAAATCGAACTCTCTTGAAAACATCAAATATCTTTGGCAGATTTGCTGCCTCATTTTGCGCCCTATGCGGTAATGTTCCCAGATTCTTTTTTTTATATATACAATGACTACGTTATCCAGTGAATTGAACCAAGTAACTGGAAATGGAACTTTTCCACATTCATGCAAACATTAAGTTATTCCAAAACACTCGGCTCTGTGCCCTAATAAATCATTCTGGTCGCCTCAACGATTCCTACTGCGGCCGTATGACATTTCCAACAGACGTTCTTACAGGCTCTTCACGGAAGACCAGTCAACTAACGTCAAATTATTGATAGCTCTGCACTGTGAGTCATAGCCATTGCACATGGGAGAGAGGGAAGATTTCTCCTCATTTTATTAGTCTGGAACAGTCCCAGGACTTGGAAATGGAAAAAAGCATTTCGATAGTCTGCCCTCCATATGACATTGTAAAAAAATGTTAGATGCATCTTGCACTAAATTATGCAATAAGACTTGCAAAATAAACTCGTCTTTGAGCGCATTTTTTTTTTACTGAACAAGGCGTCTTTCGAAGCGTGCAGAGGACACGATTTCTGTTAAGGATTGACAGACATACACTGGGATCTTTTACAGTCTAGATTGTAAAACAAATCTAGAACGTAAAACAACCCCAACCTTTCCCAATTTAGGAAGTTCCCCAGTATCAAAAATGTTTTTGCAAATCTTGAAACAGAACAAAGCATGCACAGGATGCATGCTCAAACACAGCCGAATTAAACCACCCACTACACTCCACCCACAGTTTGATGACTAATTAAGTTACAATGGCCCTGCGGAAGTCTCACTACTGACTACACTGCATCAGCTTGCAACACAAGTCCAACTTCATTACAAAACATAATGATCATCTGCATCCACAGCAGACATCCGGCCGAGCATTTGTGGAACATGTGAGCATCCCTAATCCTTTCCATTAGTTTAGATTTAGTTTAAATGGAAACAGGCCCTTCGGCCCACCGTCCTTGACAATCAACAATTACCCCACCCCCTAAACTAGTTCTATCCTACGCTCCAGGGACAATTTACAGAACCCTATTAACCTACAAACCCACACGTCTTTGGAGTATGGGAGAAAACTGTTGCACCCGGAGAAAACCCACAAGGTCACAGGGACAATGTACAAACTCCATATAGACAGCACCCATAGTCAGGATCAAACCCAGGTCTCTGGCACTAAGGCAGTAACTCTACTACAGTGCTGTCAAATTAATAGCTTTCCTGATACAGATTCCATTAACTTGTATTTAGTTTTAGAGATACAGCATGGAAACGTTCCCTTGGTTCACCGAGTTGATGGTTACCATCGATCGCCTGTTCACACACTATTTCTGTTATCCCATTTTCACATTGACTCCTTACACACTAGAGGCAGTTTACAAAGGCCAATTAACCTCCAAGAAAGGTGGGAGGAAACCCATGTTGTCATGGGGAAAACACGTAAACTCCACGCCGACAGCACTCGAGGTCAGGATTGAACCCGTGTCTCTGGCAACACTTCGCTGTGATGCAGTGACGTGCGGTGAGGTCAATGGCTGGGAGGCACTGGCTAGTATCAGTGGCCCAGCCCTCCCTGTATTGATCACCGTGTCTCCCCGGGGAGAAAGAGGGGTGGAGCCGGGGCTGTGTGCGTGGAGCACGGCGACTGGAGGAGCGGGTGCGTTGCCTCGGGACTGTGAGGGAACGACCCACCTCCCCCTTCTCCATTCCCCCCTCCACCTCTCTGCTCTCTCTCCACCCCTCTCTCCCCCCTCCACCCGGGGTAGATCCACCCGAGAGTACATTACTCCGGCGCGGGGCCCAATTGGGAGCTCTCAGCGGCCCAGAGCTTCCGAATCGGCTGCTACAAATCAACGAATCAACTTACCAGTCAGCGCCGCCAACGGTGGAATCCAGCGCTGCGCCGCCGCTGCTGAAGCTAGCTAATGTGGAGGTAGAGCGAGGTAGCGTCAATTACGTGGGGCAAGCCTACGTAATTGATGCTTGCTCTCCCTCCACTGGGCTGAAGACACGCCCCCTCAGTGAGGCAGACGTGATCGCTGCCTCCCCTGGTGCTTTTTCATTGCAGTTTTATGACAAGACCAGCGAGCTTAAATTTAATATATTTATATGTGAAATAAGCTACCTGGACAATGGAAGGCGAGGACATGTAATAAAAGGGTTTACAAACATTACATTGGTGACATACAGAGAGATAGTAACAGGCACACGCTTATTACCCACGCTCCATCCTGTTTCTGAGGGGTTGAGCAATCAGAGGGGAGGCTCAGCTCGTCGCTGCCTCACCTCTCATCTCTCCCTATATTTGCAGCGGAGCTACACAAATTTGGCGATTTTGACTATAAAAAAATGATTAGATTCACATAGAAATGACATTTATAACAGATCAATGGAAAAATCTTTATATTAATTTTATTTTTATTTTTCTTTACTTTTCTTAACAGCTATTTTCATTGGGAGTATGACAGGTGAGGCTCTGCCTCCCCTGGCCGCACGTCCCTGCTGTGATGCTATAGCTCTACCAGCGCAACCCTTGCACAATAACAGGACACTGTTTCCTTCTCACTTTGGGCACACAAACTATGTTGATTTATTAGAATACTGCACAGACATGAAGCAATGCATTTTCATCAATAAATAATTAAAACATATACAGATATGGTATCATTAAATGCCAAGATGGCTGCATTGTGCACAAAGATGTAAAATATTTGGGCAGCTTACAATCCAATGGTATGAATATTGATTTCTCCAACTTCAAGTAACCCTTGCTTTCCTTCTTTCTCTGTCCGTTCCCCCACCCTAGTTGTCCTACTAGTTTCACTGCCTGATTAATTTTATTATTTGTATGCCCCATTGCCACCTTCCCCATAGCCATCAATGAACCATTGTACATCCACTTGATCATCGTCTGCTTTGATTTGTCCTTTTCACACCTCACATGCTCTTTGTCCCCTTCCATATCCCTAAGGTGACATTGAACTGAAGGCATCAACTACTATGCACACCTTCCATGCAGGTTACTGTGTATGTAGCTTTCAAATTATAAAAACCTTCTGGAAAGGAATGGCAAAGCAGAATTTTAAATATCCAAATCAGATATGTACAGATGAAAATAATTATTTATTTTTCATCATTATCACACAATGCAGATTCAAAATTGAAAGTGATCCAGTTGGGCAGTACAATGGCGCAGCTGGTTGAGCTGCTGCCTCACAACGACAGAGGCCCAGGTTCAATCCTGACCTCAGGTGTTATCTGTGTGTTGTTTGCACATTCTTCCAGTGACCTTCCTCTGGGCACTCTGGATTATTTCTATATCCCAAAGGCATGCGGGTTTGCAAGTTAATTGGACTATGTAAATTACCTCCTGTGTTGGGAGTGAATGCGAAAGTGGGAATAACAGAAAACATTTTAATACTTTAGGATCTCCAAAATTGGGTGAAGTTGGAGTTTGAATACATCTCTTAAATTCAACTATTTGTTCAATCTGTCATCATCTAATAGAGCACTTAATATGGCTAATTCATATTTCAGGCAGGTATGTAAAAGAGTGATATCTCTTTCCATACAATATACTCCCCCAAAAAGCAAGAAATTAGCATTTTTCTTTAAATTTATATCAAGATTGGAATGAACCGCCTCCTTTTATAAATAAACTTACAAAAACTTTGAAAAGATTCTCTCAGCCTTTCAATAACGAAAGCATCCTCGAATCATCAAAAATTGCTGATCCTTAAGTCAACTTGTACAGTCAGCATTCTGATGCAAGCACATTTGTGAGGGCATTAACTTTGCTCGGAAATTTCTGGAACTACCGCGACGTTTGAAGAACTTAGCTTAAAGCTGCAAACTTCAAAGTGTGGTAGTGGTATTGGCCAAAAGTTTAAACAGCTATCAATTACTTATTCCAAGACAACACTGACATTTACCAGCTGATACAAATGCATCCAGATAAGTTTTTTTCTAATAGTTTACAAGTCGATAAAGGATATATCAATTGTTAAATGAGTAATTCACAACCTATTCATTCTAGTCGGGGACTTAAAATTAGGAATTTTCAAATGAGCTAGTTACATAATTATTTAGAATAATAGTTTAGCATTGATCTAGGACGTATTGGGTGTTCCGCACAGTTAATGAAGGTCTGCTTAATTAACAGTCAATGGAAAGGAGGTTGGTTTGTGTGATATTAATTTAACACATTCCTGCATCATTTTGGCATTTTCTTCACTTTGTTTCAGAATAAGTGCTGATCTCAGCCAAAATACTACTCAGAGCAATAAACAGCCAGTATATTGGTCAAGTGGCCACCATCTGCTATTTCTTAACCACTTTAGGTGCAAGACAAAGGCTATATTAGGAGAAACAGGTCAACAGATTATGAGCAGATGCAGTTCAAGAAATTAGATGCAATGCATTTGAGAGAAGGGATAGGATATTTTCTAAAAATGCACAGGAGTCAAAAAGGCAAGGTAGAAGTATCATTAAAACAAAATCAGAACAACCACCTTAGTGAGAGATTGGGCAAGTTAGGACTTTATTCCTTGGGTGTGCAGGAGACTAACAGGTGATCTTTTCGAGGTGCATAACATTATGGGGGCAATTCGTAGGGTGAATGCAGAGTCTTTTACCCAGGACAGGGGAATCAAGAACCAGAGGACATGCGTTTAAGGTGCGAGGGAGAAGATTTATAGGAACCCGAGGGGTGACTTTTTCACTCTGAGGGTGGTGGGCATATGGGATGAGCTGCCAGAGGATGTAGTTGAGGCTTATTCTATAACATTTAAAAGACACATGGACAGTTATATGGATAGGAGGACACTTTAGAGGGATATGGGACTAGCTTAGATGAGGAATCTTGGTTGGCATGTACGAGTTAGGCTTCAGGGTCTGTTTTTGTACTGTATGACTGAAATCTGAAGGTGCCAAAACACAAATGGGGCTTTATGTGTTCAGCATTCCTGCATTCAGGCAGCCAGCATAATCAGAGAGCCACATCACCCTGGCCACACATTCATTTCACCCCTACCATTGGGAAGAAGGTACAGGAGCCTAAAAACTAACATCCAGGTTCAGGAACAGCTTCTTCCCTACAGTCATTCAATTACTACAGCCTACAGTCACTACAACCTCAAATAAGCTCTAAACTACACAGACTATTATTGTTATTATTGCACTCTGAACTTTTTCCTCTCTCACTCATTTATTATATTGTTTGCAGTGTATTGTGTTTACATATTTTGTTGTGCAGCCGCAAGTAAGAATTTCATGGTTCTATCTGGGACATGACAATAAAACACTTATATTTAAACTCAAAATCTCTTAATTTGAGAATGATTTTTAAAAAATCTAATACAAGCACAATGTAGACCATAAAAGGCATAGGCTATGCCACAATTGGAGAACTGTATGTTGTTCATGCATTTCAGTTTCAAAAAACATCGTAGTTGTTGTAATTAAAGATCATTCACCAAACTCTTGGTTTTTCTTTGCACAGATATTGCTGGGAAATTTCACAATTTTCTGTTTTGTTTCAAATTTTCAGCATGTGCAATATTTAGTTTTTGGATTTAACTGGATTATGAGTTTATTAAATGAGTAGGAAGGAATAGCAGATGCTGATTTAAACAGACGATATAGACACAAAAAGCTGGAGTAACTCGGAACATCCAGGCAGCATCTCTGGAGAAAATGAAAGGAATTTGCGACATTTTGGGTCGAAACCCTTCTTCAGCCTGAAGAAGGGTTTCAACCTGAAACGCTACAGATACCTTTTCTCCAGAGATGCTTCCTGACTTGCTGAGTAACTCCAGCTTTTTGTGTCTATCTTCTTATGAGTTGATTAACCCCCGTTGGAATATGCAAGCTAGGATTTTTTTTCATTTACTGCTAAAGGTTCAACAGCCACCTTGCACAAAATAGCAGAGAAAAATCCCATGCTTGAATTATTGTACTAAATAACGTCTGTCTACACAGAAAAAAGTTGAGATTTCTGAGAAACGTTCACAAAACTGCTTTGGCACAGTGGAGCAATTCATAGATTTGCTGCCTCTGAATGGAGTTTGCACGTTCTCCCTGTAACCCGTTTCTTACTACGTCACAAAGAGGTGCTGATTGGAGATTAATTGGACACTAACTTGCCCCTTGTGACCAGGTGAGTGGCAGAATCTTGGCGAGGGTGAAGAGAAAGGACATGGGAATTCACAGAGAATAACTTTGGATCAATGTAGGTCGTCACTTGTAACTCTGCTCTCATCAATTAAGGTTAACCCAATGACAAAACAAGTTGCAAAACGGGTTTCCCCCAACAATGAACTAAAAACAAACTGAAAAAACATTAATAAAATATTTGCTTAAAGTATCGCACTGAGTATTTAAGGAGGCTCCAACTTCAGGAGATGCATTCAAGTTTCCCCAAAACCTTAAACAGTCATTTTGACACAAAAAATGCCCCGTGTCATTGCTCAGTATTTAACTTTACAGCTTTTACTGTGGTTTAGATACAACATGGAAACAGGCCCATCAGCCCACCAAGTCCATGCTAACCATCGATCACCCGTTCACTAGATCTATGTTATCCCACTATCTCATCCACTCCCCACAGACTAGGGGCAATTTTATAAAGGTCACTTGACCTACAAACCCACACGTCTTTGGGATGTGGGAGGAGACTGGGACACCTGGAGAAAACCCACACAGTTACTGAGAGAATGTGCAAACTACACCCAGACAGCATCTGAGGTCCGGATTGCACCCACACTCCAAAAACGTACAGGTTTAGTCGGTTAATTGACTTTGGTAAACACTGTAAATTGCCCCGTGTGGGTGAAGATAATGTTAGTGTATGGGGCTGAGCAGCGCAGACTCAGTGGGCCAAAGGGTCAGTATCCATGCTGTATCTCTACACTAAAACTAAACAATTCAAGGTAAACAAAAAAATAGCTGGCCTTCCAAGGTGCGTGTATCCAGGAAATGAGTCGTAAAAAGAAATACGATCACATTGATGTTAATATTCACAGAATACAGACCACTTCCCATATCTCAGGAGCTAGGCTTCAATGATGAAATTCACCATTACTTTCAGTGTGACAGCACTGCCTTCACTTGCCTGAGGAAGTGCACGTTCAGAGATCAGAACCTCAAGCCTGGCAAAAAGCTCAAGGTCAATCGAACCGCAACAATCTCCTCTGAAGTCAGTCAATTTTATTCGTCACATGCACTCGAAGGTGCAGTGAAATGAATTTGCCAGCAGCGATACACTTAAAAAGAACACACACATAATAGAATTTAACACAAACATCCACCACAGCATTGTTCACTGTGGTGGAAGGCAACAAAGCTCAGTCAGTCCTTCTCCTTTGTTCATCCCTCCATAGTCGCCGCTACGGACGGCCAGATGTACAGGCCCTCTCGTCGGGATGATCAAACCTCCGACGTCAGGACGCTCAAACACAGCTTGGAGCACCCGAATCGGCACTTTCCTACCGGAGGCCGCGGCTTCAGGATGTAGCTCTTCTCCGGCAATCCCCGGCAAGGGATCCCAGACTCCGGATGGCAAGTCCACGCCACGCCCGCGGCTAGAAGCTCCGCAGACCACAACCCCATGATGCCAAAGTCACTAGGCCAGCGATTGGAGCACTCGTCTCTGGCGACCCCCAGCAAGGGTTCGCCCCGCTCCGGGATGGAAAAGTCCACATTGCGCCTGTTGCTGAAGCTCTTGGGCTCACTCCGGGAAAGGCTGCTCCAATCCATGCTGTTAGTCCGCGAGGGAGGCGACATGAAAAACGTGAAACAACATTCAGGTCTTCTTGGTTATGAAGGGTCTCGACCCGAAACATTGCCTATTCCTTTTCTCCAGAGATGCTGCCTGACCTGCTGAGTTATTCCAGCATTGCGTCTATCATTGGAGAAAGCCAGCATCTGCAGTTCATTCCTATACTCGGGTCTTCTCCCAGGCCAATATCCTCAGCACCAGGCCCTAATTACACCTGGTCGCTCAGATTGGCAGGCTTTGTTATTTACATGTCTAGCACCAGACATCCAAAACACACATTCTATTCAGAGATCAGACAAGGTAAAACATTGCCAGCAAGCAGAGGAACAGATTCAACGATGTTTTAAAAAAGGTTTTCTAGAAAATGTATCCTCACCGACTCCTGGGTATTACGCAAAATGAAGGAACATTCACGATGGCACAGAGAATGGGTAGCAGGAGAAAGCCAGCGGAAACCGTAGAATGAATACACCATCTCCAACACTAGCCTTCCATTTGGCCTTTCGACAACTTCTGTGCATTAGCAATCTCAGAATGAGTGGAAGCAAGTTATTCTCGACCCCATGGGACTACCAAATGAGGATGGCAGGTGGATGCATTATAATCTTGTTTATAACCTCACTTCCTATGTGCATCACACTTAAATGCTAACGTTTCCCTCCCACCATTAATGCAAAATGGTTTGTCACCCAACACTGAACAAAACCATGGGAGCGAGTTACGGATCTTTCAGCACACCTGTTAAAAACTTTAAGAATACACAGCTGGGCAGCGTGGAGTCAGTTGGCCGAAGGGGTCGATTCCACTCTGTATCTCTACAATTAAAACTAAAAACACAAGCCTGGGCCTGGAAAATATGGGAAATTTTAACGGACTGGAAATGTTGTGTAAAATATAATCCAAATGTTAAATATAACAGAAATTTACTGCACGTTAATCTAAGATATTGTGGCTAATTCAATTATGTATTAAACCAAGCACACACCAAACCGGCAAAACCATGAATCTAGTTACTTCAAAGAAAAGCAATGATTGATGTTTTCTTTTCCTGTGGTGCGTGTCTAATGTTGTACAGTCGTGAAGCAATTCTTTTAAGAATCTCGACAGTTCCACTTTAAATCATTTTACCAGAATCCGATGCTTCCTATTAGAAAGCTACAAACTCAAAAGACTCGACTTAGTTTAAAATCACAAAAATTAAAAAAACAGCCAAACATTTATTAATTAGTGGTGTACTTGCACCCACACATTTTCAATATCCCAATCCTGAGACAGGGTCAGCTGTCAGGCTACCAAAGGCAGCACCAAAGCAATCCAAGTAATTTAGTTACAAAATGTTGCTGATTAAAGCAAGTTCGCTGTTGCAAAATATTAAACATTCCAGGAATTCAGTTAGAAAAACCCACTGACCGCATCAGCTCCATATAATGGTTGCTCAGCACAACTTTTCCATCCCACGTTGTGCAAATTGCACACATCTCCTCTGAAATCCATGCCATTCAACCTTCAGATTACAGCCCACTTCAAATTGGATGGATAAAACAAAAACATTTAAATTATGGAGGTTATGGGACAGCACAGTGGCACAACTGGTAGAGCTGCTGCCTCAGAGAGCCAGGGACCCCTGTAGCACCTTGTCCTTGCGACCGCATGGATTTCCTCCCACATCACAAAGACGTGTGCGTTTGTAGGTTAATTGGCTTCTGGAAATTGCTCCTAGTGTATAGGTAGTGGATGAGAAAGTTGGATAACACTGGATAACGTAGAACTAGTGTGAACGGGTGATCGATGGTTGGCGTGGACTTGGTGGGCCGAAGGACAAGTCTCCTTGCTGCATCTCTAAACTAAACTAATTTAGGACTATATCGAGACATTTTCTCAGAGGGTGAATCTTTGGAATTATTTCTCAGAATCTTGGCCATTGCGTTCCATTCAAAATTGAGACAGATAGATTTCTAGATATTAGAGGAACTTAAAAAACCCCACAAAGATAGGGAAGGCAGTGCTGAGGTAATCGACCATGATCTTAAATAGCAGAGAAAGCTCTGGGAGCAGAATAGCTAACTCTTACAATTTCTTATGTAGATAACCAGAACAAGGACCTACTTGAGTCTTAGAAACACTCAAAATCGCAGCATCACTTGTAAATAATGCAATGCTCGAGTGTTTTAGAGGGTCATTTGACAATGGTGCCAGTATCACAAATACTTGTCTAAACCGTTTTAAACTAGCAAAATAAATTCTAGGTATAATTTTTTTGAGATTTAAAATTCTGTAAGTGTATAAGCAAGTTTGTTGCTTACCCAGGATTACAACAGATCCAACGTACAACCAAATGTTCAGAATGGGTTTTATACTTTAATTAAAATCATTAAGCCTTACACATTAGCTAGCTCACCGTGTTTTGCACATGCACAGAAGTATATTCAGTATTCAAAACTAAGAATATAATCAATGCACCAGGAAGTAGGGTAGATATTTACTAAAAAGAGGTATAGCAGTTCTGTCCATACTGCTAATTCTAAGTAATGGAGTGATCTTGTTTTCTAAAGTGCAATATCATGAAACCCACAGTATAGAGAGCCTTAATAGCTCAGCTGGTTGATTCAAACAGGGTAGGAAAGTCAAAGCAGTGATATCTACATTCCACTAAATTCTGGAAGCAAAAAGGGGTCACAACCCAAAGTGCATCTATGTTCACCAGAGATGCTGCCACTGAGTTACTCCAGCATTGTGTGTCTTTTTTGTGGAAGCCTGCTTCAAAGCACTAATGGAATTTTCTTTAAAATGCATTTCTGCAAATACCTGCCAAGAACAAGACAAGGCTTGCACACTGGAAAAGTGGCATTTGGTTTCTTGCTAGTGAAGGATGGGGGCTGAGGAAAGAAATCAGAGTTTAATCATTTGCCCAAAGAACCTTTTGAAAGTCAAATCATTCAAGTGACTACATTTGTTTTGTAGAAAGAAAAAATGCTCCAATAACAGTCAGGAAGAGGGGAAAAAAAATAAGTCATATTATCATTGAAGAAACTACAAAAGACATTTCTACTGTTATGAAGAAAAATGTTAGTTTTCACTGAAGGCGAGCCATTTCCTTAAGGATTTCAGAGCCAGATCAAAGGAAATCATGTCCACCATTTGAGATAATAAGTTTCCACCCAAGGTTTATAGCTGATTACACAGTTAGCCCACCTCACCAATTTTCAGAAGCACCCAAGTCTGAGAGAATCATTCATTAAGTTTGTTGAAAAAAAGTTACAAATGATTAACTTATTTGAAGCAACGTCAGTATTTATGGACGCAATCAGACACAGATGGTTCGCCACATGATAATTTATTAAAAATAAACTTAATGTCTAACCAGAGGTCTGTGCAAAATAAATATTCACTAAAACATTATGGATTAAAGATATTGATGTACTTAGAACATTTTCATTGTTTTTAGAATCCTTGCCAATTAACAACAACCAGGGACAAAGTGATGTGTGCCCTTTCATAGAAAGTTTAACAGCCTTATATTCTACATCTGAAAAACGAAGGTCCACCAATTTTAACTAGCCATCTTCCACCCAAAACTGACATATCCCAAGTAAATAAAAATCACAAATTATAAAAATGCCGACATTGCAGGTTGGAGTATCTATAAAGTTTCAGACTGATGATGACCTTCAGCAGAATTGTTCTGGTAAAATAACTTTCTCTATCTGCACAGCTGCTGCCTGATCTGCCGAGTATTTGCAGCATTTTCAGATTTTTTGCATTTTTTCCATATCTGCAAATGCTGCATATATCAATTCAAATTGATCTTGAATCTCAGAATTTAAATACAGATTCAGAAAATCAATGCATTCACAAAGAATAAAAGTTTAAATGTAGATGTGTTAATTTACTTAGTACAAGTTCAGTACTAATTCTTCCCCCACAATCAAAAATTAAATTAGCATTTCTGGACTCCCATTTGCAGTAGAGGAATAGTGATAAACTTTTTGGACAAGCCAATACAGCAAGTTCAAGATATACACAATTTAAACATGAGTTTAGGGGTAACATGAGGGGGAACTTCTTTACTCAGAGAGTGGTAGCGGTGTGGAATGAGCTTCCAGTGGAAGTGGTGGCGGCAGGTTCGTTGGTATCATTTAAAAATAAATTGGATAGGCATATGGATGAGAAGGGTATGGAGGGTTATGGTATGAGTGCAGGCAGGTGGGACTAAGGGAAAAAAGTTGTTCGGCACGGACTTGAAGGGCCGAGATGGCCTGTTTCCGTGCTGTAATTGTTATATGGTTATATGGTTAAACATCTTGTACTCAAATCCCACAATAGTGAACAAGAGTGTATAAGGTCATGAGGAATAGAAAGAGTAAATGCATAGCCTTTCTACCAGAGTAGGGGAGTCAAAATCCTCAACCATGGGGGGGGTGGGGGGCAGGGTAGGGGAGATTTAATAGGAACCAGATGGGCAGCTATTTGTTTTAAAACACAAAGGGCGGTAGGTATGTGGAATGAGATGCCAGAGGAGATAGTTGAGCAGGTTATTATCACAACATTTAAAACACATTTGGACAAGTACATAGAACAGATAGTTTTGGAAGGATATTGACCAAACACAGGCAGGTGAGACCAATGTAAATGGGGCATATTGTTGGCAAGGGAAAGTTGGGCCAAAGCGCCCGTTTCCACATTGTATGATTCTGTGACTATGACATACAGTAGGTATGTTACAAAACTTACCTTTAGCGGTGCTGCAGTTCTGTCACTGGCCGTGTGCGCGACTTTGGCGCCTTTAAGGGGGGGTTAAAATGCGGTTTTCCCCATGCCATCCAGAATAATATTTTGTCGGAGTGCGATCTATTTCTGGAGATTCATTCATTTTTTTATTTTTTAAATTAAAAAAAAAAAATTTAAATCGCCCGACTGTTTCAGCGCTGCAGTAGAATAGAAATTAGCACCTAATGCCGTGAACGCCGACAACGGGGACCGATTTTACGTAGGGGACAGGTAAGTGAAAGCTGTTTATTTTTACATATACACTTGCTTGTGTAGGGGACTTTAATCAACATTTCACGTTGCGAAACGGTGATTAAGTCCCCATATGAACCGGCAGAATTTTTCCTGCCAAAATGGGGTTTAAATTCACTGCAACCGCAACGTTCCAATACATCGCGTTCCACAAAATCCCACTCGCAAGCTGATTAAAATGGCCATTAATATACAGGCATTAAACACAAAATTCCTTCAATTTGGCCTATAAATTAATGGCAAATAGATTTAACAATCATGTTATTTTGTGAATTCTTGTGTGAATGTTATTTGGACACTTAGGCTTTAAAAAAATGTTAATATTTTCTTAAGAAATGGATAGATGTTTAGATCTAGTAATTGAATTTTGTAATTAGCTACAATTGGGTAACTAACTAATTATATGCTTTAATTTCAGGTCATCCAAGTAAGATTGTTTCATATTAGTTTCAGAATGCTTCAATCTATAATAATTGAAATTTTATTTCAGTTCTTTTAATTTTTAAGAAAGTTATGGGCTTTTGACTGTCCTCGATCACAACTTTTGCGTTAAGTCAATGGAAAGGCAATGGGGGAACAAGATGCTAATTTCCGAGTATGAAAATGGCCATAACTTTTTTAATACTGAAGACATGAAAGTGAATTAGGTGTCAAATTAAACTTCTTTGTATGCTTTATCTGATGGGATAAATTGATTTTTAAAATCTTAAAATTTTGTAACATTGCTACATAAAGCAAGATTCTTAAAAATGTTCGTTCATTCAGTTCCAATTAATCACAATTTTTCATTTAACCAAATCATATCCTAATACAAAGTAACAAGCATTACCCTTCAATGTATTTATTCACCCATTTTTTAATTAAAGACTTTCTTAGCATATTTTGAAAAATTAGAGCCTAGCTGTGACGTTCCCCCCCCCCCGCAAATGTAAAAAGCAGCTGACTTGGCATTGCCAATTTCAACCCCAATACAGCACCCATGACAGAGCGACAATAGTGGTCACAGATATAATTGGATCATTACTGCACCCCTCCCCCCACTGCTTGAGGATAATAGAGGGAACCTCCACTGAAAGCTTGAAGAGTGGCAAGCAATTTTTACAATGTAGCCTTGTGTCCCTTGTGTAAGCAGCAGTACACAAAATGGACTAGCCCAGGGGTGGGGAACCTTTTCATGTTGGAATGCCGCATTAAGTTAAGGGCCTATCCCACTGTATGAGGTAATTAGAGTTATCCCAAGTTTTCCCCCCGATTCGAACTCGAAGAATGTCCATAGTGGGTTCGTAGTTCGTGGATGTCTCGTACGAGTAACGGTAGGTACTCGGGAAATCCAGTAAACTCGTGACATTTTTTCAACACTGAAAAATTTCCACAAGTAAAAAAACACTAGTGATGAAAAAAAAATTGTTACTTTTTACTCGTACGAGCCGCTACGAGACATCCACGAACTCCAACGGACCAGCTACAGACATTCTTCGAGTTCGAATCAGGGGAAAACTCGGGAGAACTCTTGAATTACCTCGTACAGTGGGATAGGCCCTTTAGCTGTAATCTAACAAGGCCACATCCAAGAAATATCAATTAGTTATACTTCAAAATGTACATTATTTTGTTAAAATAGCCCTCCTGACTTAATGTTTTCATTGTGGCCGTCAGTCGGGGAGGATTATTTCGTTGAATCTTCTTTTACTCTTTGGTATTTTAAATATGTTCATTTTAAGATTAAAATAAAAATAATAAAAGACGAACAAAAACATTAATAAAAAAGGATTTGTTCTACAAAACTCTGATTCATTCAAAAGGCCGCACTTAATGACCTAGAATGTTGCATGTGACTTTAAGGCCGTAGGTTCCCCACCCCTGGACTAGCCCATGCACAAGAATGAAAAGGTTAATCATAAATAGATCTTTAGTTTTGTTTATTGCCTCATGTATTGAAAAACTTTATTGTTGCGTGCTATCCAGTCAGCGGAAAGACTATACATGATTACAATCAAGCTATCCACAGTGTACAGATATAGGATAAAAGGAATAATGTTTATGCAAGATAAAGTCCAGTCCAGTAAAATCCGATTAAAGATAGTGCGAGGGTCTTCAATCAGGTAAATGGTAGCTCAGGACTGCTGTCTTATTGGTGCGAGGATGGTTCAGTTGCCTGATAACAGCTGGGGGAAACTGTTCCTGATTCTTTTAAACCCTTATTTCTCCAGCCCTCCCCCCCTCTCTTAACAGCACGACTGAATGAAAATCCTTTGAAGGTGGGTCATAGATGTGTTTTGAATGGAATTCTGACTTTTAAAACAATAAGACAAAAAAGGTTGGTGGGTGGCGTTTGGCCACGGAAACCCAGAGTTTCAGTCACTGGTTCCCATGCTATCGTTAAGGGTGGACAAAAGCTAACAAGTCACCCAGAATGCTCTTGCTCACATCCTAGCACATCTGGTGCAAGAAAGGCAGCGGCAAAGGCCTTGGAACAGGTCAGCCTTCGCTAGTGTTTGGCATTTCAGATGCAGATCAAATATTGAGGCAGGAGGTTTCTTTGGCAAACCTTCACTGTCAACACAGACTCGAGCAAAGTCTGTGTGGTGGAAAAGTAAAATACTCCATTTATGAAAGCCGCTAATGAAGTAATTCCGGTTTTAAGTGAAAATTACTTTCTCTCCTTTGCAGCAGTAAAGTGGGTCACACGTAAATAATCTTCAACACAGCCGATCAGTGTTGCCTGCATCACCATTAGACTGCACCGTTGGTTCCACAAGCTGCTTTCATATTTAATCTAGTACCTTGCAAGTTGTGCGTGTAAAAAGCCAGGCCTTTCCAGCTGCCAGAGTTTAAGTTAAAAACAAGGACCCGCAGATGCTGGATCTCTAGGGATGCTGCCTGACCCGCTTAGTTACTCCAGCACCTTGTGTCTTTCTTTATGTTTAAGTTTGGATTCCTGCTGTTGGAAATTGCCACAGGGAAATAAAAATTATTGTGGCTGCAAGAGTTAATAATAAACAATTTATCAATGTTAAGAAATGGCAATTAAATAGAATAAAATTGAAACTTTATAACTGCATCTTTTCACAAGCTCCTGCACTTAAAGATTTAATTTGTATAGCTCCTTTCATGACTTCAGAATGCTCCAAGGGATTTTACAATCAATGAAGACTTCGAGTTTGGCTTCACACAATATGTATGTGAAGTTCAGCAGAGCAGAAAGAGGCATTTTCTTGGCAACCCACAAGCAAAGCAATTCAAATAGGCATTTATCAGTTTGGTCTATCACTATATTCTGCACCAAGTTAGCATGACACCACCCTGTACCAGTTTTTCAAGTATATGGATATACATTTTTACTAACTAGGTATTAGTGTCCAGCTATAGCCAGAATTAAAAAAAAACAATAGCACTTGAAAGGCTAAGAATGTTTTTCATATTAAAGCATGGCAGTGGGGAAACTGGTAGAACTGCCGCCTCACAGCCCCAGAGACCAGGGTTCGATCTTGACCTTGGGTGCTAACTGTGTGGAGTGCGCAAGCTCACCCTGTGACCGCGTGGATTATTTCCTCTGCATGCTTTGGTTCCCTCCCACATCACAAGACGTGCTGGTTTGTAGGTCCTTTGGCCTCTAAACTGCCCCTAGCAGGTCGGGAGTGGATGTTAAAATGGGATACCGTGGAACTCGTTTAAATGGGTGAACGGTGGCTGCCATGGCTCAGCGGGCCGAAGTACCCATTTCCTTGTTGAACTTTTCAACAAATTTAAAATGAGCAACAAGACTGATCCTGCGTAAATGATAATTAAAAAGTGAACCTCAATAGTCTAATCGAGGCGGCAGAGAAAAGGAAAATTTCAAGGCGCACAAAGCATCAAATGACTGTTAACATCAACCTAGATTATTTAAAGCAAAGCACAAAATGGATATAAAGAAAGAACATTTGGACAGAAAATGAAGAGCATGGGAATATAAGACACAAATGTGGACAACATGGGTCTTCAAGCCTCGTTTTCCATTCAGTCAGATCATGGCTGACTACCTCAATATGATTTCCTCCACCAATTTCATGTCCTTGGTACACAAAGATCTGTCGATCCCAGCTGGCTGAGCATCTGCAGCTCTAAAGCAAGTAAGTCTAAAAAGATTTCTGACCACTCATGTGGTTATTTACAGTACTCGCATTCCTAAATGTCTGACTTCTTATCCTTACAGTATGTCTAGAGTTCCAGGCTCTGCAGTGGAAGCAAATTGCACCTTGGCGTGAAACCTTCCAATCCCTCAGCATTTTGTCTTGTCAACCAGACGGACTCTCATTCTTTGAAAGCCAGAGAATTTATAGGCTGAGCTATCTCATTCACTCTTCATAGGAATCTAATTTAAACCAATGCACTGTACCAAGGTCAGTATCTCTGTCCCCTCGGGTACAAAGTGTAAAACCACAGAGAGTACTCCAAATGTGGTATGCAAAACACTACAATTTCAGCAAGACACCCTTACTTTAATTCCTCAATCTCACCGAAATAAATACTAACATACAACCTACTAACCTATCATTTTCCTATTACCAAATACTTGCCTTTTGCAAAATCTTTGTGCTCTGCTCACTATCCATTACTCCATCTAGCTTCATTTCATACTTTGGTAGAAAATATGCTACAACATATAGAAATCATTGATGCAAGCTGTGAATAACAGAGAACCAATCTTATTCCTGTAAAAGCACACTTGTATTAATCTCCTAAACCAAGGCAAACATATGGTAGTTTTAGTTTAGAGATATAGCACAGAAACAGGCCATTCGGCCCACACCGACCATCAATCACCCATTCACACTCGTTCTATGTTATCCCACTTTCTCATATTCAAAAGCCAATAAACTTACAAACCCGCACATCTTTGGGAAGTGGGAGAAAACCAGAGCACCCAAAGGAAACCCACATGGTCACATGGAGAACCTGCAAACTGCAGCCAGACAGTACTCAAGGTTAGAATTGAAAGCAATGGCTCGACCAGCTGCGCCACCCCTTACTCTTTACTTTATGACCTTTAACCAATTTCCTATCCATGCCAAAATTATAAACTGCATGGGCCTTTATGAATTTAAGTAATGCAAAATTAAATGACTTCTGAAAATCTAAATGTTTAATACTGCATCCATTGATTCGTCTTTATCTACTCAACCAGCTGAATTGCCAAATGGTTTTAAGAGATTAGTAAAACATGGTTTCCTTTCATAATGTCACATTGGTAGCAGTCATGTTTAGTTTAATTTAGAGATACATTGTGGGAACAGGCTCTTCGGAGAGCCGAGTCCATGCCGAACAGTAATCGCCTGTACACTAGTTCTATCCTACACACTTGGGATAATTTACAGAAGCCATTTAAATTACAAATCTGCACGTCTTTGGAAATGTGGGAGTAAACTGGAGAAAACCCACACTGTCACAGGAAAGAACATACAAACTCCGTACAAACTACAACCGAGATCAGGATCAAAGCCAGGCCTCTAGCGTTGTGAAGCAGCAGCCCCTCTGCTGTGCCACCCCCTTTGGTATTTATATTTTGATGTTCTACTGGAGAGAAAAAGAGTTAATGTTTCAAGTGGATGTTACCTATTTCTCTCACCACATATACCGCCTGACCTGCTGAATATTTCCAGCATTTTCTGTTTATTGACCCCATTGCTTTTTGTCTCGTCCTCCCTTCTTAACTAGTGGTATTGCACTTGCTACTTTCCAATCTATATTATCTTAAGGTCTAATTAGAGCTTCAGTTCTCTTTTCATTTCTTCTAAATTTATTTGTATCTTCCACACAGAAAATACATTTTTTGTTAGGTCTAAATAAAAATTGCCATAACTTTATTCTTCAGTACAATTTCAATTTCTCCGAGGGACCCCATTAATTTTGCTACTTTCTGGCCTGTGTAATTTCATCATATTGTGATTAGCTCTCGCAAGAGGTCATCTTGCGCTGAGATTGGCAATTAACATTATGACATTACACAAACTTCCTAGTTCACATGACATACTGCTCCAAAACACAGTGGCATAACTGTAGAGTTGCTGCCTTACACCGCCAGAGACCTGGGTTCGATTCTGATTATGGGTTTTAGTTTAGTTTAGAGATGGAGTGCGGAAACAGAACCTTCGGCCCACAGAGTCCACACTGACCAGTAATCCCCACACGCAAGCACTATCCTACACACTAGGGACAATTGACAATTTTTAACAACCCAATTAACCTACAAACCTGTAGGTCATTGGAGTGTGGGAGGAAATCGGAGCACCCAGAGAAAACCTACGCAGTTCACATGGAGAATATAGTCAGGATCAAATCAGGGTCTCTGGTGCTAGTGGGCAGCAACTCCGGCTGTGCCATCGTAGTGTCCCGGTACAGTGCCGTCTGTACAGAGTTTGTACGTTCTCCCTGTGACCATGTGGGTTTTCCCTGGGTGCACCGGTTTCCTCTCGCATCCCAAAGATGTGCAGGGTTGTAAGTTAATTGGTTTCTGTAAATTTCCCCTAATGTGTAGGATATAATACTGGGATAACATGGAAGTAGAGTACTGGTGATCGTGGGTTGGCACGGATTCAGTGGGCCAAATAACCAATCTCCACGCTGTATCTCTAAACAGAAACTAAACCTATGTACATACGTTATGAATTCCATCCTCAAAACTACTATTGAATTGATTTCCCCAGCTAATAGGAATATTAAAAGTTCCCATTATCATATTACTTGTGCTACTTGCAGCTTGAAATGAACACTTTGATCTACAAAGATTTTAAAAAAGAAACTTTGAAATAATTCAAAATACCACCAGATTCTATGTTGAAGTGTACTGATGAACACTGATGGGCTGAACAATCAAGTTCCTATGTCCTTGATCCTCTGAAACAGCAAGGCTCCCATCCTGAATGCTAACCTTTCTTTTCTCTTTGTTGCCAAAATGACATGGGCATTCAGTATCTTCAGCTTGTTTTCATCTTTTTATCTTCCTCAAATGCTAGGGGACAAAGAACATAATATACTGAGAGCGACTTCTGCACCTATGGCACAGAGGTCGAATGCAGACAGCCTGCACATCAACTTGGTCAGCCAAAGAGAATACAAAAGGCTGAAAGATATCGATAAACACACTCCTGCTTTCGCTTCCAGTGAACAGAGTGAATATTAATCAGTGTTAAAAAAAAATTGATATCCAGCCAATAGTAACTATTCTTGGACACTGCTAGGAAAGGGAAGCTTAGCATCACAAACACACTGCACCAAACCTTCAGCCTTTTCAGTAACCAAACTATCCTACCAAGAACTAGAGAGCAGTCCTGGGCTACTATCTAGCTCATTGGAGAGACCCTCTGACTATCTTTGATCGGACTTTACTTTCCACTAAACGTTACTCATGTTATTCCCTCTTTCCTGCATCTGTACATGGTGGATGGCTCAATTGTAATCATGTATTGTCTTTCCGGTGACTGGTTAATACACAAAAGCTATTCACTGTACACTGGTACACGTAACAATAAACTAAACTATTTTGCTAATGTTATCCAAGCGGTTAAGCAAAAGGTGAGGAGAGCACTAAACCATAATCTTCTTCAAAAGATTTCAACTACGACAGAGTTCCATTATATAGCCAGTTCAAACAAGCAAAAACAATCTATGATTTTACAAAGTAAATAAGTAGTGGTCTGATCCAGGCACCATTTTTAAATTCTGACAGCCACTGCATATTAATAAACCGCTTGTGCTTTGGGATTCAACTGGCCTGAGTCAATATTCACTTTGAGATGAAAGACGATACTAATCAATAAATAACATTTTAAGAACAAGAGCTTTACAAAATTAACATTTCAATCATTTTGGTTTGATATTTAACAGAATACTGGATCAGTACATTAGCTCAAAGTTTGTTTTCTCTTTGACTCTATGCTGACTGACCTGTAACACCTGGTTGAACAAGAGTTATTAACTGGACTGAAGAGTTATTTTAAACGCTGCCACTTTTTCCATTAAATGCACATCAGAATTGTGAATGAAGTTAAAAATTATTCAGGTTTAATTAGGAATCACGAACTGTAACCAGAGAAAAACTTCCGAAACAAAATATCCATTAAGTTCAAACAAACGCACAAGTGTCAAGAAAGAGCCGGCAGATCAGCAAGTGCACAATACCATCATCAGAAATATCGCCATGGCAAGGAATGCTATGGGGGAAATTGCACAATTGTGATTTTCAAACATCAAGCAACTTTTAGTTCACCAACTCAAAGAAGCACCCTTCTTCCAACAGATTGACTTTCCAATTTTGTTATCCTTGCAAAACTAATCAGACTCAAAATGTTTATGCTCGGTGTGGGGGGGGGGGGGGGGGGCAATTCCTGACCCTTTCAGTACGTTTTAGAAGACAAAAACTGAGTTTAAGGAAAAACCTAGAAGAAATTAAAACTGAACTAAAATACTAAACTTGACCGTGTGGATGTTTTCTATCATTAATTTTAAAAATTCATTAAAGGGATTTACAGGCCAAATCAGCATTTAGTTGCTCTTTAAAAATTTTCCTTCAGGAGATGGTAGTGAACTGTTTTCTTGAACCCACTGCAAACAAAGTGCATATGCCTACAAATGCTGTTGTGGTAGGTGAAGGCGAAGGTGAAAAGGGCAATACATTACCAAATCAGGATTGTTTGTGGCTTGAAGGGCAACTTCCAAGTGATGGTATCCCGAAGATAGACGCTAAGTGCTGGAGTAACTCAGTGGGTCAGGCAGCATCTCTGGAGAAAAAGGATGGGCGACGGTTTGACCCTTCTTCGGGCTCTTTACATCTTGGCGGGCCCTGAACGCGTTGAGGTGGGGGTGGAGGGGTACAAAGATGAAGCCTCTGTTGATGATATACCATTCTGTGTCAGGGGAGATGGTAAAAACATGAGATGGGTGAGGGTTGGGATCAGAATTGGGCAGGGGAGTGGATGGAGGTTTAGGTGAGATACTGCGAGGGGATGATGGGGATTCAAGGGGGTAGTGCATGGGTGAGGGGTAGTAGGGGTAACATGGTATTGCTGCACTTAAAAACTCTTCCAATTTACGCTACAGCCATGCCTCCTCTTGCTCAGAAGACTAAGGAAGTTCGGGATGTCTCCGGAGACTCCTACCAACTTCTACAGATGCACAGTAGAAGGTATCGGGGTGCATAACAAAAGGACAAAAAGTGCTGGAGTGACTCAGCAGGTACGGCATAATGGATAGGTGACAAAATCCTTCTTCAGACTGTGTCTGCAGTTCCTTGTTTCTACAGGATGCATCACAACTTGGTTTAGCAATGGCACTGCCCAAGACCACAAGAAGTTGCATCGAGTTTAATGCAGCTATGTTCATCACACTAACTAGCCTCACTCCCCAACACTTAATTTTTTAATCTGCCCTTTTTCTGTCACGAAAATGCTCCAACGCTCTAACACTATATTCTGTACTCTGGTATTTTCCTCTTTGCACTACCCATTGTACATGTATGCCTCGATTGCACTCATGTATGGTATAATTTGTTTGGATTGGATAACACAATTTTAAACTAAAACACGACAATAATAAACCAAGACCAATTGCATGTGATATCTTGAGTGTTCTGGTTATGTTCATCCAGCCATACTCCTCTGGACCCTGTTCCTTAATAATATTTAACAACATCTGGCAAAGTGCACTTAATAACCAATTATAATATAAGATGGAATTTCCTTGGATATCTTTGGAGCGCAGGGTCTAGCACTAGATCCCAGCATAAGTAATATCTACCAAAGCTTTGATCTGTACCAGCTGATTTCTCAAAAGGAGTTTCCTCTATTTCATGATTCATTCACTCACTTTCACCGATGACTCATTACCTGCAAGGGCTTTATCTTCACATTGTTGGTTTCCCCATTATTAGTGACCTCCAATGTATTTGCTAATCATGCTATGCCTTTAGTGCATGGAACCTCTGAAGTCAAACACATCCTTGTTCTTTTACATCTTACAATAATTTTATAATCACAGCAAGTTTAATGCCAACACATTATATTTAGCCTATCCAGTCTGTGAAAGGTCAACTGTGGTCAACTCCAAAGTAATCACCCCGCCAACAACAAAATCCCACAGGGTTCCTGAAACACCACCTATTCATGTTCTCCAGAGATGCTGCCTGACCTGCTGAGCTACTCCAGCATTTTGTGTCCAAGACCCTGTAAAATCCCTTATTGTCAAGTATTGTTCAAAATCATTGATATCAGACCTTTGTCCGATCTGGGATTACTTATTACATTTGATCAACCTTTGACAGTTTTTCCTCATTAAACTCTTGGGCACAGCATCGTCCACAAGACATGAACAGAACAAGACAACGACCCATAAGCCATCAAACTGCTAGCTAAACTACCTTCACATGGTAAATATATTTTCTTCCCTCTTTCAAATCATTAAAGAAGACATCTGTCAAACACATGAAAACAGACGAACCCCACTTTGGGAGGAGTTTGCATTCCCAGAGAATGGTCCGTGGCGCGATCTTCCACAATGCAAAGTTGTGTTCATTTATTTACTTTTCTTCTGCCACAAATTGCAATGGTTATTCCTCATCCTCATTCCAAGTATCCACACAAAACTTTTCAAATAGTTTCTCACACATTAATTCAAGAACTCTTCCATAACCTTTCTGCATTGCTCCCTTTCAAAATTTGGTACCACTTTATCTGTGCTATGCCTTATTTTCCTGCTCATTCCACCTTATCTGCACCAGCAGTGCGTTCTCCTTTCTCCCTGCATTCCCAGTGATGAAATCGAGGCTGATTGATGGCCTCCTGTTTCTCGTCCTTTTTGCACAAGATCATGGCTGAGCAATCCCTTATCTCCCACAGACACCACCACTCCCCACCATCTGCAGTCTTTTAAAACCCAAACGCTGCAACAACTAGTCATGACTGATTTAATTTTAACTTGCATCCTTTCCCAAGAATAGAAATAGGGAAAAAAATGTGCCCATCATTATCAAGGTGTAATGAAAGTACTGTGTGATATCTATTGGAATGTTACTTTTTAATAACATTTTGAGGATACAATTATCCAAGGATTGTCGTCATCTTCCTCCCCCCCCCCCCCCCCATATCTTGGCTGTGTTTCTGGAAAGGAATAGACCAGGGGTTAGGATCTTTCTTGAACAAACAGCAAAAAAATATTGTAAAGCACCCATCTAACAGCTGTCTCTGAAACACAAGCAAATAGCTTTTTATAAGAGATGTGCTTTGAACTTGCTCCAGTTTGTTAAACCAAATATGAAAAAAGATCAAAAGAGATGACATGCTATACTGAAGTGAATGATTTCACTATCAAAGTGCCCATCACAGTGCAGCTTAACTATACTCTATATAGGCTTGTGCTGAGTTCTCCAATATCAGTAATTTGAGCAGATTTTAATTGTCACAAGTTGAAGGGAGTTGCTTGGTGTTTGAGCATGTTTACGTGTAAAAGGTCTTAGAAGGTTTCAAACATTTAGCGAATCTTATCCAACAAAATTCTACAGTAATCAGGCTATTGTTTGCACAGATTCCACGACATTCAAACACGAGCGATTAAAACTGGAGGTCTCCTTAAAATAAATGTACAGTGACATTGCTGCATTGGAAGCAAATACCAATTTAACCTAAAAGGCAAAAGAGCCAAAATGCTTTTACTAATTACAAAATAATCTATTAATGCCAACTTCACTCATGTTATATTAAAAACAAATATCACAGTACAGTCTAAAGCTCTTATCTGTCCTCGGCAGAATAAATTGGAGTTGTGGAGGAACTCTACATTAAAAAAAAATCACAAATGCTGAACTCTCAGTTTATATATTCGTACAATAAGAAGGAATAGATCAAAGTTATGCTCAATGCAATGTACAATTCACTGCAATTTAAGATAACAATAAACCATTAAACTATTCTGAATAATGTTTACAAGTTGACAAACTCTCATTTCTCATAAAAAGCACGGCAGCAAAAGAAATAAAGGGTATTAAGCATATAAATATGGGTGGAAAAGGAAAGCTTTTGATGATCCCTATCACATGTCATAGATCTCTAAATATAACAAGCCAATTTGTAAGGAAGGATACATTTTTCTTTATATTCTTCTTTATTAGCCAAAGTATAGACATGGGTAACAGGCAAATAAGAGTAACAGGCAAATAAGTACAACAGGCAGCATGGACATGATGAACTGGAAGGTCCTGTTTCTATGCTATGCCACTATAACACTGAGCCGGAGGTGAGGGGGAGTTACATACAGGCTTACCAAGGATTGTTCCATCTCATTGCAGGAAGGATGCATGGAGGAATATCTAAGATTGATCTGGAAGGAATCAATGGGTCTGGTGATTGAGCAGGAAGTCATTGGGGCTAATTTAAGATACATGGATAGACGGTGTTGGTTCATTTAAATAAGACCAAGGGAACATTTTATTGAGGGGCCTAGATGAAATAGATAGAATAGTCTTCCTTTTGCCTTGGGGAGTTAAACTGCATCTTAAAAAGGCAGCTGCTATTGTTAGTGCTGCTACACATGTCCTTTTCCCGGAGAGGTCAACAGCCAGCAGACATAAATTAAAAATAATTGGTAGTTGGATCAGAGGGAAGTTGAGAGACAAGGATTTTTCACTCTCCACCTGGAGGATGATGAGGGTTTGTAGCTCACAAGATGGAAAGGGAGAGCAGAGACATAAATTCTCAACTGCACCGTGTATGGCCTTGCATGCCATAACTTAATTCCCGGCTTTTGACCTCTAGCTTTAAGTTAGACAAGACAGCACTTCAACCAGTATTAATATGAATGGCCAAAGCTTACTGCCATGCTGTAAGCATTCATCATTTTACATAAAGCATACAAAAGTCTTTAGCATATGAAAAATATATGCTTCAACTAGTGGACTCGAAGGTGGAGGGTCTAGGTTTTAATAGGGATTTAGTCAAAATAACTGAAAATTACAAATATCAATTCTTATCAAAAGAATAAGCCGAGAGAGTTGTGAATCTGTGGAATTCTCGGCCTCAGAAGGCAGTGGGGGCCAATTCTCTGGATGTTTTCAAGAGAGAGTTAAATAGAGCTCTTAAAGGTCAGGGGATACGGTGAGAAGGCAGGAAATGGGGACCAAATGTGGATGATCAACCATTACCACAGTGAATGGCGGTGCTGGGTCAACGGGCCAAATGGCCTACTCCTGCACCTATTGTCTATAACTGAATATTCAGTTCTAATCTCATCGGCAATGAGTTCCTTCTTTGAAGTAATCAGGCAACTGAACTGACTGCTCACCTGTTAGAGAGAGGTCCTGACCTCCCTTCTAATCTTTGGAGACCATCTTTAATTGGACTTTTATCTTGCACTAAACATTATACCCTTTATCCTGCACCTGTACACTGTGAGCAGCTTGATTGTAATCACGTATAGTCTTTCCATTGACTGGATAGCAAACAACCAAAAGCTTTTCAGTGCACCTTGGTACACATAACAACAATAAATTACACTATAGAAGAGATGGCTAGGTTGCAGGTGGGTAGTTAATTTTAGTTTAGAGATGCAGCTTGGAACCAGGCCCTTCGGCCCATCGAGTTCCAGCTGACCAGCGATCACCCGTTTCATATTAGTTCTATTTTATCCCACTTTCTCATCCACCAACTACACATTAGGGGAAAGTTTACAGAAGCCAATTAACCTACAATCCTGCACGTCTTTGGTGTGCGGGAGGAAAATAGAGCACCCAGAGGAAAACAACACTGCCACAGAAAAAACATGCAAAGTCCACAGACAGCACCCGAGGTCAAGATCGAACCTGGGTTTCTGACGCTGCGAGGCAGTGGCTCTATTAACTGTGCCACTATGCCGCCCTGTGGCTGCTGTAAATTGTCCTCCAAGTGTGCGATAATATCTGTGAGTTATGACAATGTGGGGCAATAAAGAGATATGAGATTAATGTAAATGGCCGATTGCGAGTGGGAATGGAAGCAGTGGAGCACAAAGCCTGCTTCTGGACTGTATATTATGTCCGAGATGAAGGAACATTATTTTTCAAGACTGTTCAGAAAGTAAACATCTCTTTTTAAAAAGGCTTTTAAAAGTACAAATCATATTACAAAGGAAAATAGTGTTGAAAAACAGCTTGTGGTAAGTGACAATGTTTTATGATTTTCAAAAAGGTACATAAAATCACCAAACAATTTTCAAACTGGAGCAAGGGGTGCAGTTAGTACTGCTGCCTCACAGCTCCAGGATTCAATCCTGACCCCAGGCTCTGTCTGTAAACAAACTCTTCCCCATGAATACGTGGCTTCTGCCAGGTGCTCAGTTTAGTTCCACTTGCCAAGGATGTGCAGGTAGGTTAATTGGCTACGGTAAATTACACCTACGTGCGGGTATGTGGTGGAAGAACCAAAGAGGAGTTAACACTTGTGAGAACAAGTTACAGGGCTACAACAAAATAAAACTGACAAAATTGAATTGTTCTGCATAGAACCAATCGGCCAAAATGGCCGTCTCATCAGAAATCATGGTCATACAGCATTGACTCATACAACAGGCCTTCAGCCCAACTTGTCCATGACAATCAAGATACCCCATCTATACTAGTCCCACCTGCCTGTATTCGGCCCATGTCCCACTAAACCATTCCTATTCATGTACCTGTCCAAATGTCTTTTAAATGTTGATATAGCCTGAACTACCTCCTCTGGCAGCTTGTTCCGTCCCCACCACCGTCTGAAAAATTTCCCCAACTTCCCATTAAATCTGTCTGTTTTTACCTTAAACCTAGGTCCTCTGGTTCTTGATTCTCTACTCTGGGTAAAAGACTCTGCAGTCAGCCTATTCTCCTCATGATCTTATACACCTCTTTAAAAAAAAATCACCCCACATCCTGGATGTTATAATATCAAGTAAATATTGAAAACATTCCGTGCTTGGATAAAATAAAGAGACTAATAGGCCTTGTCATTGTGAAAATAATTCCTGAAACAATATCACCAACATCATAATGAAGTAGTTATGTAAAATAGACAATCCATAAGCCAATGCCTTGTCTACAGTAAGAAAACAGAAAATGTTTCTATCAGCATTATCTATGAACAGTTAAAATTTCAGGCATTCCTTAAAATTCATTGTGAGCATTTCTATCATTTTCTGCTGATGTTCCCGATTTCCTGCGTATGCAGTGTTTTGCTATGTCGATTCAAGGTGCTTGCTGCAAATAATGGCGGTTATAAATCTTTGGAGAGACTGTCAAGGTAACCAGGTGGCCATTTGAGATTAATTGGCAGTGGTTGGAGATAGTTTCTTCAGATACTTCCATAAAAGGTTGTCATCTCTTTTAATTTGACAAGCACAGTTGGAAGAACCCCAAAAGAGTTCCAATCCACAACACCAACTCAAAACAAATGGGATTGGGGAACTAAAAGGTTAAAAAGTGTTTTTGTTTTTTTAAAAAGAGATATGTATGGTATGGAAGCAAGCTCTTTATTCCACCAAGTCCACTCTAACCATCAATCAGCCACTTACACAAGTTCTATGTTATCCCACTTTCTCATCCACTCCCTACGCACTAGGGGCAATTAACAGAGGCCAATTAACCTGTTTTGGTTAATTTAGTAGGAATCTGAGGGATAACCTATTCACATAAAGGGTGGTGGGTGTATGAAATGAGCTGTCACAGGAGATAGTTGAGGCAGGGATTATCGCAATGTTTAAGAAACAATTAGGCATGTACATGGACAGGACAAGATAAGGACCAAACGCAGGCAGGTGGGACTCGTGTAGATGGGGTATGTTGATGAGAGTGGGCCGAAGGGACTGTTTCCACACTGTATGACAATGACTCCTATCAGCCATTGACCAAGTTGCTGCACATATGTAAATCAATTAAGATTCCCAAGTCACAACATTACAAGCAACTAGTTGTTCCATTCCATCACATACATTTAAGCAATTTAGGCAAATAGCAGATGACGCAACAATTACTTATGTAGTTGGGCTCACGTTGTCGACCTCCCCGTGGTGTGCTCAGTCAGGCAAGCGACAACCAACTGAGGCAGCAGCAGAAATAATGCAACCTCAGTCGCCGCAGCTTGCAGCCCTAATGCAACCTCAGTCGCTGTGGCTTGGCCCCAAGCCGGAGCATGTGCCCTATTTTGGGCGGGCACCTACGGATGTCAAACCGGATGGCATCACCGTGCTGCAGCTGAATGCGGAAAGCCTAACTGGCTGCAGCACCTGGAGGGCATTACATAACTTCTGCTGCCTCAAACGCAAGAAGAATAACTACATACATGATGACACAACTATACATTACAGGATTATTACTAAACGACCACTGAAAATAGCAATAATGTTTGACCTGTCATGCGATTACAATCACTCAAGGTCAAGCAATCCCATATCTTAGTATCCTTATGCTTTTAACATCTCTAAACCCCAAGGTCTTTGACACTACTTATTTAATTGACGTAAATAAACCAGTTTTGCAAGATCAGATGAATTATAATTTAGACCTTACAAAAGATCTAGAGGTACCAGAATTTATCAAGGTTCATTGTTCAAATAATGACCCTAAACATTCCACTTTTGTGCCTGATGTTTGGTTTAGAGATGCAGCATGGATACAGGGACTTTGGCCCACGTTGACCATTGATCATCCGTTCATACTAGTTCTATGTTATCCCATCTTTGCATCCACTTTCTACACGCTAGGGACAAGTTACTGAAGCCAATTAACTTATAAACCCGCACATCTGAGATATGGGAGGAAACCAGAGGGCCCCCCCCCCCCCAAGGAAACCCACGCTGTCACAGGGAGAATGTCCAAACTCCACACCAGCAGCATGTGAGGACAGGATTGATCCTGGGTTTCTGGCGCTGAGAGACACCAGTTCATCCAGCTGCACCACTGTGCCCCCCACTAAGTTATTGGACCATTTATGCACAGTGAAAATGAAACTGGATGCTTTGAATCTTACACATCTGTACATTCCCTAGTCATCTCTAGGTCACAAGATGCTGACATTCTGTACTCTGGGATTATGGTGGTCTCCATTTTCCAGTCTTGTAATAGATTTTTGGCCCAGATTCAATTAGTCTCCAATTTTCCAGGGCCTCAGCTCATCAGAATTTCCAAGGAGACAGTTTGTTTTGCGCTACTTTTTGACTGGATAAAAATGTCAAGATAATAGATAAATATAAATATAGACCCCTCCAAGGACAGGAGTAGGTGGAGCTCTGCCACAGGGAAAATGTCAGAGAGTTCAGAGGTAAAGTAGCCTATGGAAAAAGTCAAACTTTTAAACACAAGAAAAAAACAGTTGATCTATGATGGTGTTAAAGAAGGAACTGCAGATGCTGGAGAATCGAGGGTTACACAAAAAGCTGGAGAAACTCAGCGGGTGCAGCAGCATCTAAGGGGCGAAGGAGATAGGCAACGTTTCGGGTCGAGACCCTTCTTCAGATCTATGATGGTGTTTCTTTGAAAACATATTGGTTCAGCCTAGTTGTAGATTTTTTTTCATAAACAGAAGGAGCAGGTACTATTATAATGTTTAAGAAACATTTAGACAAGTACGGGCCATCAGACTCCTGAATGCCATGTAATGGGCTGCCACCGTTGTCTATTTATCCTTTTATCCTTTTCATCCATGCCTATCCTTCTGTTAAGTTATTGTGTTGCACAGGGAGCCAAATGCAACGTAATTTCGTTTGGAACTGCATATATCAATGTATTTCCAAATGACAATAAAGTTTTGTTTGACTTTTGACTTTTGGATAGGATATGTTTAGAGAGATTGGGCCTGGCAGGAGGGACTAGTGTAGATGGGGCATGTTGGTTGGCTTGGGCAAGTTGGGCCGAAGGGCCTGTTTCCACACTATTATCCGTGATGTTAGTGTCATTACACTACGCTATGTGTCACTGCACTACGTCAAAATCACTCACTAACAATTAGTCAGTGGTGAAAAGTAGACAAAGACCCCAGTTTTATTTTTAAATGACTACCATGGCAAATATTAAAATTAAACTTAACCAGTGGAAACTGTAAGAGGGTGGAGTAGGAATAAATGCAACATATGATTAAGATTAGCCTATTAAAAAGGTCATGCTAATCTGAAGATTTTGTGGCACTTATTCAGCTTCTCTCCCTTCTGGACTTCTTTCCACTTTCTCTGCCATTACACAATGCATACTTCCTATGCAAACGGTTCAGACCTTAAATAGATTCACAACTTTAAACCAACTTTGCTTTCTTGATGCAACCTCAACCACAGTAAAATAGCTGTATTGAAAATCTTGAAGTATTTGTTCAGTTCCAGGTTGTTGGCAGAAAAGCAACCTTGTTAACCAATCCACTTTCTGCCCATTAGTGAACTAATTAACAGTTTGAACCCCAAGGCAAGTAGCTAGCATTTACCCAAACAGAACATACTACACAAGACGCAGATGGACAGACACAGATTTGTTACAAGGACAGAATACCCCTTGTCCTCACCTTACACATCATCAGACGTCGCATACAGCACATAACCCTCAACATTTATGCCACCTCCAACGGGAACCCATTACTAGCCACATCTTCACCCCTTTCTGCTTTCAGCAGAGACCTTTCCCTCCACGACTCCCTGGTAAATTCATCCCTTCCCACACAAAACACCCCCTCCCCAGGTACTTACCCCTGCAACCGCAGGAGATGTAACACCTGTCCCTATACCTCCCCCCCTCGACTCTATCCAAGGACCCCAACAGTTTTAACAGTTGAGGTAGAGATTCACTTGCACCTCCACCAACCTTATCTACTGCATCCACTGTTCCAGGTGTGGACACCTGTATTTCGGCAAGACCAGGCTCGGCGATTGTTTCGGTGAACTCCTCTGCTAAGTCCACCTAAACCTACCTGACCTCCCAGTTGCTCAACACCCCCCCACACTGACCTTTCTGTCCTGGGCCTCCTCCATTGTCAGAGCAAGGCCCAGCGCAAATTGGATGGACAGCACCTCATATTTCGCTTGGGTAGTTTATACCCCAGCGGTATGAACATTGACTTCCCTAACTCCAAGTAGCCCTTGCTTTCCATCGCTCTCCATCCCCTCCCCAGTTATCCTACCAGTCTTACTGTCTCAGACTACATTTTATCTCTGTACCGCCCACTCTCCTGACATCTCCTGACATTGGAAGAACGGTCTCGAAACGGAAAGTCACCCATTCCTTCTCTCCAGAGATGCTGCCAGCCCCGCTAAGTTACTCCAGCATTGAGTCTACCACACGTTTTCCATTTTGACATGGACTTGCAGCTAAATCCAATAAGCAGCTTTGTACAGGTTGGTCAGTGACTCAATAGATGTTCTAGTGCTGAAGACACCCAAATTTTGCATGTTTCTGTAATGGTCAAACACATGTTAATCCTATTTAGAACAAGTGTTCTTTCTCAAAATAAAGAAAACGCTGGCATGATCAGCAACTCAGGTGGCATCGCTGGAGAACATGGATCAGCAAAGTTTTGGATCGGGACCTTTCTTCATCTGAAGAAGTGTCCCACCCCCAAATGGTCTCCTATCCATGTTCTCCAGAGATGCTGCCTGACTCGCTCAGTTCCTCCAGCACTTTGGGTCTTTTTTTTTGTAAGCCAACATCAGCAATTCTTTGTGTCACGATGTTCCTCCTGAAAGGTTCACCAAAGCTAGAAGCACGTGTCAAAGTCTTTATAAGCGTTATTTTTATCTGTATTCTTTACACCAAAGGGTAAAATTAGATAGGCACGCTGGGGTGCTGGTAGCAACTAAATCAACGTGATCCAATTCTCAGAACTTAATATGCATATCATTTAATTCTTCAATCAACTGCAAAATATGGTAGCGGCTTCATCCTCAAATTCTGAGAAATTTGCAATAATTGTGAAAACAGACACAAACATCATGAACTGCTGAATTAACTGCCATACACGTTTGCCAAGAAACAAGATTCTCTGGAGAACATGGATAGGAGACCATTTGGGGGTGGGACACTTCTTCAGATGAAGAAAGGTCCCGATCCAAAACTTTGCTGATCCATGTTCTCCAGCGATGCCACCCGAGTTGCTGATCATGCCAGCGTTTTCTTTATTTTGAGAAAGAACACTTGTTCTAAATAGGATTAACATGTGTTTGACCATTACAGAAACATGCGAAATTTGGCAAGCAAAGACCATGTCAAATAATACCCATCATATTTCCTTGATATTTAATGGCACTGCACCTTTGTATCTACCACCAATATCTGGAGCATTATCACAAAAGAGAACATGGCACAGTCCAGCACAAGTCCTTTTGGGCCACAATATCTGTGCCAAACATGATGCCCAGACCATCTCGCATACCTGCACATAATCAATTTCGCCCAAATCTTTGCATACCCATATGCCTATCCAAATCCCTATCATATCTGTTAAAGAAGGAACTGCAGATGCTGGAGAATCGAGGGTTACACAAAAAGCTGGAGAAACTCAGCGGGTGCAGCAGCATCTAAGGAGATAGGCGACGTTTCGGGTCGAGACCCTTCTTCAGACTGGTCAGGAATCAGGGAAACATATCCCTGATCAGTCTGAAGAAGGGTCTCGACCCGAAATGTCGCCTATTTCCTTCGCTCCTTAGATGCTGCTGCACCCGCTGAGTTTCTCCAGCTTTTTGTGTAACTCCCTATCATATCTGTCTCAACAACCACCCCTGGTAGCACGTCCCAGGCATTCACCACCCTCAGTGCGTAAAAAAAAAAACTTGCCCCGTAAACCTCCTTTAGACTTTGCAGCTCTCACCTTAAAGCTATGCCCTCTAGTATTGAATTTTTCCCACGGTGTGAAAAAGGTTCTGACCTTCTACCCCTCTCATAATTGAATGAAAACACTTAATGAGGTGGCCACATAAACAATGGTGCTAGAAGAGCCAGACAGAAAAAAAAACACTGGAGGAACTCAGCAGGTCAGGCAGCATCTGGGGAGGGAATAGACAGGGGACATTTCAAGTCAAGACCGCTTTAAAACAATGCCTGTCCATTCCCTCCACAGATGCTACCTGAACTGTTGAGTTCCTCTTGCACCAGGTTTTGCTGAGGATTCCAGCAACTGCAGTATCTTATGTCTGTATTCCACAGTAAACTAATTTAACTCATCCAAAGGTGTTAGTATTAACTGTAAGGCAGTTAGGAATGTTATAGCATATCACTTCATACTCCTGGATGTGAAGCTAGGTCAGCATACAAGCAGCTCCACACCACTCAAGAAGTTTAATTTCACAAGCATTCCACCTACGCTGAAATGTTGAGCTGGATCACTGGTCATTTGTCCTGCTACCTATATTCAAACTGCCGACCATAACTTTGTAGCTACCAGATCTTCAGTTTTACCATCAAGTTGCAAGTGGCTTCCGTGCTTTGGATGATGCATCTCTAGGCCCATTCCCTTATGACCTGGCACAGATTGCATTGTTATAGACATTTTCCCACTTGTTTTTAAGGTGCCGGAGTGAAAATCAGATATCAAAATTTAAAGCAAATTATACAGGAGAAAAAAGATCAACTAAACTATTCAATTGAGATATACATGAACAACGTGGACATAAATATAGGTTATTAAGTTTGCAGATGACACCAAAATTGGTAGAGTTGGGGACAGGGGAGGGCTAGCAAATTGTACACAACACCAACAGGAATGGGTGAGAAATGCGAGATGGAATTCAATCCAAGCAAGTGTAAGATGCTGCACTTTGAGTGTTCGATTGCAAGGGGAAAATATATACAGTTAACAGTAAGACCCTTAACGGCATTGATGTACAGAGGAATCTTGGAGTCTTGAAAGCGGCAACACAAGTAGATAGAGTGGTAAAGGTGAAATTGTCAGCATTGCCTTCATTAGTTGGGCCATGGAGTTTAAGAGTCATTAAACTCCAGCTTTATAGGACTTTGGCTAGGCCATATTAGGAGTATTGTACACAGTTCTGATCAGCGCATTACAGGAAGGATGTGGAGGCTTCAGAGAGGGTTTGCCACAATGCTGCCTGGATTATAGGATATTACCTATCAGGAGAAGTTGGATAACCTTTGCTTGTTTTCTCTGGAAGGAAGGTCCAGGAGAGACTGAAGTCTATAAGATTATTACAACCACAGCTAGGGTGAGCAATCAGATTCATATTTCCCCAGGGTGAAAATGTCAAGGATACACCATCATCTTCAAGTACAATTAGGATTGTATAATCAATGTTGGTTTTGCAAATAATGCCCATGTTTTACGAAAATTATTAAAAATCAGAGGGACGGGGAAAAGTCTCGTGCAAATATGCACTGCTCCATAAAAATCTTGGTCAAGAACTCTACCTTCAGGAGCAAATTGTTCTAGAAGCTCCGGCTGTCCTCTACCAGGTTGAGCAATACATCCCAGCATCATAATAAGCGACAGAGATGCATGAACATGGCTGAAAGTAACTGCTGTGGTCACAGATGGCAAACCTCAAGACCCTCCCATTGGTCGCTAATTGGATTGGGAAGTATTGACTTTGGCAATACAAGCAGATTTAAGTTGGCTGGTTTCCACCAGCCAATTAAACAAAACACTGACAACATTTCTGGTTGGCTTACGTTTGCCTTGATCTTTTAGCCAAGCCATTAGTCAGATCGGTGCAAGTAGCCATCCTTCATTTTAATGCATTTTTGTTGGCATTGCAGTCAAATTCAGACAGCAGAGCACTCCTAACATCAGCCTCAATGCCCTCACCATTCAAGCAGTTTTGCTCAGTCATGAGATATGGTTTCAGGGCGATGCTCCTTAAAGTAGAATGTGCCCGTTGCTATTGCATGGTAGAGAGCACATTAAAAAAAAAAGTATTTTATGATAGACTTTAGCGATACAGCTTGGAAACAGAGTGTTCGGCCCACTGAGTCCCGCCATTCCAGCAATCACCCCATACACTAGCTTTATCCTACACATCAAGGATAATTTACAATTTTACTGAAACCAATTAACGGATATACCTGTATGTCTTTGGAGTGCGGTAGGAAACCAGAGCACCCGGGGAAAACCAATGCACTCAGAGAGAATGTACAAACTCCATACAGACAGCACCAGTAGTCAGGATTGAACCCGGGAGTCTGGCGCTGAAAGGCAGCAACTCTACCGCTTTACCGCCCCTCGAATTTCTTCAATATTCATTTGCAGGTGATGATCAAAAACAGTACATGCTAGAACATTTGCAGGGCCCAAATTACATCTTATCTTTTTTCCCCCCAGGGAAATGTATAAAGTTCTTCTTGTAGGCACCCTCCCCCACTGTTTTTCCAGCACATCAACAGTTATTGGTGCTGCTTCTCACACTCATACTGTACTCAAAAATGTCATTACATTTGCTGCCAATTTCAAACCTGCTCGTACTTTCAATTCCAGCCAACTTTTCCCTTCTTGGATCTTTATCTCCAATAAGGGATAGCCCAGCTACAAACATATTTTACAAACTTACAGACTCAACACTATCACACTTTACCCTGATACCACGCCTCCTGCAAGGACTCCATTTGATTCTCCCACTTCCACCATTTCTGTCACATTTGCTCTGGTGAACTTTAGGTGCAGGTGCCATGGAGATGCCCTCCTCCCCAAATTGTGGCATCCTCGTCACCACAATTAAACAAACTCAATGAGAAAACACTGCCATTCACATCTTCCCCACCCATTTCAGTATCTCAAAGGAACTGTCCTCTTCACAAATCTCTGGTCTGCTCTTCCAATTCTGCTTCTCATGGTATTTCTCCATGCAATGCACTTTCATCACCCCCATCATCCAGGGACCCTTCTAATGAAGCAGTGATTCAGAAATGAGCACCGAATGCAGTATGTTAGATTCTTCCAATTAGCATGCTGCATTCAGTGTTCAGCATGTAGTCTCCTTGACACTGGAAAGACCAAATGAAGACTGGGTGACCACTATACATCCAGTCCTTGCAAGCAATCAAGCTTCCTGTTGCCTGCCACTTTAATTGCCCATCATACTCCTATTCTGACTAGTCTGCTAAACAAGGTTCTTCTCTTCCACCTAGGGACACAGCACCTTCCATACTCACTAATGAATTCCATACCTGCAGGTATCTTGCTTTCTTTGGACTTTAGAGCTACGGTGCAAAAACAGGCCCTTCAGCCCACGCCAAACAGCGATCACCCTGTACACATTAGGGACAATTTACAATTGTTTTTTACCAAAGCCAATTAACTTAGAAATCTGTACGCCTTTGCAATGCGAGAGGAAACCGGAGCAGTCACAGGGAGAACATATCAACTCCATGCAGACAGCTTCCACAGCCAGGATCGTACCTTGTTCTCTGGTGCTGTAGGCAGCAACTCTACCACTGCACCACTATGACACCCTAACTCTCTGTATCAGAGTTGGCCAAGTCATCCATGATAATCCACTCAGATTCCCCCACACCCCTCCCTTCAGAGGGTGGTGGGTTTATGGAACAAGTTGCCAGAGGTGAGAGTTGAGGAATGTACTATAACAACATTTAAAAGACACTTGGAGCTGCTTTTCAGCATAGAGCATATACCAATCCTACATTATATAATTTTAACATTCCTTGTGTTCTCACTCCAAGGGCCCTTACTTCATTGCTTATATGAACAAAGTGCCATTTTCTCTTTCCCAGGGGCCCAGTGATCAATGACGTAATTTTCAATTTCCCGGGTGATCCGGTTTCCTCCCACATTTCAAAGACATGCAAGTTTGTAGGTTAATTGGCTTTGGTAAAGATTGTAAACTGTCCAGTGTGTAGGATAGTGCTAGTGTGCTGAGATTGCTGGTTGGCACAGTGGGCCAAAGGGCCTGTTTCCACACTGCATCTGTAAACTAAATAAACTAATTTGCTCAACATTCCAGCATCTGCATTTCCTTGTGTCTTCAGTTTAGAAAGTGTTTGAATTGAATTGAGTTGAATTACCTTTATTGTCATTCAGACCTTTCGGTCTGAACGAAATTTCGTGCCTGCAGTCATACATATATTAAAAGTAACAAAACCACACAATAAACACAAATTTAACATCCACCACAGTGAGTTCACCAAACACCTCCTCACTGTGGTGGAAGGCAAAAGTCTTAGAGTCTCTGTCTTCTTCCCTCCTTGTTCTCCCTCTGCGCTGAGGAGATCCAGGCCTCCGATGTTGCCGTCCACCAGGCCCGCGGCCGAGCCTCTTTTCCCTCTTCCAATTGTTTTTTCCCCCAATGAACAGCAGCAGGTTAAAAGGAAAAATAGTTCACACTGGTAAGAGTGTGAATGAATAAACAATATACCAATTCCCTCTTTAAACCCTATTCTGTACCAGGTTAATGGGAGTTAGCTTCAGTTGGAGCAGTTTTATTGAAAATTTAAAAAGTGACACTATCCTATGACCTTCCCAGAGAAGTGCAAAACTTATTGGAAATGTTAATGTCAGGAAAGGATAAATCTAGGCTAGGTTAGGCCCCACTGTGAATAGAACTTACAACCCTTTTAGAATGGGCAAAACCAAAGATTATAGAAGAGCAAGATACGCCACTTAGCGAAAAAAGCGTAGTATCGCATGTGTGATAGTCGCCGCCATATTAGCGGACCAAGATGGCGTCGACTATGGCGTCTACATCTAAATCTGCAGCGACGGCTGGTAATCTTTCTTTAGGTTCCCCCCAAAAAAACGAAAGGTGACAAAAATATTATTATTCTGAACTGAAATGTTATTTTCTGTTCTCACGTCAACGGTCATGGAAATCTAGGCTCCTCTATAATCTTTGGTCGGGACATTAGAAAGTTATTAGAATTATTTTGAATAGATCTTTACTTACCACAGTAATAAAGATTACTTACCACAGTAATAAAGTCAATAATTTTAACACTTCTGAACGTGTTGGGTTTTGTTCTTGTAAGGTAGGGGTCTCCAAAATAAGGCCTAGTGACTACGAGATGTTTCCAGCTCAGATTCGAGTCCGGGAACGCGACGGCTGTTACCGGTTATGGCCCTCGAATTGTCGAGACTTCACAAGCAAAGATCACAAGCCCGTCGTGAAGAAGGGTGCAATCAGAGATTATAGAACTCCGCTCTATAATCTTTGGGTGCAAATGTGGGGCGGGGGGTTCGGCGGCGGCGGTCGGAATCAAAGATGCCAGAGGAGCTTTATATAATATCTTTGGTCGGAATGGGAAGGGTGCGCGTTGTAACGTGCCCTTGTTCCACTCTCCCTGTCCTTCTCCCTCTCCCCCTTCTCCCTCTCCCCGTTATCCCTCTCTCCCTTCTCCCTCTCCCCCTTCTCTCCCTACTCCCTCTCCCTCCTCCTCCTCCCTCTCCCCTTTTCACTCTTTCCCCTTCTCTCTTTCCCCTTCTCTTGATCTCCCCCCCATCTCGATCTGTCTCTCCCCTTCTCTCGATCTCTCTCTTTCCCATCTCTCCATCTCTCTCTCCCCTTCTCTCGATCGCTCTCTCCCCCTCTCTCCCTTCCCTCTCTCTCTCCCTCCTTCCCTCTCTCTCTCTCCCTCCCTTCCCTCTTCCCTCTCTCTCCCTCCCTTCCCTCCCCTCTCCTTCCCTACCCCTCTCTCCTTCCCTTCCCTCTCCTTCCCTTTCTCTGCTTCCCTTCCCTCTCTCCTTCCCTTTCCTCTCCTTCCTTTCCCTCTCTCTCTCCTTCCCTTCCCCCTCTCTCTTCCCCTTCCCTCTCTCCCCTTCCCCTTCCCCCTCTCTCTCCCCTTCCCCCTCTCTCTCCCTCCCTTCCCCCTCTCTCTCCCTCCTTTATGTAAATCTTACCATGTATGTCAGAAATAAAGTTTTAACCATGTTAATAGATCTCTATTGTTATTTATTTAAAATTGAGTGAGTTGGTGCAATATCGGTTCCAGCTGTCAGAGAATTCCACAGACTCACCACTCGCTGTGTGAAAAAAAGATCTTCTCATCTCGGTCCTAAAAGACTTCCCCCTTATCCTTAAACTGTGACCCCATGTTCTGGAGTTCCCCAACATTGGGAACAATCTTCCTGCTTCTAGCCTGTCCAACTCCTTAAGAATTTTGTAAGTCTCTATAAGATCCCCCCTTAATCTGCTAAATTCCAGCGAGTACAAGCCAAGTTTATCCAGTCTTTCTTCACATGGAATCCTGCCATCCCAGGAATCAGTCTGGTCCTATTTACCTCTTCAAAATCATTAATATACAGTTGCGGACCCAACACCGAGCCTTGTGGCAAAAAATTCCAGAAGATTAGTCAAACGTGATTTTCCTTTCATAAAAGCTGACTTGGACTAATCCTTTTACTGCTATCCAAATGCCCCATTATTACACCTTTAATAATTGACTCCAGCATCTTTCTCACCACCAAAGCCAGGCTAACTGGCCTGTAATTCCATGTTTTCTCTCTCACTCCTTTCATGAAAAGTGGGATAACATTAGCTATCCTCCAATCCACAAGAACTGATCCTAAATCTATTGAACATTGGAAAATGATCATATGTATATATGTATGTGTATATATGCATGTATATGTATGTATATATATGTATGCATATGTATGTATGTATGTATGCATATATGGTTTATGTACACCATCTGACAAATAAGATAGAGAGTTATAGTGATGCTTTAAATCAGTTGCTTCTGATCCATGAGAAGGAAATGTATTTATCTCTCAAGGGCCTGTCCCACCACATATTTATATGAATGTGTGTTTGTGTGTGCCTGTAATTTTGTGCACAGTGTGTTAAAGCAATACAAGGAAAGCTGCACAATGCAAGGGAAAATACGCAAAAGTGGGGGCTGGGGAGGAAAGATGCGAGGGAAATGGGGGAAAGGGAGGGAGAGAGGGTGGGAGGGAGAGTGAAGGAAGGAGGGAGGGAGAGAGAGGGAAGGAGGGAGGGAGAGAGGGAGGGAGATCGAGAGGGGAGAGAGAGAGATCGAGAGGGGAGAGAGAGATCGAGAGGGGAGAGAGTGAGATCAAGAAGAGAGGGGAGAGAGAGAGGTCGAGAGGGGAGAGATCGAGAGGTTGAGAGGTAAGTAAATATCTATTACAAATAAATCCAATAACTTTCTAATGCATCTTGCTCCTCTATAATCTTTGTTTACAACTGCTCTGTAGCTCTGTAGCGGATTACACAGGGGGGGACAGTTCGCAAAGATGGCGGCCGTGACGCTCCGTTACGTACTACACGCCAGTCCATTGGATTTCCACGGAGTGGCGTATCTTGCTCTTCTATAATCTTTGGGCAAAACTGTCAGCAGCACTTTTAAGAACATGGGCTGCCACTTCTGAGAACAAAATTAGACTGAAAACACCCAATACATTTCTGAAATAATAGTCATTACAAACAATAAATTGTGCTCATTCCTTAAATTATTTGAGATAACAAACCCATCTTTGGAGTAGACCACTGAGATAATCACACAGGAGAGGACAACAGACTTGGGCTGTCAACTGAAGACCAATGAAGGAATAATAATTTGACAATCAAAAAAAGTCCAAATTTCTGTTGTGTGACCCATTTCCATTTTAAATACTTCAATAGAGTTTAATTTGAGGGACAGATAAAGATGGCTCTGTTTTAGTGCCTTCCAAAAGTACAGCAAAATCCGAAATTATTATAAAAGTTGGTCTTCACAGGTTTCTTGGTTTTTAGGTTTAGGATTATTATAGTCACAGAGGTACAGTGGAAAGATTTGTTTGGCATGGATTTCCAAATAGGTCAGATATACCATGCATAGAGAAAATCAGTTCAGACTCAAGTACACTAGAATGAGCAAAGGCAAAGATACAGAGTGTAGGATACAGTTCTCAGCATTGCAGTGCATCAGTTCCTTTGACAAAGTCCAATGTCCTCAATTGGAATCAAACAGTATCCTACCTTATGGAAGAACTGGTCAGAAGCCTGATTTCAAAGAGACATTGTGGCACAGTGATAGAGTTACTACCTCACAGCGTCAGACACCTGGTTTTGATCCTGATTACAGGTGCTATTTGTACGTTCTTCCTGTGATCACGTGGATTTTCTCAGGGTGCTCCAGTTTCCACCCAGACTTCAAAGATGTAAAGATTTGTAGGTTAATTGGCTTTTATAAAATTATAAATTGATCGCAGGTCTGCGTGGACTCAGTGGGCCGAAGGGCCCGTTTCCACACTGTATCTTTAAAGTCTTAAGAACAGAGGGAAAGAAGCGCTCTCCCCCCCCCCCCCCCCACCCAAGTCTGGTGGTGTGCGCTTTCAAGCTTCTTAATAAAAAGCATTGCAAACCCACATCCAGACCCGTTGCATTTTTCTCTCCCTCATCAGACAATATGAATGCTGGCATCCCATCTCAGTCAACAACATCGGCATTTGTTGCAGTTCTGCAAAGCAGCAGCTGAGCAATCATGTTAAACCAAGTTTGCACAAAGACCATTGCTACATTTTGATTAATCAGTCACTTCAGATTTGACAGCAATAAAGAGATTTAAATGCATCGACCAAACCAAGTCCCTGCAACTTTAAAATTGCTGGAATCCACCTATTAAAAATGCCAATAAAATTTCAGTTTTGTAAATAGATTTCTGTAACTCCCCCCAAAACCTTTCTTTATCCAAAATGATTGATAGATTTAGGTCACAATGTTTAGGATCTAGTCAGAGCTAATTTACTTTGCCTCAATTTAAGTGACCTGGAAATAGATGTTAAGGATTTTTATTGTTTTAGTTGGTAAATTTAGCCCAAGTTTCCTTAAATTGTTTGGTCCAGGGACAAGTATGACTGATGGTTTTAAAAATAAACAAGATATGCTGGTTCCTGATGAAACAATTCAAGGAAACTTGGGAAAACAAAATAAAAATTATGGTACCCCGTTTGGAAATGCTATCTCACAATCTATTTCACAGATGTTGGACATGGAATGCATAGAGACATTGAGAGTCAGAGTCATACAGCATCTTGGAAACAGGCCCTTCGGCTCAACTTGCCCACACCGTCCAAAGTTACACCTCAGGTTTCTATTAAATCTTTGCACCCTCATCTTAAACCCATGTCCTCTGGTTCTCCATTCCCCTGCCCTGGGCAAAAGATTCTGTTTACCCAATCTATTCCTCTCATGATTTTGCACACCTCTATACAATCACCCCTCATTCTCCTACGCTCCAAGGAATAAAGTCCTAGCCTGCTCAACCCCCCCTCATAGCTCAGGACCTCGAGTCCTGGCAACATCCTCGTAAATCTTCTCTGCACGCTTTCCAGCTTGATAACATCTTTCCATTAACATAGTACCCAAAATTGAACAGCAGCCTTATCAACATCTTGTATGTGACCTCCCAAATTCTATACTCAATAGACACAAAATGCTGAAGTAACTCAGCAGGACAGGCAGCATCTCGGGAGAGAAGGAATGGGTGACTTTTCAGGTCGAGACCCTTCTTCAGACTCTATACTCAATACTCTGATGGACAATGTGCCGAAAGCCTTTTTGACCACCCAATCTACCCATGAAGTTTAACCTTTAATCACTAGATTCCTAGTATGTAGGTTAGCCTACAGGGCATGGACTCGGTGGGCAAAAGGGCCCGTTACTGCGGTGTCTCTCTAAAGTCGGGTAAACAGCTCCTTACGGTTGCTATGAGACGACTGAATAGACCTCTCATATGATCTAGGGGCCAGACCCTAAACGGCACTTAACGACATCCTCCTGAAATGCTGCCTGACCCGCTGGGTTACTCCAGCACTTTTTTTTGCTTGTAAACCGGCTTTTGCAGTTCCTTGTTGCTGCCCTTGCAATTTTTATCAATACTTTCTCTGTGGCTGCAAGACTATATTCTGCACTGCTTCCTTTCTCTTTGCACAGCCCAACACAATCGTGTATGGTAGGATTTGCCTGGACAGCATGCAAAACAAAGTTTCTCACTGTATCTTGGTACAAGTAACAATAATAAACTAATCCCAGTGGACCTCAAGATTGGCTGTTAATCTTGAAAAGGCCTCACAGGAAACTCGAAACCCAATGAAGATCATAAGACCGCGGAAATTAGGGCATTCAGCCCATCAAATGTGCTCCACCAGTCGATCATGGCTGATCTATTTTCCCCTCTCAACCCCATTCTCCCACCTTCCCCCCCCATAAACTTTGGCATGCTTACCAATCAAGAATCTGACGATCTCCGTTTAAAAATATCCAATGACGCCATCTGTGGCAATGAATTCCACAGATCAAGGTGTGAAGCAATCAGATCATTTTACAATCAAAATTGCTTTAAAATTTTTAAATAGCCAAGAATAAATCTGAAAGCTAGTTTCGAGACTGCCCAAAATATATCAAAGTTCAAGATAAATGGAAAATAGTGCCCAAACACACAGTAATTTCCCAGCAGCAGGCTGTAATGGCTCACTTCATGTATTCACATAAATTGTACCAGCAACTCAGCAATTTTGAACTTAATGTGACCTCCCCTACCCACCTGCAGTCCAATCTATCCACACAGGGCCTTTAGCTCATTTTGAAAAATGCTTGCATTTAGCTAATGCAGCACTCTGTGACCTCCAAGCTCAGCTGACTAATGGCTTCCCACTGATGAACACATACACAAGCACAAAACCTTAAATGACAACTTCACTTACATATTTGCATCAAGCATTAAATACTGGCACCCAAACAGCTGCCAAGCATATAGAGACATGCAGGGAAGATTAAACTCCTAGCAAAAAGTGGGGAATTCCTGCTTTTTTAGATTAACAATCTTATCACACTGTAACTATGTTTTATTCGGGATTGGGGGTGGGCAGTATAAGAGGGAGATTTTATAATGGGGAGCAAAATATTTAACTCAACAAAAATGGACAGAGCAGAAAAGAGATGAAAATTCAAATAAAAAGCCCTGACAATGATTGTCATTGATTCAGAAGAACAAATCCCTTCACTCGCTCAAAACCAAACTTTGCAACCATTGCATTTTCCATCCCGCTTCCCTCAAAAAGATGGCCTTATTAAACCAAAACTCATCCACAACTCATTAATTCAAAAGGCTGGAACTAAAATACTTCAACACAGAAGCAAATTGCTGCGGGGTGTACGCAATTTATGACCAGAAGTTCCATTCTAGTATGTTATGGCAAGTCTGGCAAAAATCTGATCACCACGCGCAGTTATCTTGCCAAGACCCATCACTGCTAATAAATAAATACATAAAAAATTGAACGTGTACCATTCCTAAACTGGACTTTGCACATTTGTGGCGACTCGTGCAAATGTGAGCAACGTAAAAAGAATTTCGCTGTGCAGTGCATCTGTGCCAATATGGAAGCATTTAACCACCATTGAACAGGATTAGGTCTGATGGGGCATCTTGGTGGGCATGGACAAGTTGGGCTGCAGGGCTTGTTTCCGTGCTGCATGGCTATGTTAAGATTTAAATATCAAAGAGGCAGAATTGCAGAGAAAAATGAACACAACCATCATTATTGCTTTCATACAATAAACATTATCCCCTCCAACTGCCAGCAAGCACATCATCTCTATGATAAGCCAAACCTTGGTTAATCCCAGGCAATTTAGAGAATACCAGAATTGAACTTTTGATAAGAAAAATGTTGAAAGAGAGAAGGGGAAAAATGGCAGCCATGTTTAAGAAGCATTATTTCTGAGATTAAATCTGTACGATTTCAAGTACCCCAAAAGTTTTCTGTTCTACATGGTTGGGGTGAATGGAGTCAGAAGTAGAGTTATACAGCATGGAAATAGATCCTGCATCCCAACATGCCCACGCCGATTAACATGCCCCGTATACACTAGTCCCACATGCCTGCATTTGGCCCATATCCATCTAAACCAATCCTATCCATGTAAAGTGCCCTCCATAATGTTTGGGACAAA